>WBNO01023654.1:0-57177 GCA_013400575.1 Peucedramus taeniatus | reverse complement strand
AATCTATCTGTTCATAATCTACAAAGGATAACTCTGATATGTAATATTTAAATGCCTCATCATAAAAAAAAATTTACTAGTTGAGTTTCATTGAAACACTGCTTCCTGTTCCTCCAGTTTGTTTTGCTGCACAAAGCACAATGATTTTGCCATTGTTGTTTGCTGATGATCTCTTTTTCAGAGGTCAGGACTCCTGCCTAATTTTGCTATCTTAGCAGTCTTAAATTGTGATGCTTTCAGAACTATTTCTGTTAATTTTTCAAACACACCGAAAAAACACACAAATTTCACTATCAGCACATAGCTAATAAAAAAATCTCATTTATAGAGCATTAGCCAGGTAACTGGCAAAAGACATTGGCATGCACCTTACAATGCCTCAGTGTTAAACTTGCAGATTGAAGCACTCTATTAAAACAGTAGGTTTGTGTCACCAAAAGAAGTATTAAAACCTCCTCGTCATCTGAGGCACACAAGTGTAGCAGAATGCCTCAAATTACTCCCTCAGAAGAGTGAAAGAATATTGGGAGAATAGGTAAAATCCTGGGAGAAAAGCATGCATGCAGTACTACACACTGCAATATGTTATTAGATTAATAGACCCTCTTGTGGTTATCAGCTAATTTCATGAAAAGATATTTTAAGATCTAAAAGAGCATAAATATGATAATATGATATAATTAAAATTAATATGAAATAATGCATAATAATAGAATAGTTGGTGGCTCTTCCTTTTTCTGGCTGGCCTCTTCTCCGAGCAACTCTCAGTTTGCACAAGCAGCCTCATCTCAAGGACATCTCTGTCTTTTCCTACTTTCTAAGTGATCTGTTTGAGCTGCTGCTGGTCAAGAGTGGAAAACATTGCTAGAGGTCATAGAGTTTCTCCCCTGAGGAAACCAAGTGCTTTTGTTTCTCTTGCAGTTTTCTCAAAAGGAGAGTCTTCTACCTAGGCAAGCTCTTTCCTCAATGTAGGAAGTGCCAACCCACCCCAGACTCAGCTTCAAAGGGCAGAAGTCTGTAGGAACTCAGAAAACTTTCTCCTTCATGGAAAAGTAAGTAGGCTTCCAACATTGTTCACTACAGGAGCTGCTTTCAAATTTTCACAGCACAGAGCAGACATGAACTTCTCTGCTTACCCCTATTACAAGTAAAATGCACCACAGTAACCAGACCCTCTATTTATAGTAACAAAGTTCAGTAGCATGCAAAGACTGGGAGGAAACAGAATGAAGGCTTTGTTCATCTCTTGCAGTAAAAGTGGATTTTGACATTTTCCTTTGAAGAAATGCATAGACCAAATTTCAGATAAAGACAGTATGTACATAAATAGTGCTTTTCTGAGCCAAAACTAAGTAGCACATTCTTTTCAGTAAAGTAATTGTAGGATTATGAGTGTCCCCAAAACTATAGATTTAAAGAAAGAATTCTGTTTGCTATTCATTATGTTAATCCTTCCATTTTCTTTATTGAAGTTCATATTCTGAATCTTTTGCCTTTTTGTATTATTTGGGAGTTCACTGTAGGAAGACAAAGTCAATCCATTAAAGTCATTTGCATATCAGAATAGTTGACTGAGCACAAGACTCAAACACTGAATTTTAAACTAGAAGAAAATAAAATATACCAGCAGGTACTGAGCTAAATCCAAGTTTAGCTTTGGCCACCACTGAGAAATATTTATCATAAACAAATGTATGATTATTTGCCTGCAAGAACTTTTATTTCCTACTACTTGGAGCGTGGCAAGTATTCTTGAGCAAGAGATTTTTTTCATTTCAGAGCTTTGTATTTTGTTTTGTTTAGGATTATTACAGAGTTTATAATTTAATTCCATGTCTCATCACCAGTTAAAGTAAACTGTGTAGAAGCTCTAGGTACAAGAAAAGATGTAGGATCCACGTTTCACTTTTTGTTCAACCACAGTATCAATGCCTATGTAGACACCCTCAAGGGGGATCATTCTAAGGCTTCCTTGTTTTAAATTAACTTGTGGTTGTGCATCACATTAGTTTAATTAATTTAAGTGCCAGTAAGTCAAACAGCTGTAACGGGTAATTATGCAATTACACATAATTACTTCACTGAGATGAGTTATAATGTGAACATTCTTATTAAGCTTGAAAGTCAGGAGAAAAACAGTGTGTACAAGCATTGTTCTCATAATAGCCAGCCATAAGTTGTCTCCACATTGATTGTCAATAACATGGCACTTAAATCAGGAGTTGCATCTGAGTTGCATTGAAGAACTTTCCCTTTGGCAAGGAAGTAGATCCATGTTGATTCTTGATTCATGAACAAATTGCAGCCCTACATGGATGCAGAGACAAGAAAGTCAGTATTTGTTTCCTGATTCCATGTCCTGAAAAGCTCAATGGAATTTTTAAAGAGTTATGGTAGTAATTTCAGTCTGTTAGAGCAGGCATTCAGATCTGGAGAACCAGGAACTGCACTTCTTGAATAAGAGGATACGTACAAGGATCTTTTCCCCATTCATTTTTTCCTACTGTGACATGCAAGTTGAAAAAAAAATGGAATTATTTCTCTGGCACTTTTCCTAGAAGATGGTCATTCTTGAGCTAGACAGAGTCAAAATGAAAAGAACAAAAATAATCTCCATTTTGATGCCTCTTTTGTTGAGAGAATGGAAAGTGTAAAGAACTTATACTATCTTCTGTCAATGGAAATTCAATTATTCAAGACTGTCAGTAAAATATTGCTGTATTCAAGTATTTCTCATGTGTATAAGTGTTTTGGGACTTGCATAATTGTTCTACTCATCCCAGAAACCACTGTGGACTAGTGAGAAACAGTGAAAATCTCAGCATGCTAAGAAAATGCATTGCATAAAACTCTGCCATGGAACTGCTGATATGAGAGAGTCCTGAAAATATTTAGTGTTTTTGTCATTTTAATAAGGAGCTTAGGGCTGTCCTTCCTAAATAAGTCCAAAGACTCATTCAGGAAAACCAAAACCCCTCCCTACGTGGGAGACACAGAAGGTGGTTTGCAACCAAGTCAATCCTTTGAAACATGAGTTTATCACAGACTCATTTTATTGGGTAACAGATTTAAAATAAACCAAAGGAAATTATTTTTTCCTACAGGATTCCCTACTACAACATGTTGCTTCTGCTGATGCAGTGTCCCAGAGGGACAAATTCATGGAAGAAGAGTCCATCAAGAGCTGTGAAAGTTTGATACAAATCTATGATATAATCCTCTGTCTTATGAAGTGCCTTAGAGACAGGGAAATGGAAACAAACTGGAAAAGCAGAAGTATGTGTGGATAGATAGATGTCAGATAAACAGACAGATAGATATAGAGATTTAGAGATATAGAGCTATAGATATAGGCCTTGCCATGTTTTTTTTCAAAGTATCTTCTCCTGAGCACTGTCAATAACACAGTACTTATGTCAGGAGCTGCATCTGAGTTGCACTGAGGAACTCATCCTTTGGCAAGGGAGTAGAGAGACTCCCTGCAGTCCTGGTGCTTTTTGCCTCAATTAGGTTCTCTAGTTTTTCTCTTTTTCTCTAGTTAGTTCTAGATCCCAGTGCAGTCTGAAAAGGGGACGGGGAGAGTGGGAATGCACCATCAGACAAGGCTTGAGGGGATGGCTGAAGGTGAAATTCTGTGGCATAACAGGAATGTCAAGAACATTTTTCCTCACAAATTTGTTTTCCTGAGGATTACAGTGGTATTTTGCATTCATACTGTGACAACTGACAAGACGTTACCATTACAAAACAATCTCTAAATTAAATCCTGCTGTGCTGGAAAATATATTTTTACATTGAAATCAATTTGCCAGAAGGAGAAAGACAAAGAGTTATGTAGGATATGCCCCCTTTCCACTGAACTCTTGAGACTGGAATACACCTCTGAGGTCCTAGGGCCCAATGTTCTTTCAAACAGGACCAGTTTCTAAGTTGTGAGTAGGTTGTGAGCTCACACCTCACCCAGGGCAGAGATTCCAGGGACCTTCTGCTGAACCTCTTTCAGTGCTGAGCCTCTTTCAGAGTGAGTAATTTCCTTCCTTACATCCACCACTCTTGCTCCTTGCTCCAATGTGTGCTCATTGATCTTTGTCCTTTCATTGTACACTTTCAAGAGGAGCTTGTCTTCCCTATAATCCCTCCCTGGATCAGTGATGGCTGCCCTCCTTAACCTTCTTTTTTCTAGGATGAACAACCCTGTAGTGATAGCATAGCACAGCATAGTTTGAGATTATAAACCTTGCCTGGAGTTAGCACCTCAGGCTCAGCACCAGGGTGTCACAAGCAGTGGCATTACAGCTTAGAGCTGCTCGTGGTGCAGTCTGCAGGCAGAGCAGGGTTACACCAGCCTGCAGCCTCTCAGGTCTCAGGCAAAGCTGTAAGGATGCTACTGAGTTTCTCCCGAGTATTTAGTCTGGTGGCAGTCACTAGAACAGAGCACAGTAATAACCAGCTTTATCTGCTGAGCAGCATTAGCAGGGAGTTAGTCTAAGCTGCTGGAACTGAGCCCAGACACTCAACTCCAGTAACACAGCTTCAGTTTAAAAGGATCTGCCATGAATCTTCGTGACACCAGAGAGAACAAAGGATCCATTATTATTACGGATCTGTACTCCTGTAGCAGTTGGATCCCCCCCATCTTAGGTGAAGACCAAGCAAGCACAGAACAACATCCCTTGTCAAACACCTTGCAAATACTGTATATTCTAAAAGATATTGCTGTAACTGAGAACAAAAAATAAGATTTCAAATTCCTTGAAGAGAAAGGTCAACACATTATAAAATATTGAAACAGATGTGCCAAGAGTACCTTGACAACATTGCAAAATAAGTTATGATTACCAAAGAGATTAGTTAGGTATTGTTATTGCTAACAAAAAAGGTTGTCACTGCTGCAGGACAAAGCTGAAAGCATGCCTCCTGACTTGTAATTGTTTCTAACACAACAATTAGGCAGAACATGTCATTCATCACCTTTCACTTAATGACAGAATAATTAGATTCCATCTAATCTTAGAACTTCAGTAGCAACAAATTGTGTCTCTTGATTTTTCTGTCATGTCTTTAATCATATCTCTACTGGAAGATTTTCTTGGTATTAGAGGTATTAGGTATGATTCTGATCACACATTTTATGTCCAATTACTTCGCTCAGTGGAAATACTTCCCTACTGTTCTCTGGTATTCTTGACAGAGTTTTGGTAACTTGAGACTTGTTAGTTTTCTAAAACTTTTGTAGTATTCAAGGTGGAATTAAATTCTGAGGAATGGAGATAGGAAGATGTATAGACTGTTGCCTTTTGTATCTAACATTTTCCATGAAACTGAGGAAGAGAGCATGCACTGGTGTGGAAAAAAACTCACAATTTTTTCTGATCTGAATTCCATGTAGTAAAATGAAGTAAGGCAGCACAGCTTCTTCACCTGCCCTCTTTCTGAATCAGTCACTATGTATATATTTGATGAATGTGCCAGGCAGTTCACTGCCTAAGATAGCACAGCACCTCTCAGAGGAAAATCTTAAAGATTTTCTATTGGTCAAGTACAGGCCAGGAGGAGCTCTGTACAACTACAGTAGCAACACTGGGGCATTCTGACAGGACTGACTTGACCTGCCTGAGTGTGCTTGTGCACATATTAACACTTTTGGTTGGCAGCAAAGCACTATTAGGTCATTCTGTCAGCTTTAGCTGAAACAAAGGCTGCAGTTTTGTCTCTGCAAGTTTAAAAACAGCATCTCAGCCTATCATCTCTGCCAGCTTCCACTTGATTGATGGTGGGATAGACTCTGTACTTCAGGATGAGTGACAGTGTAGGAAGTCATTACATGCATGGGCGCTTGCTCTAGGAGTTTGGTTGGAGGCTTAGTCACAGTGTGTTAATTCTGGCAGGCATGATTATTAACACCAATACATCTTAAGAATTGGCTTCCTAGTATAAAGCAGTGACAAAACCATGAAGCAGCTGTGTCACACATAGTGGTTGCACACAGATCTCAAATACTTCATCCACTCTTTAACTGCAGAGAATCAAAATCAGCATCACATAAGAGGTACTTCACATGAATGTGTGGACCAAACAACACCTCCATCCTGTGAACCTTCTCTCACTCATCCTTTCCCTTCTCCTCCCTGGTGATCTGAATCAGTAAATTAATTTAACTTTAAAAATGCTGGAATTAAAATCTTCTGACTTGATATTTCAAATGTAAATGCATAGAGCCAATAGTGAGTACAAGTCCAAGAGATAGAAAAGCATTTCCATCATGCTTCAGGTGTCTAAACACCCATATGCATTTTATTTCTCAGAACTATATCTATGCATACATTTAAAAATCTTATCTTTCCCAGCTCTAGGGTTTCTATATTATTTTCCTATTTATTGTATTATTACCACACTATTGCACCTGGGCCAGGCTCAGGGTTTCACTGCTCAGATTTCTTTGAGAAAACATCACTTTGTAAAGTTGGTATGCAGGTTTCCATCCTCAGCAGAACAGTGCATGCAGCTGTCAGCTGGAGTTCAATTCTGACTGCTCATACCTCAAGTTTCAGACAGAAGCACACCTGCAGAGATGCAATTTTCTCAGGTTCACTGCCCCAAAATAGTAAACAGGAGTGCCATTCTTAAATGGTGTTTTTCTCTTCTTGACAATGCTGTTTGCAAAAGTAGCATCATTTGAATGTAAAACTAGAAGGAAAGGAACACTTGGGAGATTAATACTACAGTTGCCTAAATATTACCCAGGCAAAGTAGCCAGATCAAGTCAAATTTTTACTAATTACTAAGAGATGCAGCCAAATGTTTAAGACAAAAGAACATTATATATTTCTTCTGCTGAGAAAGAGTGTTCACCATAATCTGACTTCTTTCTTCCTGAAACAGATTTCACTGCACCTTCCCCACACTTTTACCAGAATTTCCTCCAGAAAGGAAGAGCAACATCTCACAGCAGCACAGTGAAACCTGACAGCATTCATTGCTTCAGAACCTGTACTACAGGTTCTGCTACAAGTGCTTCAAGGAAAATGCCTTATTGCCCCATTTTTTGATGCACTGAATATCCAAAAGGCTGATGGAGATGTTGGATTCCTGTTTGGTGAAAGGACATCCCCACTCTGTTCCAGATACCAACACCTCACTTACATGCCATCAACCCTTCCTCTCCTTGCTCATTTCCAGCAGCCTAGAGAAGGCCCCAAGACCCTCAGAGAGATTGGTGTTATAATAGTTGCTGTCCCTGCCTCCAGAAGCAAACCTCAGACTTAAATCTTTGTTAGTTTGTTGATCTGCTCAAAATGTGTTACTGTGTTTATAGGCTACAGGACACTGGGGAAATCAATCCTAAATACTCCATTTTGCAAATATGGACAGTTTATTTTATATTACTTTGGAATCATATTCCAGAGCCTCTGTGAAGTCTAGTACTTGATTAGAGACTGATGGACTGATGTCTCCCAAGCAGTTCCTCAGCAGGCTCTGTCCTAAAAATTATTTTGAATATTTTTGAGTAATTTCAAGTTTTAAAGAGAATTTTAAAAATACCTTTTTTGTCTTTAGTGTAAATGACAGACAACACTGACAAGTGGTGAAGGGAGAGCAGCGTTTTGCTATAACTCTGAGAACTCAGTGCCCCTCTATATGATACACAGCATTATAAATGCTATGGCAGTAAAATCAGAGTATGTCCCTTGCTTCCAGGCACATGTATTCCATCACAACACTTGCCTGTTAATGTATAATCTCCTGCAGGTTTGTCCTTGTGTCTAGGTAGATTTTAAGGTTATTAATGAATTAACTTTAATATCTTCTCGGGCTTGAGATTGTAGTCCAGCTGTTATGCTACCAATATCAATTAAAAAATGTTTAAATTGAGGCAATTTTTGTAGACTTTATATAGCAAAATATTGGGAAGTGAAAGAGCTGTACAAATACAGCTGATAGAAGTAATTTGACCTGATTTACAAATAGACACTTGTTGACATTAAGGAAAGGGGTCTGTTGTCTCAAATCAGGAATATATTTATTCTGGGGCAAAAAATAGCAGCCCAGTCATCATAGAATCATAGGAAAGACAGTCTGGGAAGTTGATACCTTAAATCTAATAAGAAAAGGGAAGAAAGTTTGTGATGAAATGGTAAAGACTGAAATCATTGGGTGCCTCTGGTCATGCACAGTTTAGTCACATAATGGAATAATCACACATTAAAACTGGAAAGTGCCATTCATTAAAGCAAAAGGGAGTTTGTGCAAGCTTGACAAATACTCCACATGTATACTCAAGGTTTTATTTTTTACCTGAGCTAACATGCAGAGTCTGTTATGCAGAACAGATCTTGAGGAGTGGTTTAGTGGGGTTTTTTTTTATATCTTAGGGAATCTAGTGGGAAAAAAAGGCAAAGAAAAAAACCAGGAGGAATAAAAGCTTTCACACAAAACTACACCATCCTTTTTAATCTATTAGCTAAACCAGAAAAATTTCATTTGGAAAATTTTAGTGGGCCAAACTGGCCTTGCTCTGACCTTTCAGCTTCATTAAAAATCTGAGGTGAAAGGGGGGGGAAGAGAGTGGATTGCACTTTTCTTGTCTTTTTCAGCTTGCTATAAATAAAATAAAATCCTTTATAGACAAGCTTCCAGATCTTGCTGGAATATTCTAGCTCACTTGCAAGGATTCTGATTAGTTAGGAATGAGTCAGGCAAAGAGCTGCCTTTTTTCCTCAAATGTGTTTCTGCTAAGTCACTCAACCTCACTGTAGGAAACTTTCAGGACAGCTTAGTAAAATTTCTTTTCTCATAAAATCAACAGCCTTAAATCAACCTGGACAACTCCTTTCCTCTTCAGCACTCAGATGTTTTGACTTTGTTAATCCATGGGCAGCACATATAGAAGAAAGTCTGCCTTGCCCCATAGAAGTTACTCTCTCCTATTTCCTTATCCCAGGCATTGTGGTACTGTGGTAGACCATGCTGTTCTTCTCACATTAGAAGTTCTGGTATGGAAGCAGGACCCAGACACCCATCTTTTAAAAATTCTCTAAAATTTATATTGGACACGGAAAAGGAAAAGAATGCATCCATATTTAGTTTGATAACTCATGGCTTTGATAAGCCCATGAAAGGCTTTTTATCCCTGATTTTTAGAACTTTAGAAGTATCTGTGTACTGTGCCTGCTTATTATGCTTCCAGCAGAGTCTGACTCCAAGAGTTTCTCACTCCTGGAAAAGTGCAATAGAACTTTAGGATGAACTGAATATTCTCTTCAGCTTCTGTGCATCAGAAGTCTCAGACAAAGGCATAGTGCAACAGATCAAATGGAGATTAAAAGATTTTCTATGTTCTTTGGCAGTTGCCACTGTTTTGAGGAATTCCAATTAGATATTCTACAGCTGTATATTTCTTAAATCAAAGCACCTTATGAAATACTATCAACTTTGATTAACTTCAAGGTTAAAAGTCAGGCAGGTTACCAGCAAAAAAGTGTTTTCCAGACATCATACTTTACCTTCTTTCCTGCCAATGTACTTGGCAGGGTAATGAACTGCTGAAGCTGGAAGCTTTCTGATCTTTTATTTCCAGGTAAACCAACCAATGAATGGCCTTGGACCTAAAGCCATCATAATTTTCTAGTTCCCAGCTCCAGGAAATATGAGTAATTTTATTTCACTGAGAATTACAGTTATTGGGAATGCATTCTGAAAAACTGACATGAAGGGTGATGAACATCCCATCTGCACCATGTCTCATTTTCATCTCCAGTATGAATATCTGTTCTTGAATAAGCCATCTGCAGCCCTGTGCATTGGGTTTGTATGGCCAGGTTTTGGTACTGAGGGGGGCTGCAGGAGTGGATTCTGTGAGACACAGCTAGAAGCTTTTCCCTTTTCCAATGTTGTCAGCACCAACTGGCTCCAAAACCAACCTGCTGCAGGAGAAGACTGAGACCAGCAGTGGTGGTAGCAGGTAGATGGTGTCTCCTAGGAGACAGGAGAGTTAGCAAGAGGAGGAGAAAAACTGCACCATTTCAGCTGGAGAAAAGAGTGAGAATATGTAAGAGCAACAACTCTGCAGACACCAAGGTCAGTGCAGAAGAAGGGCAAGGGGATCCTCCAGGCCCCAACAGAGAGATTCCCCTGCAGCCCATGGGGCAGATCATGGTGAGGCAGCTGTGCCCCTGCAGCCCATGGAGGATCACATCTCTGCAGATATCCACCTGCAGCCCAGGGAAGAGACCCATGCCAGAGCAGATGGATGCCCCAAGGAGACTGTGACCCCATGGGAAACCCAGGCTGGAGCAGGCTCTTGGCAGGACCTGTGGACCTATGGAAAGAAGAGCCCAGGCTGGAGCAGGATTGCTGGCAGGACTTGTGACACCACAAGGGATCCACTCATGGAGCAGTCTGCTCCTGAAATAGTGCACCCTGTGAAAGGAATCCACACTGCAGCAGTTTATGAAGGACTGCAGTGGGAAGGACTCACACTCTAGAAGTTCACAGAGAACTGTGGGAGGAATCCCAAGCTGGAGCAGAAGAGTGTGAGGTGTCCTCCCCTTGAGGAGGGAGGAGTGGCAGAGGCAGCATGTGATAAACTCACTGTAGCCCCCATTCCCTGTTCCCCCTGTGCCTCTGAAGGTAAAATAATCAAGAGTGAAGTTAAACCTGGGAAGGAGGGAGGGATGGTGGGAAGGTGTTTTAAGATTTGGTTTTATTTCTCATTATCATACTCTGATTTGATTGATAATAAGTTAAGTCAATTTCCCCAAGATGAGTCTGTGTCCTGTGGCAGTAACTGCTGAGCTATCTCTCCCTGTCCTTATCTCCTCCCATGAGCCTTTCATTATATTTTCTCTCCCCTGTCCTGCTGAGGAGGGGACTGATAGAATGGCTTTGGTGGGCACCTGGCATCTAACCAGGGCTAACTTGCCACATCCTCTTACATTTTAATGTTAAGGATCAAGCTATGAGCTTTTTCCAACTACCCAACAGAATGCTAATGATGTAGAAAGGCTGTTTTCATGATGTTAAAAATATATTTTAAAGCAATTGAATTAAAAAAAAAAACCACAATGGTAAACCCATAAGAAAAAGATCTTCATTTGAAGAGCAGTCCATTAAAACCATGCTATAAGGGATCATTAAACATAAGGAAAAAGCATAATTAGCCAAGAGCAATTAGATCAAAACTCAATTCAGACTGATTGTTATGCAAATGTCGTGGACTGGAAATTATATTCATGGCCACTGACCCTTGCTTGGATGCATTAAGTTTTAGAGGATATGAAAGAATCTGTGTTTCTTTCTTGGGCAGCAGGGGGGAAGAAGTATAAGTTTTACCATATAAATTAATCAGTGGCCTCTGGATTCAACTGTGGTATTTTAAAACTCTTATGCACATATTTCATAAAGATAATAAGACAATTTAACTGGGAAAGAACATCTCCTGCTGATGGCATGATACGAATTTACTTTTTTTTCCAGAGTTCAGTGTAATCACAAACTCAGTGCAGGGCCAATAGTTTTCCCAACACCTTGTCCCCTGTAATGCTTATACAACTTGGATATACTCAAAAGATCAAAATATTCTGACAAGTCTTTCCATATTTGAAATACCTTCCCAGATCGACAAAAATTCACCATTTCTCCTTGAAAGCTGTATTCTTTCACACAGTGATTATAAGTTTTGGTGTTCACATTTTTTATATGTGCTGCCTACTTTTAAGACTGCCTCTTTCGAGAATATCCTGGGAGACACTGCCAAAAATTCTACTATCTTAGGTCATGGTTCATCAGTCAGATTTTTCTAATTCACCAGGCAGGACAGCTTGTCAGGAAATTAGACTATTCTGCACTGTTCTTAATAAACCCATTTTATAATCCTGCAAATCAAAATTAATAACTTGGGCAGAATCTTTGCAGTTATCAAAATTCAGGGAAAAAAAAATAGAACATTATGGACCATCTGCCTTTTAAAAATGCATAATGTTGATTCTTTTCCAGTCTTCCAAGACCTTCCCTGCCTCCATTAAATCTCCATAAGTGGAGCTAAGTGCTAGTGTTTTACAGACTACATTGGCTGTTTCTTTAAATTCCCTTATAAAATGCTTTTTTAATATTGCTTTGCCAAGGAATTGTAGCACATCTCCATTAGCTAAACACACTTAAATCTGCTCTTTGGCCTCTGTGAACTTCTCTCCCTTCTGTAACTACTTCATTAAAATTATCCTATTGTCTTAAATTTTTGTGAAGACTGAAGCAAAGAATTGAATCCTTTAACAATCTTTGCTTCTCCTCTTACCTCTTCTTTTCTTTTTTAATAAGGCCCAGGGCACCCTTCAGTGGCAGAGGGAGCCCACCAGCTTTCCCAAAGACTGATGTATGCAAAAAATGGCTTTTCAGAGCAGCTGGGTTTCAGCTGCCCCACTTAGAATAAGAGCCCACCTGGTGTAAATACACTCCCACACTGCAGAAATAACTGGAGAATTTTCAGCCCTGCACCATGCAGACCACACTGTGTATGGAGTTACCATAGTTCCACTCTGGCATCAGGCTCATGGGTTGTGCCTGCTGAACCCAGAAGAAAATATCTCCTGAGTTCATGTATGCAAGATTCCTCTGTAAAACTGCAAAAAACATCACAGGAAAAATTTTCTAACTTCTGGATAAAATTATTAAATTAAAATTTTTAATTAAAATTTTTAAAACTAAGTTTTCTTCTTCTGGCAATTATATGTACGCAGTTTATTATGAAGTTGTCTTTTCAAAAAATACTTAAGGACTTGATTACCAATTTCTTTTGCCCTCTCTACACTGTTAGTCTTTCTTCTCTCCTCCTTTAGTAGGACAGGGAAAGGGAAATGATCAAGCAACAAACAGAAGGGCTGAATCTAGCTTTTGCTGCAGATCATGAGGGCAGAGGGGTTTTGTCCCCAGCTAGGGCAAAGTCTGCTGTCCTTGCCAAGACAAAATTCCTCTTGATCTCCTTGCAGATCTCATGCATTCCTTCTTTTTCAGCCCACCTAACAGAATGGAGGTTTTAAATCCTCTATCCATGCTGGAAAAAAAGACATTGTCTTCACATCTCTAACAAACCCTGAATATGAAGTTGTATTTCCAAAAGGATTCCCTGGGGCAAAGCATGCTTTTTCTTCCTTTTAAGACTCCATAAATTGTGAGTACACAACTAACATGGTTTTCCTTTTTTCAGTCTTGTTGAAGTTCTTAGTGTTGGTGCAGTTTAGCTACACTCAGCTGCTCTACATTTTGCATCACCTTTCTAAACAGCTGTCACCACCCTCATACATAGTAGCCTACACAGCTTTTTAAAATGAGATGGTAATTTTGTTCACTATGGAAACATTTAAAAGATACACAATATTACAACAAAAGGAAACTGCAGTTTCGTAACATACACCATAATGAGTCAATCCTGTGTCAGGCAATACAGTCTGTACAGAAAGAACTCTCCTTTATTTCAGTTCTGGTTTTAACTTTTTCATCTGAATCCACTGACTACTGATACCAGAAGGCTGGCATCAATTAATGAATTTGGACCAATCTGCCAGTGCAACGTGTGCTGCAAGAGCATGATAGAGAGAATCATGGAATCAGGTTAGGAAAGAACTTTAAGATCACTGAGCCCAACCATTAACTCAGCACCACCAAGTCCACCACTATACCAAGTCCCCAAATGCCACATCTGCATGTCTTTTAAATGTCTCCAGGGAATGCGGCTCCACTACTTCTTTGGGCAGCCTGTTCCAGTGCTTGATCACCTTTTCAGTGAAGAAATTTTTCCTAATACCCAATCTAAACCTCTCCTGCACAACTTGAGGCCATTTTGTCTCATCCTGCAACTTGTTTTCTGAGAGAACAGATCAACCCCCACCTGGCTACAGCCTCCTTTCAGGTATTTGTAGAGAGCAATAATGTTTCCCCTAAGCATCTTTTTCTCCAGGCTAAACAGCACCAGCTCCCTCAGCTGCTCCTCATAAGACTTGTGCTCCAGACACTTCACCAGCTTTGCTGACCTTCTCTGGGCATGGTCTGAGTAGGGAGCTGATAGCTGAGCCAAGCAAAACAAAAGCAGCTTCCTTTCAGTTGAACTGGGCCAGAACAAGAGTGAAAAATAGGAAGGATCGAATAGTGTACCTTCTGAGAAATCACTCTGCCTTAAGGCTTGTTTAACAAGTGGTTTCACTGGGCTGGTCCAATGGGGTTTAGCTGGGAGTGCTGTTTATTTGATCTGCTGAGAAGGCAGTGCTTGGGTCCTTCAGCTCTCTGGCCCTGCCTCTGTACTGGAATTCCAGCCAGGACACACTGAAGGAACCTCATCCCCAGGTATTGGGACTGTTTAGGGCTGGCCTGACACAGAAAGATGTTTAAAAGACAAATGTGATTATTTGCAATGGGGTAACCGTGGATTGGACAGTGAATGAAAAGCAAAGTATTTTCAAGCTGTGGACTTAGGTAGTATTTTAAAACAACGTGGTCATTTCTGTTGTACACCTCTGTACATCAGAGAGTACACTGACTGTGACCACAGCCCATGGAGAAGATGTCTGTGTTCATGCATGTGGAACTGGAAAATTGCTGTAGAAAAAAATATTGTTTTCCTGGAGCAGCTGGTAATCAGCATTCAGCAACAGCCTTGTCTCAGCATGAAGCCTGATAGGAAGCAGAGAAATAAGATAATTGAAAAAGAAAATGTTTCAGCACTCAGGACAACTTCTGCCAGTCTCTCTGAACTAAATCTCAACAACTGACTGGCAGACAGTGTCTGCCAGTGTCTCTCTGTCAATGGAATAGGTTGGCCCTGACCCTCTTCAGCAATTGAGACACATTAAACAAAAGACAACAAGACTCATCCTCATTTCATCTCACAGCTATTAATTTTACAGTGTGATTCCTCCAAATATCAGATGCGTAGCCAGAGCCGTGCCCAGATTCCAAGTGATGGGAGACCAATTTCCACCACCTTGACTCCTCTAATTACACTGACAAGCCTCCTGAAATCTGTGCTGTGGTTCTTCATCTGAAACAAAAATGCAGATGATTCTCAATAGCGTCTGTTGAGCTGAGAGGAATGAGAGGATTAATTAGTTGCAGTTCATAAAACAATGAGATGAAAATCCATGAGTAACTGCAAAGTGTAATTGGCAATAATGATGCAATCACCTCAGTGCAAGAAGGATGGGGTTGGACACAGATATTTAACACCTGTAATAAAATACCTCACTTGCACTGGGACTGTGGAGAGGGAGAAGTCCGGATCACCAGCTGGCTCTTCCACTTTGCAGGCTGGGGCAGCTGCCTGCTTCTCCTTGAGGCTGCCATGGGGGCAGAGCAACTGCTCAGCAGAGGGGCATCTCCTCTACAACTCCAGATTTTTTCCTCAAATATCTGTGGCCAGTATTCAAGAGTGAAATTTAAAACAGTCTGTGGCCCTTTAGAACCACAGAATTATTCCTTCGAATTAAGAAGAAATGGACATTAGAATCAATTGTTGTGTTTTACAGAAGGCTTGTTTCATCACTCTGGACATGATCTAAGTAGGGACCTGACTTGCAATTAGTCTTTGGGATTGACATAGCCTTTAATTCTTCCCATGAAAAGACACTTGGCCCACATATTTTCAAGGACCTCTCAGTCAACTTCTTGAACTGCATCAATGCAGTTTATAGAGCAAGGAGGGGATTCATCTTGCATAATTTGAATTATTCAAAAATTCTGTAATTCAAGCCCCAATAACCAACTAGAATTCTATGAATATGCCAGGAAAAATCTTATTCTGTCTCAGGAAGGTTGTTTCCAATGATGAGTTCATTTTACCCCAGAAACTATTGTTGAAAACAGCTGATCTGTGCATTTGTCTTTTTATTTCATTACATCAACTCACAAAAGCCACATATCAACTGTGTACACCAAGGAGAACTGCTCATAAGTGAATGTGACTTCCACACTGTGAGATAGGTCTACTACCCCATTTCCTTACATCAGCTTGTGATTGGTTCAATTATCACAGAATCATTGAATCAGAGAATGACTGGGGTTGGAATGGACCCTAAAAATCACCTACATTAAACCTCCCACCATGGCATCCACTAGATCAGGTTACCTAGAGCCCCATCCAACCTGGTCTTGAGCACTTCCAGGGACAGGGCATCCGCAACTTCTCTGGGCAACCTCTTTAGTGTCTTACTACCTTCTGAATAAATAATTTCTTCCTAATATCTAATCTAAATCTCTTTTTGTTTATGAGAATTTTCCTATCACTATCTGTCCATGTAAAACTTAGTGCAAAGTTTTTGCTACACTTGACAGGTGTCAGTTCTAGCCCTTGATTTTCTTCTGTGGAGGTGATACCACCAGAGGCAGCAATTCCCTGTGCATCACCACACAATGAGACACAGGGAGGACAACAGGCATGCTGGATTACATCCAAGTGTTCTCATCATTTTGCCCTAGACATAGCCTCTCATTGAAGCAAAGAAGAGACATATTGCCTAATTTTAGGCTCAACCTATAATACACAGGTGTTAAGACTTCAGAAACACTGATCTGTTTCTGAAAGTTTACAGAACACAAGGAAATCTAGCATAAGATTGGGTGGCTGGTTAGGGACAATGTGATGATGTGACTTAGAAAAATATGTGTAGAACTCACATAAAGGCATTAAAATTATGTTGTTATGGAAACAATTAGAAAAAGCACTAACTCATTACAGTTTGTAGCAGGTACAAAAAAAAAGGTTTAGAATCTAAAATCCCTTAGTATTAGTAAGAAGATGATTTAAATAAACTATAATGGACTCTCTGTTTTGTCTTTATCATAGAAATAGAAAAATAGCTTCAGCTCTGTGAGTTATCTACTCAGACATAATCATGGAAATTTCTAAAATCCTTTCTTAACAAAGGGGCCATCAAGCATCCTGCTCTTGCTCTGCAATATGAATAAAAAAGCAATGCCTTCTTCCCATATCTTGCAAGACAGCAAGATTTTAATTTTAATTATTTGTATTTCCACTCATAGATCTCACTGATCAGAAGAATCCCTGTGGTCCTGTTTGTCATATAGGAATAAAAGAAAAATGCTCTCACAGTACACCTTGCATCCCCTATGCACCCAGTAACTGTCTGGATTGGGAAGTTTGACATAACTTATAGAGTTTGCCAAGTATAAACCATTACATAAAATCGTAAAATTCATATAAATGTAGGCATATAGCCATATAACAATTTCCTAAGGTAAGGAGTCACCCTTGTCCTGCCTCCTAGCCTAGGCAGTATTCAATCATAGCTTGTGAGCAGCATGATTTGGCTGAGAGGAATTTCCAAAAGTCTTTTAAACTTATCTTTCGCATGGAAGCAAATCTTCTGTACAAAAACCTTCTTAAAAAAATCTCATGGGGAAGAAATACAATTACAAGTGAAAAAAAATTCTTCATGTCTGTAAAACAAGCACAAGGTATAGTCCACATACCAAATATAATGGTAAATGACACCACTCAGAAATTTACAGGCAAAAATATCTCTTGGGGAACTATGATTGAGCTGGAATTTGGGGAAAAACTTGAGGTTTATAAGGAAAGCTTCACAACAAAAACCACAAGTTACCGAGGATATTTTTACATTATGGGTAAGTAGAAAAAGAAAATACATGTTCTACAATTGCAGCATTAAGTGACCTTTGTAGTTAGATCTTCGACTGGTGTATGTGAGTTCACTCCTGCAGACTGGAACAAGCCCTGGCTGTTGGCACAGGCTGATGCAGCTGCTTCAAAACAGACATTTATTGGAGTATGTACTGAATAAGACAGGGTGAATTCAGCTTGTGGTCACATCTGAGTAAATGATGATTTACAGGACAGAACTACTGGTAAGAATATCCCTGGTGCAGTGACACTCAGCCAGTCACCCAGGCACAAAGAGGCAGCAGTACCCTGCTGTCGAGTCTATCAGAAACAAAGTCTAGTTACTTGTTTCCGTGAAAGAAGTGGAAACCATGTGCACATTAAAATCTTTCACTCCTTCCCTCTTAGGGTTACAGTATGTTTCTTTTATAAGACTGCATAATGCTTGGAAAAGATACTGACTTCTAGTGGAAGACAGATTTAATCAAATGATATATTTTGAAAACTAATTGAAAAACATGAAACACTTTATCATTACATTTTTTATTTAAAAAATTATTACAACAGGAATATCATTGTCTGACTTCTATTTCTAACTTTTAAATGTCTGACTTGTGGAGTTTCACAACAGAAAATTTTTCAACAGAAAATTACTCATTTCCCCATAAAAAAACATATATGCCATTGTGTACATGTATTCTCAAACTATCCTTACAAATCCTGTAATTGTATCCTGTAGTATCCTCTGAGTATTGTGACATCCTATCCTTAAGAGGAAAAGAACACCCAAGATCCATAGATGCCCATCATTGAAAAGGAACAACAAAAGTCAGACTGTCTGCAAAAACTGAAAAATTTACTTTGGGAGAGAGAATGAATGAATGAATGAATGAATGAATGAATGAATGAATGAATGAATGAATGACCAGTCCTGGCTCTAGCATCACCCTGGTTTTTTCCACACCATGTTCTTACCAACAAACTTTGGTTGGCTTCGTGACCATCCAGCTATAGATGTTTGAGACATATACATTAGCACCTTATCTTCTGGGCTTCTACAAGTATCTGAACTTATTTAAAAAAAAAAAAAGAAAGCCTTTTTTTGTCACATCTTTCCTCATGCATATGTTTATTTTTGCTTCTCCAGTCCAGATTTTTCAATCTGTCAATCAAGCTTATAAAAATTAGAACTAGAAATACACCACATCAACCAATTGGTGTATGATACATTCAACAATTCAAATTCTGAAACTACCCATGTTTTTCCATGACCCATCAGATAAAGTATTCTTTGCATCCAATCTTTTTCCAAATAACAAAATCTCCTGTCCTAAGGAGAACTATCAACAGCTACAAACAAATTTCCAGATCCTCACTTCTGCTGTACAGGAATCAGCACACAATGCACCAGCCATTCCCCTCATTTTTTAGCTCCAGCCTTCCCCTTAATACACTCAATAAGTTAACTTGCCACCAGAAATCTGACTGGGCAAAATATTGTCCTTAGTAAAGCAAACAGATTTGGCATCTCAGAGACTGAGCAGAGGAATTAAAGATGATGATCACAACACACTAAAATTCTCTTAAGCATAGTATAAAAGCATCAGCATGTGCAAAATCAGTTCAATCTTTCATCACCATTTGTTTAGTACCAGCCCATAACAGAAGAACACTGCAGGTCTGGAGACAGCACAGGGCACTGTCAGGATAGAGGTGGGAACAGATAAATAGGCACTGTCAGTTCTCTTGCTAGAAAAACTGTGTGGTGTTACCACTCATTTTCCTGCTTAAATTATGAAGACATTAAGTTTTCTCCTGCATGTGCTACTTAGCCAGGACCAGCTGACAAATGAAAATTAACCCTCAGAACCCTCCCAGCACTCCAGCCATATTAGAAAAGGAGCTGGAGCAGAAATTACCATCATATCCAGCTACAGATCCTCAGATTTGTCCTCTTTTGTCTGCTGCCATTAGCTTTCCAGACATTTGCATTCCCAGTTTTCTGTGTCTGTTCCCCTAAAGCAATTAAGAGTACAAGCTCCTTTGCATTCTACTGACATTCATTTCCTCAACAAAATATATTCCATTTACTTTAAAATGCAAGGAAACAGGTATGTATCTTATACCTGTGATGCCAAGCTGCCCCAAGGATTCAAGACTGGTTCATATCACCAGTATTTCAAATAGCAAATGGAGATTCAATATAGGTACAAATTATGAATATTGAAATATTAGGAGTAACTTTCTTACCTTGTCACAGCTCAGCAGGGAGCTGTAACTGCAAGCTTCTATTAGATGTCATGTTTAGTTACCAGTACAATAATTACATAGCAGGGTTGCTTTTTAATTATTAAATCTATAAACACTGAATTATCTGTGTATCTGTCACATAGCACTTAATTTCAGCAGGTTTTAATGGAAACCATGTAGATGCTTGAGATCACTCTATCCTTGGTACCTACATCTCAGCACATATGTCACTATTTTAGCACCTGCCTACGATTTCAAACTTGACAGTGACATGTATGTCAATTAGCTGCAAATTCCACTAAATTAGTACAAGCTGCAGATCTTCAATCAGCCTGAAGAACATTAGGTCTCCAAATGCAGCAGCTCCAACAGAACAGCCAACTTGTATGTTTAAAAATTTCATTTGCAGAAGAATTACATTGTCCAGAAATACGCACAAATTTTGAGAATATATTGTAAGAGTTGTATATTTTCACTACACTCCACCATTAATGAACTCTCTTAGGACTTGGATAACTGTTTTGTGTATCAGTGCACCACTATATTAAAGAAGATATGTGAATCATCTAAATCATAAACCCTTTTAAAAACCTTCACTTTCAACTGATTGTTATATACCTTTATGGAGACCCTGACTTTATTGCTTAAGATTGATAGGATTATCAGGAATATCAGAAGAATGAGCAGTGTACAGAAGACAAGAAAAGGAGAGGTTTTGGTCAATCTCAAGAAAGATACTTCTAAATTAGGTCATGGAGTTGTAAAACTCTGTGTTCCTACTGATCTTTTAGGAAGTGCAGAATGATTGGAGCCTGTAGGTGAACCTTCATGCTGTCAGAGACAGTCCATCCCACACACCTGAGGCCAGCACCAGGAATAGGCAGGGAAGTAGAACTTAGATGTATTTACCATCTTCCATGTCTTGGCTCAATCTTGATATGTATATCTCAACATACAACAGAGAACTTTGTCAGCATGCAGATGTTTGTGGTTAAAAAAAGTCAATAAAGGATAATTCACAATGATAATAAAGAAAGTTTACAATAGAAAGTTAAAAGTAAATTTTCTGATTCTTAAGAAATAAATTGCTAAGAGCTGTTGAATAAGAAGCCTTGACCATAAATGAATTAGAAGAATCATACCTTCCTGAGATTATGTAATCTGAATTAAGAGGGTTGCGTGCTGTCCTTCCTGTGAATCATACCTGGTCCATCCTTTGTCTCTTCTGTAGAAATGCTTGCTTATCTTAGCAGCCAAATTAATTTTTGTCTATAAAACAGAAAGAATATTTGCAGGGGGTGCTTAACTATTCCCAGTTTACTTATGTGATATGCTTACTGCAGCTGAGCCTTAAAAGATTCTGAGTTCCTGGAGACTACAAGGAAGGGGAAATGTGCTCTCAGAAATTAATTAGATAAGGGTATGACAAAGCTAATAAAACTATACTTTCGTCTTTCCTTTCATTTCTAAAGGAATTGCTATGGGTGAGATTTTTCTGCTGAGAATAGAAAGTTTTTCCTACATATTGCTTCTGACAGGCTAAGTGCATCTATTTTCAAATTCTGTAAGACTTAGTCCAAATGAATGCTTATAAGAAGCAAATTAATTCCACTGATTTTTTTATACCTCAAGGGACTATTACAACCTCTACTTTGTTTTCTTCTGCAAAATAACAAGCCAGTGAGTCAACGCATTGTTAAAATAGAGGAAGAAGTGAAATAAATTAGAAAATCACAGGCTAAGATTTGAGAGTTGAGTTTTACTCCTCCCTTTATTCAAGAAAGCATAGTATAATAAAAAGAGTGAAAACAGTAAAATACAACAAGTACAATACTATGGTTCAGGAAAAAAACCCCTTGATTCCTGCTGGTGTCTACTCCAAAGCAATTCAGTGAGCCCCTTTCTAAGCATTTTTGCCCCCTTAAAACCTTAGAACAGACCTTTGGCAGCACTTTTTTTGAACAATGTGGCATTATTTTGTTCATTTATTCTTGTGTACATACCTAGATCTCACCGTATCAGCTCCGTTTAGTGGTGCTGACTTGTACAAGGTGAAGACAATTCCTCTTCAACTCTCTTGCTAAAATACAGCAAAATATTTTTAATGTTATCTAATTGTTACTGTCACAAATATTTTGGTAGCTGTCTGTTGTTTTTTAAGTGAGTCCTATGATACTGCATATATTACAAAAAGTACACACAAATGGGCATGCCTTCTAATGTGGTCAGGAACCAATACAGGATGCCTGTAGATCTAAGTAGAAACAATGCTCTAGTGCAGCTTAAGCCTTTGATTGAAAATGTTTATGTCATCTATGTATCTTCAGGGTAATCCATCCTCCCTGAATCACAGACTACCTGTCTTGTAGATGGGATCATTTTATATATCCCAGTGGATTGAATACTTTGACTTCACTTGTCCTTCCCTAGAGCCACTTAAAGTACATGGGTGAGGAAGATCTAAGTTCCCTCAGGAGAGGAATTCTGTTGGTAGTTTTAGGGCCAAATTTCCTCAAGGGGTTTGTACACTTTTGGTATGTGTCCAAAGCTGTTTTTTCGGGTCTTTCTACTTTCAGAAATCAAGGAGCACCCAGTGCAATTATAGAAGCCAAGAACAAGGCGTATTAGCTGTATTACACAAGAACAAAGCCTTCCCACTGATCCAGATCACAGATGACAGTAGGAGAACATAAACATAGCACTATCCCACAGCTTGATCCCATAGCCTCTACCAGAAAATTGCAGGCTCTCTCTGTGCAAACTTTGCTGAGAATCACCTCACCATAAGCACCACACCAAAGCCTGAGGACAGGAATATTCAAGAGGGAGAAACCAAAAGGCTAAGCACCAGGCAAAGCAAGAATGATTTCCAAATTTGATCATGACTACAGTGGTGGTCTGGGCTTGGTAGTCTGACGTTGCTCAAGTTTTCATCAGTAAGGGAAATATTTGCTATGATCTCCCATATTGAAGAGTTTCATTGTGCATAGATATCATGAAACTAGCCAGCTAAACATTCCATAGGATGGTAGTTTGCTGGCCTGTAAAGCTAAAGCATATTGCAATTGTGTCTTGTAAAATATTCCAAAGCAATTATGATGAAGTCTGAAAAGCAACAGATAAGAGCAACTGATAGTATTATCCTTGCCATGGGATGAAAGGGACTAAAATGTTATTCATCAGGCTGTAACAGAAGTCTGATGAACTTGGGATGACTAAAGCACCTCTTTCAAGATTCACTCTTATAAATATTTCTGCTATTCAAAAATAAAAGTCATATAATAATAAATGTGATCAATAAATGTGACCACCTGTGTTAAAATAAGGGAATATCAATTTCATATTCTGCCCAGATGAAATGTATGTGCTCTTCCTTAACAAGCCTTGACAGTAACACAGAGTCAACATGTTCTTTATCAGCCCTCTGGTAACCTTGCCAAAAACCTTACTGGCTCCACCTCTAATTAATAAATATTATGAAGTCAATAGTGGAAGTTTGTCATTAAGACTATTTGTGTCTTCATGCAGACTCTTGCCCTTCACCTGCAGTTAGAAACAGCACACTGACACCACTAATTCCCAAACAGCTTTGAAATGCCTGCAGCAAATCACAGCACTGCTTAGCTTTGCAAATAAAGCATCTGTTTAAAGTGGACAAAATTTTAAAAAGGCCTTAAATGGGTGTAATTCTTCTTTTACATCAAGGGTAGATTTACACATTGTAATGAATTACTGAGATTTAGCATCTTGTATCCTAAGTTAAGGGTCTTCTGTGAAGAGTTACCTTTATTCAATTTGATTTACATTATACTTCCTTCTGTGCTCGTAGATTTTCCCACCTGTAATTAGCAACAGCTTTCAAGACTGCCTGTACCAGTGCAAACACAATACTTCCAGTTTCAGAGCAGTGTGACACCTTCCATTAATGTTTGTGGTAAAATTTCCGGTAAGGTAAAAATATATATAACAAGGATTAAGGAGTCACAATGACTATGTCCATGAATTGGATAAAAACAATTTAAGACAAATTAACCTCCATGGTGTGCCAGGTTTTTTTCTCTGGAAATCATTACATTCCATGTTCTGTTGTGTTTTTATATTACTCCTCTTCAGCTGTAATTGTTTGTTCGCTGTACCCCTGTTTTCCCCAAATGGTTTACCCCAAGTTGTTTCCCACCTTCCCCATGTCAATCCTCCCTACTCTCCACCTACCACCCCGAGTTTTTGCTGAAACATTCCCTAATCTCCTCCCTGGACCTCTGTCACTCACTCGGCCTCCCATCCCCTCTGTCTAGAATCTTCCATGTGGGGCATCAGGTGATTGGGCAGAGGCAAGGCCCCTCCCTCCAAGTGTTTCCCAATTCGTGGCCCCTCATGCCTATCTCCCTGGTTTCTGCGCCCCCAAGTTTCCCCATTGGTTGTTGGGTGAATCCCTCCCTTGTTTCCACCCCCCTCTAAAAGTGGTTGTCAGGACTCAGTCTGGGCTCTTCCCAGCTGGTCACCCTGAGCTCCGGGGCTCCTCTGAGCTCCTCAATAAACCTTGGATTGCACCCCTTCAAAGAGTTGACTCCTCATTCCTCCGCCGTTGTTTGCCAGTGTCTCCTCTGCTGCAGGGCTAGCAGCCCTAGCCACCCTCCTGTCCCCCAGGGCAGGGGAGAGTGTCCCCCGCCATCCGCCGTGTCGGAGCTGGTCGGGAGTGACCCGAGCGCTCACCGAGAGGACGCGGCGACAATTCCAGAAGTTAACAAAATCATTTTCTCCAGTAATCAATATTAGGAGAGAAATGTGAATTATTCAACCTTTTCCTTTTCAGCCAAATGATTTGTCAGTGGTTTAAATTGGGTACCTCAGAGGCATCTCAGATTACATACACAAAGAAATACAAATTGATACCAGGAGTTTTGTGCAAGGTCATACTCAAAGTCTGAATAAGAACAAAAACTGAACTCAATCCCCCAGACCAAAGCCCTCATGATTTAAATTGAATGTACTGCAGACATTTCAGAGATGGTACTTGGAGAAACATTTGATGAGATATCTTGAAATGTCTAGGGAGAACTAATCTCTGTTTCTGAAACAGCTTAATCCCAAGGAATTCCTGGGGAAGAGGCAATTTTCTACATTTCTGCTCACATTCATAATATTTATCTGTATTATCTGTTATGCTCAGAGCATGTTTTCTCCAGAAGCTGTCAAACCCATGCATTAGTGAAGAGGTCACATGAGAACAATCATGTCCTCTGTATCTATTATAATTGATTTTTATGGAACTGTATTATAACAAAAGCAATGTCAGTTATCCAGCCTTGCAAATTGACAAGCACCAACAGCACTACACAGCTCCCACTAAATTTTTTAAAGGTCTTGCAAATGTCATTCTAAAACAGCACAGAAAAAAACCACTGCAGACAGACCTTTTAACATGGGGAGTAGATTAATCATAATGTTACCTGTGTTTTATTGTTCTTTTTTAGTAAAAATATTCAGTTGCTAATAAACAAATAGATTAAAAGTGGGCTTAAATTGAATGCTATCAATGTGGGGTTATGTTAATATGTTTTAGGAAAGTGATAGCCACTTAATGTGCAGGGCAAGACAGATTAAAGAAAACTGCAGGACCTTGGTAAACCATAAAGGTTTTGGTAAACCTTTATGCTTGGAGAAGCATTTTCATGGAGCCTCAAAGCATAGGCAGACTCCAAGCAAGAGCTTCCACAGTCATATTTCTGGGCTTAGTCAGAATTGTAAAAGTCCCATTTTAAGTGCCTAAGTAATTTTCTGACTTTAGCTAAAAATATAAAGTTTGGACATTACTTAATGTCCCCTTAAACTACAACAAATTGAACTCTCTCAAATTTCAGGAAGGAGGTTATTAAATTTAGGAGAGTCTGTATTTCAGGTATCCTATATGTCAGCTTTGAACATAACTAGAGGTGCTAGTATAAAGTCAAGGCAAGAGGGATGTTCCTCAGCTTTTCCTAGACAAATCTGTTGTGAATAGAGTTAAAGTAATGATTTAAAGAGCTTCTGTCAGCTGTGCTAATGTTGGTCTGAAATACATGGTGGCACAACTCAAAAAAATGTCAGTGTTACCACTTGCTTTCCTGCTGTGGGGCCAGACCATGACAACACCCTGAGACCTCACTGCCATGCATGTGAGTGCAGGAGCAAAGTGAGGACACTGACACATGAAAAAAATGTCAATATAGCTGCTAGAGCAGATATGTAAGATGTCCCACATACAGGGTTTGACACATCACACAATTTAAGGGCAACAACCTCAGGAGCAGCTTTCTTCTGCCACAGTCAGAAAAAAAGGAAGAAGTCTAGAAAAGGCCAATCCTTTTATTTGTTTGTTTTTTTTCTCCTCTCACAGGTGTATTGTTTTAACCAGTATTAGAGAGATCACCTGAAGCTGTTCTTGGCAAATGGAAGTTACCACAAAAATACGATGATGAAAGCTCAGCAAAATCCTCCAGATATATTCTCAGGCCCTTGTTTGACATAATACATTTCCATTTTTGGTCATTTCTCACTTTCTTTTTACTTCCATTGAGTTTTTGCTTGCAAAGGGAAATCTCTTGTTTCCTGCTTGATCACTATGAACTGCAGCTGGCTCTTGCTCCACTGGCAGCAGCTCACAATGAAGTGGCAGCACAGCTTTATATGTTTGACTTGAGGGAAACATGGGATATGTGGGGAAAAAAGGCACCTGGAGAATTTAAGACATCTCAGCAAACAGCTAAAGCTCACAGTTCACACAGCACTTAAATCCACTGCATTCGAACTCACTGCTGGGTACCAACACCAAATAGTGACCTCATAGCTGCATTTCTTTCTTTCAGTGTAATAAGATGAAGTATCTAAATTCAACTTGCCATCTTCCCTACACCTTCCTATAACCTGCTTATTCTCACTGTAGCCCATCACTTGGTTCTACATAAAGTCTTCTCTCCTCAGGTTCTATAATCCAGGACCTCCAATGAAACCAAAGAGGCTGCATGTTCATTCACCAGGAGCTCATTCAGGGAGAATTTTAAGCCTTGTGCATAAGATTAACAGTATTCATGACATTTTAATTTTACCAATATTTGTTCCATTCATTAAGTAAATGCAGCTGCAATCACATCAAAAGCCTCAGCTCTAGCACTTTTGTGGTGGCCAGTGCTACAGCATGTGACTGCCCTCAAGGACAGTAAACAAAGATGGTGACAGGACACTGATCTGCTTTTTCCCAGTTTACACCTGCCACTCTAAATGACAATCACTTCAAGGTTGTCATAGCTTATTTAGTTCTCTCTGTTTCAGAAACTCTAGTCCTACTGGCCTACTCAGCTCCCTCTGTTATATTTCCAGCACCAGATCTTGTATAAAAACAGTAAGGATAACTGTGTCAGCCTTCTCTGTGATACCAGAATAAGAAAATAAAAACAGATATAGGAATTTTAAAGATCAAGTAAATAAAACCACATGCTTGTTGACAAAAATATACTCAGAAAATGTCCATTTAACAACATTTTGAGAATCACCTGAGCAGTCATTTCCAATTGTTCTTATTTGCAAGAATAAGAACAATTGGAAATCCGCATCCTTCTGAGCACTGTAAATATTTCTACTTATTCTTTTACAGTAAATTTCTATCTAAAATTTCACTTTCTTAGGACCAGTAAAACCATTTGAATCTTGAATTCCCAAGTTGATAAATCTCCAGAAACCTGCCACCTAAGCAGTTTCCAAGAACCTCCCCTTTTGCAGATATTTGTAATTGTTTTAGAGCTAAGTACAGTGATTAATTTTGCACATTAGAAGTCAACATCTCTGAATGGATTACATAAAAAAAGGCTTAAAACCAACCAAACAAAAATAAATGTAGAAGTTCTTGTCATGTAAGAATTCTATATCTGCTTTTAAAAAGGTATAAAATGTGGAAAGGTTCTAAAAAATGTGCTGAATTAAATTTCAAACTTTGTGCTTTCAGACATTCCAGAAGGGTACCACACTCTCTCTGACAGCAGTGCTGACAGCAAGGGAAGTGAAAACCTCATCACAGCACTGCCCTTAACTTCCATCTCCTCAAAAAGGCATTCTTCAGCTTTATTCCCCTTAGTTCTACACCACGTGTCATGTTACCTTCATTATCAATAGCAATTCTCTCAGGAATTCTGAAAATAAAAGAATGCAAGAACAGAGACTAATGTGGGCCCAAAGGTGCAGAGCTGAGCATGGCAGGGCAACATGACAGATATTCCTCAGAGCAGCCAAAGGTCCCCTGTTTTGGCTGGTTATCACTGCTGATCTTATTCACTGGATTCATACTGTAGTGTTGGTCAGGAGGAGATGGGAAAGGAGACTTCCAGAAAACGAGAAAACATTTCCATCACACGGTTCTGGTTTCTTTAATGAACTGAATATTCTTACCAAGGCTGACAATTCATCCAGTGTAATTGCTAGAGTATTTGTACTTTTGTTCTACTTGTTTCAATAACTGAAACAGTAATGAGACTCCATATTTTATATAAATCTCTAAAGGTTCTCAAGTACTCTATTTCCCATCTCATTTATAAGGTGGAAAAGGACACTCGAATTTTGTACTTTCCATTTAGTTGTTTGCTACAATGCCTTTGAGAAGCAGCTACTGTCCTCATTTTGATTTTTTTTTTAATTCCTATTTAAGAACCCTTATTTGGTTTTGAGAATCCTTACCAAAACAAAACCAGATAATGAGTGACTTGAAGTACAATTTACTTCCACACTGTAGATTTAATGGAACCCTACATCAAAGTAAGAGTAGGGTTTGTGGCATGTAGGAAAAGCTGAGAGAAGGCAGTTTTCCCCCTCAACAAGAATTTAGTAATAGAGTTCAGCATCAGGATCAGGTGCTGCCATATGAACCTCCTTGAGGCCAGGAAGTTCAGTGAGAGGAAGTCAGTTCTGAGAAAAGGACTAAATGCCAGAGGGTAACAACAAGAAAGAGGTGGAAATACAATGCCTTGTTATCCCTGCAGGAACCTATTACTTCAATCTCCTTTTTTATTGTAATTAGGATAAATACACCAGGAATTTCTCATTTTCTGTCTGTACTGCAGGCTCTTCTAAAGTTATTTTCTTTCTGTCACAGCACCCTCTAAGGATCACAGACGGCACTTTGAGAGACCTGTTGGTCTATTACTAATGGAACATTCTCAACTAAGATTTCCATACAAGTACAGCTGGTATTGGAAGTTAATTGCCAAATAAAAAAAGATATCTAGTCTAAAAATGTCCTCCAAGCCACCAGTTAATGGAACAAGCACTGCTTTCTTCATGAAAATGTTGTACTTCTTGTACTTCACAGCTTACAATGTCCAGCTACACCTCACTCTGATATGCACATGACCATGTACATCCTCATAGGAGGTGAAAAAACATTTCTTAGAGATTAAGGTCTGGAATAGATGAGGGAATCTCTTCTCTGATGTCATGCTGCCAGTCCCTCTCTTGTGAGGAAGAAGTTGCACCACTTCAAATTTACATCCTGGATTGCCAAAGCTAAGTGCTCAAGTACACCAGACCAGTTAGAAAAGGAGCGAGGAGAAGGGGGTGATGACTGAAGTGGAAAAACACACTAACAAAGAGCAAATGTGATCCTGGAATGATGGGCTCCAGAACAAGCCAAGTTTGTCAGCTCTGAACCAAAAAGACCCTTTCTGTAAGCAAGTGCTTTGACACTGACACCACACAGATCAAGCACTCACCTGCTGGCTGCTGCTTTACGACTGACACTGCTCCTTGCTCCCTGCTCCCTGACACAGGTGAACTTTTGACAGACACATGGAAGGATTTTAGTCCTTTCAGATTAGAATTAGCTCAGAATGGATCCAAACTATTTCTTCAGAAGTGCTGCTTATTTCCATAACTATCCCAGTTGCCAGTGATAAACTGACAATGGATAATGAATGGGAAATATATCCTCATTACTCCTCACTCTTCAGCTTCTTTCTTGAAAAATTAAAGTGGTGTAGTGCAGCCTTGTAGGTGATGCTTTTCTAAGTTGGCAGGAGTAAGATTTACATATCTATTAGCACTTTGGAAGCATCTTACCTTGGAAATTGTGACAGAATTTTTCTAGCAGCTAGGAAAAGCTGCATGTTTCTCAGACTGGGGTCCTAAGTGTGGGTCAGAGGAAGAGTTTAAAGTCAATGTTTATGTACAACCTTCAGGAAATATTACTGTTCCAAACTAACCTACTGGTCAAGCTTGAAGGAAAGGGGAAAGTTTTTCTAGGAATATGAATCATGAAAAATAAATTTCTTCAGTGCTCAAGCAGAAAGCAGATAGATATCAAGACTTGCAGAGCTACATGGTGAGACTAGACATGATTTTTTGACTCATGCCGATGGGATTCTAAGATTATTTTAATACCACAGTTCTGTTCAAAAAGTTTGCATAGTTGTTGGATTTTGCCACACAACAAAGGACAAAAGCTAGAGTATTTTCCAGGAATGTTTTATGGCTCCAAATTATTGCTAGTGTTTAGAATGACTCCTTGGGGAAAGAAACCAAATAGAAAAGGGTAATAAACAACCATTAACCAGAAAAAGAGTATACCCAGCAATGTGCAGAAGGAGGTCTTTAAGTGAAATGGATTCCTCATTCCTGAAGGATATGAGACCACAGCTCTGAAATTGTTTTTATGAAAGAGAACTAAAATTGCCTTCTCCTTAGGGACTGGGCATGATCTTCCAGCTCAACTATAATGCCAACCAAGGAGCTGCATCACTTCTCTTCAGAAGCAAGAGAAAACGCATTGTAACTTAGAATTGCACAGTCTGTGGCTTCCCCCAGGCTTGGCAGATGATAAGAAGTAGATTTCTTCAATCCTGAGCAGTTCAAATGGAAAAGAATGAGAAGGAAAAACCTTCAGCCCTCCCAGCCCTCCCACTTGATTCAGAAGACTGGGCAGCCTAATGTTTGTTCCCCTCCACACCACCATCCTTTCCTTGGACCAAGAAACAAGAAAGTAAAAGACCCACAGCATCAGCATCAAACATCCATTTTACCAGGGAATCCTCTTGCTCAAAAGCAGTCTTCAAACCTCAGAGGCATCTTCCAGGCTGAATATGTAGGCAAAAAATCTTGGTCCCACTGCCATGGGACACTGACATAATCAAGTCCAGAGCCTCTACCTCCCATTTGGCCAAAGGAAAACAGCACAAAGTGGTTTTTCTTCCTATGACAGTCAGGATCACAACTTGTAGCTGCTTAGAAAATCCCCGTTGTATAAAGGTTCTGTGTCTGACAGAAGGCTGTTTTTTTGAAGAAAGATAGAGTATTTCAGTCATGGAATATCTTGGCTATCAGTGAGAATTTGCTATTGGAGTTTGAAAGATGCCAGAAAACATATGTGCCACACATGAATCCTGATTGCTACCAACAAGAACTGTTCCTGACAGCCCTGATACTTATTTACAGCATTCCTGTATTTAAATCTGATAGGCAAAAGGCAAAAACCTCACTCTTCAACGTTAGATAACATAGAAAATATTGCAGTAAAGCAGAGGGGACTCAGTTTCTTCACACAGGAAAGCTAATTCTTTATTCACAAAGCTCATATTTATAGGAAAAATCAGAAGGCACTCTGTTAGACTTAATTGGGTAACAATACACTGGCATTCAGTTTATTGGTTGGTTAATGGCCAGGGTGTACATCTGTTAAATTTCTTTATTTTTGGTTAGTTTACATATTTTGTTCACTGATTCTTATGGGATAGATTTCTTGTTTATTACAGGTACAAACAGTTCTCTTACCAGAACAGTTTGTTGTGCTAATTGCTTTTATTCCTATGATTTTTCACATGGGAAGTCACAAGCTGACTGCTAGCTTAGCTAGAGTAGCAGGGCCTAAACTATATTTGATAAGTTTGATTTTTTCTTATAATATCTCTACTTGGCTGCAATAAGAAAATGCTGGCATCATTCAGCTGTGAGCAATCATCCAAAACACAAGTTGTTTCAGTTGTTACTCATTTCCAAGAGATGGCACACCTACAATATCATGGCATGTGTTGATGATCCCCCCATTCATTACAACATTCCTCTGGAAACAGCAACTCTTTTCAGTTTGGGGAGATACATATGAAAGGCTGGCCAAACGTTCCCCAATGTCATAACAGTCCCTACATGCAGCCCAGAAGATTTACAAGTCCAGTCACATAATTTCCTCTTTTAAGCTTCAAATCATTCTGACACAGAAACCCCTGTTTGCATAATAGTCAGAACATTATCTTTTAATGGAAAAAAGATATTTTTTCTGTTTAAAATAAATGTTTCTGTTTAATTAAAAAAGAACCTTCTTTGGTCAGCTCTGACAGCAATTCTTCTTATGCAAGCCAAAAGTATCCTCAGCTGGAGAAGCAGCATCTCAAGCAAGAAGGCAAAAGCTCTTGGCATGAAATTCATTCTGTTCAGTGCCTGCTCCCCCAGTCTCCTACACCCCTTCTTAGGATCTCACACATTCACAGCCCCTTGGTTTCTCTGCAGGGGAAGATGTGCTCCAGTGCTGTGCTGCGTCTGAGACTTCGTGTCTCTGAACATATCCCCAGATCAATAACTTGGTAGTTGAGAAACAAGAGAGAGGGAGAACCCAAAGTTTGCTTTCCACAGCTCAGTCCTTTCAAAAAGTGTTGAATATTTCAGATTCTCAGGTCTCACTTGCTGTTCTTCTGTGTCTGGTTAGAGGCAGATCATGTGCTCCTCTGCCCAGGGCAGATGGGCTGTCTCTGTTTATCAGTGTCCAGAGGAGAGTTGATCCAATACATCCCATGTTTCTTTCAAAGAACTGACGTAAGGAGACAAAGCTCATCAGCCCAAATTAGCTTTCAGCTTGGATGCAGCAAGCCATCAACCTGCAGCTGATTCCTCCTCTGAGGCTCTGTCCTGTAGGAAGAATTGGAATACAGGGAAACTTGCCCTCCATAGAGCAGGACCAGGTTATGGAACATTTACACAAACTGAAGAATCACAAGCCTATGGCCTCTGATCTGACACAACTATGAGTGCCAAGTGGGTTGGCAGATGTTGGCAGATGTTGGCAGATGCTACCAAGAGGTCACACTCTTTGTCTGAAATGTCATGGTGATCAGGGTAGGTTCCCAAGGTCTGAAAGAAACTCACACCAATTTCTCACTTAATTTCTTCATTTATTTTTAAAGTCTTCTAAAGCAGAGCTAAAATAAAGCCATTCTTTCACAACAGAGAATACAGCTTTACCATGTGTTTTTATTTATACAGACATTCTCACATACAAATACCATATACATATATCTCCCAGGGAGGATATCTTCACTTGATAGCCATTTTTAAGCATCCGTTCTGCTCTTCCCTCTCTTCTGTGTGAGAAAGTCTTTCAAAAGATCCAGAAGGGCTTTGAGCCCTCCTTGAGGGCTAAGGGCACTCCTTGAAGTGTTGGTACTGATCAGAAACAAAGGTAAAGATCTTTCACCTTACAGAAAATAGATAAATAGAAAAGTACAATAGGAGACCAACATGTGCTCAGGCAACTCAGATCTTTCTGCATGCTCAACTAAAAGCCACATGCAATGCACTGAACACTTATTTTAGTTGGAAAGTCACCACCACCCCATTCCACACACAAAACCTTAAAGTTTGGCATTGCCTGGTTTTTGTAGAAACAGTCCTGATTTCTGGCTGATCAATGTGGATGTCACTCACAGGATGACAAAACATGGCCAGTTCTAGTTTGCTCTTCCTGATAGATACTTCGTGGAGCATTTTTGAGAGTGTCTCATGAGGGAGATTGTATGGTCCCTTTATGGCAGTGTTGGTGTTCTACATGGCTCAGAAATATGTTACTGTTAGGAAGTTTGTCCTAATTCTTCCTGATCTATCCAGGATGGCTAGACAAAATAAAATATCCCCTTCCTGTTTGCAACAGCCTTGAATAATAGATAAAATGCTGTTATATTCCCCTCCCACTTCTTCCTCCTCTGAGCTAAACTCCTTTTCCAATATTTTTATGCTTTCCTTTTAGGCAATATTTTCTTTAGGCTTCCAGCTCATTGTTTTTCTGCACTCCAGGCTTCATCCTTCAGTTTATAGCCTCAAAGTTGTTGCCATGACCTCCACAACCTATAAGTGCATATCTGTGGCTCCTTAACCAAACGTAAATTTAGAAGAAGTTCTGTTTTCTTTTTTGTTCTGTTTATAAAAGCTGAAATCCCTCTGCAGTCACTGATGGCTTTTGAAATGGATAGTTTTATAGATTTTCCATTCTTGCATCAGAAGATTTTTTCCCCTGTGTTTAACAGAGATCATCAGAAACACAGTGGGTTATAAATGTTAGTACTTCATGCCCTGGTCACATTGCCATCCCTCCCAGCAGTTGACAGACTCTGCTGACAGACAAACACTCCACAGAGCTCAAGGAACAGACAGAACAGATGCCTATGGCCCCACCAAACAAGCCCTTTTTCTCTGAACAGCAAGGGTTTGGGTTGTGGGCTTGCTTTGGTTTGTTTTAAATCCCTGTCTAAATGGGCAGTTAACTCACAGCTCAGCGGTCCACAGCCAGCAGATCATAAAGAATCATCCTCTTTAGAAGCTTCATTTTTAGGCATTTTGCCCACAAAAGGTAATGGTAGACATAAAATAGGGGAGTGCAGCTACAACCAAATTCCTTCTTCTTTTAGGAATTCTTTTCTAGACCTTTGATATTCACTGTGCCTTTTCTCATCCTGCTACATAGTTTTGGGGATGCAGAGGCTACAGCCAGATAATACCAATATATTATGAAACTCCCCACCCGTAGCTGAGTAACAACTGCTCTCACACAAAGTCCATCAGCCCTTCAAATGACTTTGCTCTACACCAAATACTTAAGGCATTCCATTCTCTACCTCAAGCCTTTTACTTAAGAATTCAAGGATTACTTTGTCCAACTTCTCAAAAGGACAGGTACAATATTTTCACCTAACTGCATCATTTCTGCATTTGTCATTGTCCTTGCCTGTTTCTCTTAGCTGTCCCTTGCTCTACCTTCTTGCACACCAGATTTATTTTGCTTTCTTTTTCCAATTGGCCCCTTTTGTACTTTAAAGCCAAGTTTGAAGATTACACATCTTTTTAGCATTTCTCCTCATACTCCTTTGTAAACATTTTTATTGGCTGTAGTAGCTTGATATTATAGAATTTCCATCATGTCACATGAAAAATTCCAAAGTACTCTCCTTCCATGACCTCCACCAGGACAGCTGTAACAGAGCCCCCAGATCATCTTCATGGCATCAGGCTTAGTCATTCACTGCCTGAAGAATCCTTTCTGTATGGAGTCTAATTCCCTGTGACTTAAAGGAACGTTTCTTATGTCTCATATGATATTTCTGAAAGCCCTGAGGTCTTGCAGGATGCTTGGAAAGCTGCTTCAAGGTTTTTCTCACAAGTGAGAGTTTCTGAAGTTCTGAGGCTTTTGAAACTTCAGTGATTCTAGATATGGTGCCATAAACATGCAGGTGCAGAAACATTACAGGCTGCTAAAGGAATTTGGCATAGACCTACATGAAACCATGTAATACATTTGCAACAAAATTAATGCCACCTGGATTATATCTCCTCCCAGGAATCCCACAGGATGCTCTCAGGCACACAGTGTGATTCTTGGGGCCATCCTGTGCAGGGCCAGGAGCTGCTCTTTGATTATGCTTGTGGGTCCCTTCCATCTCAGAATATTCTGTGATTCTGTGATATCCATTCCCTGAAGAATTACTTTCTCAGTTTGGAGGGAAGAGGAGGATGGTGAGGCAAAGAGGGGAATACCTTAACTTTGAGTTTTGTCCCCTCAACCGATGGTTTTAGCCACTTCTGCTAACATTGTTGAGTGGTTTCTGTTCATTCTGGTTTCTCTCCCAGAATAAATAATTTGCAACTCCCTAATCTAAAGGAAAAATACTGTTTATAGAACATCCTTTCAGCATTCTGAACCTGTCTGAGGCCATGCAAACCCTACATGTGGTAGTGAAAGTCTTTGAAACCCTCTGATGGTGGTTACATGCTTTCAGTTCACTCCCTACAATTTGGTTTGGAGCTCTGAGAAAGCCCAAGTATGCAAGTGTTTGGACACAGCTGCTCACATTTCCTGCTCTCACACAAGATCAACAGATCTTGCCTCCCTGTGTAGGAAAAGGTTAGTACACATTGCTCTAAAAAGTGCTGTTATCCTTTCACCATCTGACTACTAGTGAAAAACTGAAGGTGAACTGCCGAAAAATGCAAAATCCAGTTTTCTATTACCACATGGGAATAAAACCACACTTCCTGATGTTTAAATTTCTCTTCATACAAACTTGTTTGAACTGAATTTATATTTACCATTCACAAAAAGCCAGTAGGAAACTGGCTGAGATGTGTTTAATATCTAAGAAACATTTTTTGTTTCAGGTCAAAGTACAACCAGTCTATGAGGTGCTAAAATAAATGAGAAACAAATCCATCCCCTGTACCTTCACTAATCACATCTCAACTTCTCAAATATTTGAAGACCCATAGAAATCATCTTCTAAGTTGTCACAGGCAATGATACATTAAAAATATCTCTATGTAAAAGCACTGCAAGAACAATAAATTATATTGGCCCTTCTACTAACCTCAGGAGCATTAAACTCACGCAGTGTGGCTCCGGAGAATAATTTAATTTTTTTATGAATCATGGGATTTTATGAGAGCAAATTCCAAATTTCCATTCTTTACCTAATGTTTTGAGAGATTAAATAATGCCTTCAAGCTTTCAACTCAATGGATAGCAACCTACTGTGAATCTACAGTTTTCCTGTAATTCCCTGGATCCCAGAACTGGCATTCCAACCGTGACAATGAGGCAACATGGAACAAACAATTCACAAATGGAGAAGATCGGTGGGATGAATATCTGCTCAAAGCTCCATAGATTCCTTGACTGCATCACAGATAAGACACCCCTCGTGGTGCATCAGCCAATGTCCCGGGACACCTTTACAGCAGGAGCGCCACCAGAGCTGCCAGCAGGCAGGGGACAGAGGGCAAGGGCGGCTGAGCAGGAGCACTGCGGGCGGGGACACCGCGCAGCTCGGGGCTCCACTGCTCCGCCATCCTGACTTGCAGCCCGAGAAGGGCTCTGACAGCCAGAGCCCGGCCCGAAGCCGTCCCGCTTTGAACATCCCATCCCTCCAAAGTGCCGCTGAAAGGATGCGCTGCTCCGGCTCTGCAGCTGCCATCCATCCGCAGGTTTGCGAGGCCTTCACGGGCGGGGTGAGGAAGGGATGGAGCCTTACGGGAGCCGGTCCCTGCGCCCTGCAGCTCTCGCAAGCGCCCGAGCCCTGCGAGCGCCGCCGCCCGAGGCGCGGCTCCCCCCGGCCGCGCTCTGCGGAGCGTCCCGGCGCCTCCGCCCGGAGCCGGCAGCCGCTGCCGCCCTCGAACCCGGCCCCGGGTCCCCTAGATGTGACACACGATGTGACACACAGCACAGAGCTGTAGCCGTTCCTGTCTCGCCGGGAAAAATCTCCACCCCGGACTCCACAGCACTGGGGTAAAAAAAAGCCCTAACCAAACCCCAAACCAAACCTTTTATCTCCGCCACAAAATCTGATGCTTTCTCACCGGTTAAAAGCCCACCCCTCCAAATCTACTGCTGCATACGGAGAGGTGAAGGGGCAGCCTATGTGATTAACCAAAGCAGCTCTAGAGCAAACCTGGTTCAGACTTAGGCTGTCCCTGCTGCCACGCTGGGCTCTGGGGCTCACATCGCATCAAGTGCCGAGGAACCAGGGCTGCTGCACGATCCCTGCAGGGACACAGGTCCCCACAAGCACCCAGGGGCTACTGAAGCCAACCTCTTCTATCCTTCCTAGTGTTGGGGGTTGGATCTGTTTCTTTTGTGTTTGTGGAATTTTTTCCTGGTGGTTTTGCTAGGTAACTAATTGCTGGATACTTATGGGTGCTTGACTGAAACAAAAGGGGGTGGCAGGTTGCTCCTGGGGAACAGCGGGGAACAGGACAGTTCGGTCCTAGGGCAGCACTCTGAAAGGACGAGGGAGTACCAGAAGCCCTGCTTGTTTTTCCTGCACTGGATTTTTCTCCAGAGGAAGACGGGACTCATCTCGTCACCACTGGACTTTCCTACAGAACTATTTCCACTTCACAGACTGCATTCTACTACTCAAGGAGGATTTCATCTGGACTGCTTTAACACCCTGATACGCAGGGTGTCAGGTCACACCCCTGACTCTGTCAGGGCATTTTCTGGGGTTTTGTTGTTTTTGTTTTACTTGTCTCTTAGTGCTATTACATTTGTATTTTTCTTTGTTGTGTCTAATATTCCTAGTAAAGGACTGTTATTCCTATTCCCAAATATTTGCCTGAGAGCCTCCAATTGCAAAATTATAATAATCTGAGGGAGGGGGTTTACATTCTCTATTCAAAGGGAGATTCCAGCTTTTGCTGACAGGTACCTGTCTTTCAAACCAGGACACCTAGGTACCACAGGAGGCCACCGGGTCAAATACAAGAGAGCCATAAAAGTAGCACACACACAGCCACGCCCACATCTGACAAGAAACACAGATCTATTTGTCACACTTTCAGCGCAAGCTGAACCCAAAATGTCTCTGAAAATAGAAATTGACCCCAAAAGAGCAGCACGTGGTGCTGAGGCAGAGGGTGGAGGGTGGCATGTCAACAACACCATCAACCATACAGCATAATTTCTGTGTCCTCTAAGCCACGACACACAGACACTGAGTTGAAATTCTTGCTCCAATATAGTCATATTTTATCATTTTCCAAAAAGTTCTAAAGAAAAAAACTCCAATAAAAAAAGACCACTACTTAAAACCACTGATTTTTGTACCAAAAAAAAGAGCATTATTTTCCCTAAAGTTCACTTTTTTTTCCCATCAAAATATGATAATGAAAAAGAGGGGTATGCAAATCAAAGCCTTCTTGCCATTTTTTATTTTCCCTTGATTGAAATATGCCTTTATTTTGATTTATTCCAGTTCTGCAAATCAAGAAGTCACATAGACTGTTGATATTACAAGCAAAATTGTGGCATAGTATACAATTCCCAGTACAAGCACATCTCCCAGAAAACTTAAATCTTGTTTTCAAAGCTAATGCCCACCTGGAAACTGTTCTGACTTTAACAAAAAGCCTCCAAAATATCACCAGTCTCTGAATTCATGGAATTGGAGGTGAAGTAACAATACGTACTGAAATATTCTCTTCCGTCCCAAAAAGTGACACTTTTAAAGAAAGTGGGTTTCTTAGGAAGCAGTACAACCTAATTGTCATTTTTGACCTGAAAAATTAGTAGCCAAGGAATTTGAATTGATTTGCACTGATGATTAAAGTGAAGCAATACTTTGACGGAATGCAAAGAGAGAATACCACGAATCCTGAGTCACCACCTCCCCTGCTTCTTAAACTGCTCCTTTGCATTTTAAAACTCTGCTCAAAAACTTCCTGCCTCAGATTTCTGTCTAGGCCATAATACAAATACTTATCCTTCTGTAATTTTTAGGTTTGTTTTACCAGTTTCATTTTGTTTTTGCAGAAGACAGTTGTCATGAGCAGCAATTTTAGAGAGGTCTGTGATTATCCATTGAAGCATTCTGACCTCCAGCCTAGTACTCTTTAAAGCAGTATAAAGGATAATACAGATTGAATTTAAAAAAAAAAAAAAAAACAAAACAAAACAAAAAAAAAAAAAAAAACCTTTAGAAAAGCTGACTATTATAGCACACAAGTCTCATGTGAAAAATTAAAAGCTCTATCAGCATAGTCCTTGGGTTTTGCCAGAAATATCCTCCAGAGCATATCTGCTCCTACTGGTCTTTCCTGATATTTCTACAGGAATCTGAGGGAGAAGGGATGAGGCTTTTATGCTTATCTCCTTTTCCCATCCAAAATGAGGAATGATGGTTATATCTTCCTTCTTCCATTCTGCTAATGAACTGAGAACAGGCAATTTCAAATAGCAAACTTATACAACTTTTCAGATACCATTTTCCACCCTCTTCCTTCTCTTGACCACAGGTGCAACAACTGCTCAGAGTTCTCGTTTACCCTATCACTTTGTCTTAGGTCCAGTATCAGGACAGAATAAATTTGATTTGGATTAAGTATTTATTTGGATATTTTCCCCCCTCTGACCCTTTAAGTTGCCTAGTGACTGTCCTACTTGCAGATGGGATAGAGTTTGTTTTTTCTTAGTAGAATGAGAATATGGACTTTGGGATTTTTGTCCTTGCTCCTAAAGAAATATAGCCATCTTCAATTAATTTCATAGACACAGACACTCTATTAATCAGTGATTTCAAATGTTAAACAACAGTAGTGTGTCAAACAGGTGTTCTTGTACTATTAATGTGTAAAAGCAGAATTTTGAAATGGAGACATTGGTTTTTTTTTCTCCTCAGTCAGGAGCCAGTGCTGTCAGTGCTATCATTTCTCATTTCTGTGTCCTTGGAAATGCTGCATTGATCAATGCATCCATCATACAGGTGCTGTATAAGGAACACCAGACCTGAGTGTACAATGATAAGCAGCCACACATGACTGAACACCCCTGACAGGAATAATTACCTGTTTAACAAACTTAACTGTCTACAGCAGCATACAGGATTTTTAGTAAAACAGTTGATGCAGGGCATTCATAATGAGCAAGACCAACTATACTCCCAGCAGACAATTCTATTTGGTAAATTGCCCTGATAAAGGATGTGGATAACACAGTCCTCATTTCATTTACCACCCAAGTGTTGGAATTTAGCAACTTGCTTTTAGTTGCTAAGTTCCTTCTAAATTATTTTTGCAAGCAGGAGTTTCTGGACTGCTGTCTCATCTGCCCCGAGGGTGCTAATGCAGGTATGTTGGTCTCACAACTCTGTGATTGCTTATGTGATCAGCCAAAGAGCAGGTGCTTGAGCCCTTGTTTCCATACTCTTTCTCCAGAGCTGCTTGGTGCTGCAGGGATTCCACAAGGCTGGAACCTTCCTGTCATGCTCTCCTCACTTTCACTGGGATACAGAGCACTGACAGCACAGGCAGAGCACATCTCACAGAAAGGATGTTAATTTCGAACCAACACACCTAAATGCACAAGTTTTCATTGTAAAGACTCCATTCAGGGGAAAAAAAAAAAGCCACAAAAAAGCTGCTCCTTCACAACAGCTTCTCATTTCCACCAATACTTAATGAAGCCAAAGTGAGGAAGAGGATGGTAGCACAGTGAAGAAGGTGTCCACTACATATCTGCCCTTCCACTGTCATTCCAATGCACACATTCTTGTTAGTCTTGTGCAACAGAGGAACGCCACTGTGCAAAGACCTCCACTGAAAGGGATTTAAACATCCTGGTTTTAATTGGCATTTCTCCATGCTAAGGAAATGAATTCGTTTTCATGGCAACCTTCATGAATGTCAAGTTTCACACACTCAGAAATTATATTGTAAAATGCTGAAAATACCTACCAAGCCTTCTGAGAAATTCTAGCCCATAGCCAGTTACATAAAAGTCTAAACAAAAGTAAACTTTTCTCAGGAGTATGTTCAACACCCACACATATTTGCTGAACTTTGGATTGCAGAGTAAAAAAAAAAGTCTTACCTGGTAGGAAAAAATGTGGTGACAAGCACCAATAAATTATTCTCTATCTCCTTGCAATCTTTTACAGATCTATTATTGAAAAAGTTCTAGATGTTACTCTAAAAATATATATACTTCTAAGTGGCATTTCAATAAGTTAACAAAATACTCTGCTCTAATTTGCATCTATAACAGAACAAATCAATTGAATAGTGTTTTTAGTACATCTGAGGATACAATTCATCCAGAATGCTTAGTACTCATGTGACCTACAGATGAAGAGAGTGGATTTGAAAAGCAGCCAGAAAGAGAACATGAGCCTCCAAGGCAGTGACATCTCCCCTCTGTGATCTGGAGAATAAAAGCTGTGATCCTTGAGGACAGATGTTAAAACAAAAAACAGTATTGCTGTGATTCCTGAGTCTTGTCCTCTTAACCTGACTGACGTGTTCAATCAGTTCTGTCACAGCAGGAAAACTTTCTGGAATAGTCTTCTCTCGCAGGCCTCCCACTGCTCCTCCCAAGCAGAGCCAGAAGTGCTTTGAACTGCCACTGCCCTTTCCTCTCTCTGGCAGCTCCCTCCAGTTGCCCATGGCATTACAATCGGGATGGAATTTTATAGAGGTTTCTTTTGGTTGTTTTTTTGAGGTGGTTTGTTTGTTGGTCCATTTTTTAAGCATGTCTCATGGCTGCAGAACTCCTGATACGAGCAAGTCCTGTTTTCAAGTATTTGCCCAGCATCATGAGAGCTACCAGTGCATATTACAAAAACCTGATATTTTCAAAGCATCTCCTGGGTTCAAGAGCTTAAGGTTAACTGCCACTAAAATTAAATGCACTAATACAACCCTGGTGTCAGCAACTATAAGAAGTGGAGCCCATGTCCTGAGTACTCTTTTGTCCCTCCCTCTGGCATGCCCTGAACAACAGCACCTGCACTGACAAGTGAGGAAAACTGGGTCTATCACTGATGCTTTCTTCACAAGGATAGCAAGAAAGATGCTGCCTGTGAATTTCACAAAGTATTTCTGTTCTTGGTCAGAAGGGGTTCTTAGTTCCTCTACAGACTCCTCAATATACAGAAATACCTCCCTCATCCTAGGGCTTCAAAGTACCTGGGGACCTTGGGCCAGCTGTTTAACAATCATCACTAAGTTATTTCCCTCATTAAGTAAAAATCTATAGTCACAGTCTTGTTTTCTTGTTTCTTTTTTTTAAGCAGAATTTTCATCATCCTGGAGGAAGCAGGGTAAGGAACAGTGCCACAATAATCAGGAGGAGAACAATACATCTATTCTAACTTACAAAGAGGAAAAGCCACAGGAATAACATTTGCAAGCATCAGCTGAATTGATTTATACACTGCTATAGTCTATAAGCAACATTTTTTTAACTGTGTTCATTTTTCCACTTCTTCAGCTACCAGCTACTGCTATAAGCAATTAGCAGAACTCATTACCCAAGTGACATTTTACAAATTAATTGTTTACTCCTGTAAACTAGAAATGTGTAGTAAATAAATCTTGAGTTAAATAGGATCAGGAAACACTCAGTGTTTAATCTGTATTCACGGTTTTAAAAATAGAAGTGTTGAAAACAATTATCTTCTGTTACAGCCTAGCTTTTACTCTATTAAGAGTAATTTTATTCCATGAAATTGTTCAAGGGGCTGAAGAAAAGGCAATGTGCATATGAAGAAAGACTGAAGTTCCCTCAGTGGATTTCCATTACATAAAGATGCAGACATCTTTATATTTTAGTGTACTCAGAAATAATCCCTTATCTCACTGGAGCAAGAATGTAGTAAGTGAAAAACATCCAGGAGTCTCCCCTGTATTCATTGCAATTCAGTGACCTGACTTCTGATACACCTGGGCTGGGTGACACCTTTGGTGTAGACAGCTCTGTGTCATAGTAGATTCTGAATTAAAGGCAATCTTTAATATTAAAAGTTCTGCCCCCATTAATATGACTGTGGCTGTCACTGCACATGGTTGCATTCTCCAGGCAGTCTCACAGGCAGGGTGATGGCTTTTCAGTAAGGCAGCTGTACTTACACTTTACAGCTGAAGAATAATGAAAATGTTGATTCTGTGGTTTAGTCAGAGGAGGGAAATTTTAACTTTAGATCAGTAAGAAAGCTTTGGTATAGTACCAAGATTCTTTACATTGTGTGGTTATTGTGACCTTGAATTTAAATAATGAAAACCAACCTTTTTTTTATTTTTCATGTTCATAATTCTATTTATACACTATCCTCTTCCTCAGGGCATAGGCATGTTTCAGTCACTCTAGCACTCTGTCAGAACTTTTCTCACAACTTAATTATACAATCTTTTTATCTTAAGAAACATGTGATATGTGTATGTCTCTGTGTTACACTGGGAAATAAATTTGGTAACAGCTCAAAATACAACCCATGCAGTGGGATCCACACTGGCCATGGGTATCAAGTATTATTTCTGCTGAAATTCACTGTGTCAGGGAATCCAAATATGAAATTTTTCTGTTTTTATCTTGGAATCTTATGCTTTGCTTCTGGAGCAGCAGACAATTTGAGTGACTACCAAACAACAGTTACTTTGATCCTCTCTATTCTGCTACTGGACTTAGCAAAATCCTATCACAAAAATAAAACTAAAGTGCAGCTAAGTTTATGCTTCAAAAAACAGTAGAATTTCCTAATACTAAAAACTTTTTCAAAAACATAATGAAATTTTACTTAATTACTTAGGTACTTTCCCTCTCCAGAGGGAAGAAATACAACTCCAGAAGGAATCCAAAGTTATTTAGTAAAATAAATGAATGTTTTTTTGGGGGAAAAGCTGATGTTTCAAGGCACAGGTCACTAGAGCATTTGTATCTGAACAAAAACTAGTTACTATCAAAACTGGAAATGAATTGGTGCTTATTTCCCTTGTTAGCTTCAAGTCTTGGATCCTGAGAGTCAGTAATAATCACCAATGACCTATGACATGAGGGATAATAAGGAGTACTATTTGGCTTTCTGTGTAACAACTCAGTGGGAGAGAAACAGATCTTCAAATCTTATACTGGGAAGTTTCTAAACACAGAACTGACCTCTCCTTACATAATTTTTCCCTCCTGCTATTTTTACCTGAATCTTTGAATGACACCAAAAGGTTGTTATGAGTTGCTGAATCTGTCCTCAGTCACATATCAAAGTCTTTATAGAGAGAATAAGTTAATTTTCCCTCCCCATAATGGTTCATATCTTTAAAGCCATTGTAGTGGATACATGTCACAGTTATTGCAATTTATCCATGACCTTCCCAGTTCATGTCTATGGTGCTTTTCCCAAAAACTAGGGACATTTCTGGGCATCACAGTCATTGTTTCTGCTTTTGCTTTTGATTTTTTACACACTCCCTGTCTCATTTATCACTGTAAAAAAACAGGATGAAAAAGTTATTTTGAGTAGAATTTTTGGAAATCTCTGGGAAATCTAATAAGAGAAATTTCCTTTTTTTAGGAAAAAATGTTACAAAAATGCAATGGATAAACTGGTTCAATGCCCTTTTTCTACTTAGAAAGTGAATGTTTTATTATTTTGAAGTCAAAAAAGATAATTTTACTTCTTTTTCCCTCTCATCTTTCATTCTAAATTTTTCACTGACCCTACTCCTACTTGTTCCACTGACCAGTCTTTCCAGGACAAGCGAGTGATTTCAGAAACTTGGCAGATTTTAAACTTTACAAAACTGTATTTAAAAGAAGGGGACTTAAGTGGACTTTGTATTAATTGGTATCAAGTCAGGCTGTGTGGTGAAGGCCAATTATCTTCAAACTTCCAGACCAGCTTAGGAAGTTTCATGGTTTTAGGTTACAAAGGTAGCAAGAAAGGAAAACTCAGTATATTCCTAGTACAAAAAAAGATCCCTTGGATCTCATTGTCTTTGAGAGCTTTTTCTAGCTATCTCAAAATAAGATGTGATATAATCTACTGTGAGCCACAACATTGCTGTGACAGAAGCACAAGCATGCCTTTGCAGATATACTTATTTACTCAATAGCAAGACAAGATTCATTTTCATTTCAATAGAACTGTTTTCCATCATCACCAGGAGTCCACAATGCGGACACCTATGTGAGAATCCACTGAGGAGGCATGCTTAGCTTACTTCCATGCTAGTTCCTCTCCTAAGCAATCACACTGATTTTCAGAGCCCCCGAAGACACACTTAGAATTTCTAATGACACACCAGGAGAGACACAGAGCATGTATCCAGCTAACCATTGCTACTGAACTTCCAAGAAAGGAAAAGCTCCACTGTTATATTTGAAATCCAGAAAAGCAGGTTGCCAAGGACCCTCCTCCCCAAACACCCACATCTCTTGCTGAGTCTCAGACTGATGAATCACAGACTGCTCAGACGTGCAGGTGAGCGTCAGAGCTTACGCATTTGGCTCTGGAGTGCTGAGAAGCTCCAGGAGCTGCTTTGCCTTGCATCATCTCATCTCACTGCTGTTATTCAGAGATTCTCAAATTCTCACCTGCTTTTTACCTGGCAGCCACTGCTCAACAGACAGATCCCACTGAGAGCTGCCATTTGTATCATCTCCAACCTCCATCAGAGAAGCAGAGTTCCCTCTACGGGGTCTCTCTTCTTTTCATCTAGTTTCTAAACATGATGCTCTTGATAACCCACTTTGGACAGGCTGTCTTAAAATACACACCAACTGCAACTTAGAACATTGTGGCCTACAGTGCACAGCTGAATGGCATCAACAATGACTTTTCTTTCCCTAAATGGGTGTGAGACAGAAAAAGCAATGATGACACAGCTTAAGGCTACAATGCTAAGAACCTTCTATATTATTCTTTCAAGCTGCACATCAGCAGAAAAGGACTTGAGGCTTGAAGCAACATGTCAGAGATAGAGAGTATTTCAGTATTCTATTGGTTAAGCAACATGATCCACAGTCCTATTAAGTCTGACTATGAAAGCTTATGTGCTGTGAATGGGTTCCAAGACTTTCAGGAAGTCTGAACTCCTGGAGACGGTCATACAGTAGCACCAAACATGAGTAAAATTGGAAGCCTTACCTAAAGAGAATAAAATCCATCAGAAGGCAGATGCGCTGTCTCATACACCAGCGTTGTCCTGTGATAGCAGCAGCACCTGTGGATTGCTACAGCTGTATGCAAAGGGAAGCAAAAAGGCCACCAGTCCATACAGTGAATATGGTGTATGCTTTATTCTATTTACAGTACATTTGTTATAAATATAATACATTTCTTGAAAATCTTGAGTAGATTTTTTAAACAGATCAGTTGTTATAGTTACATAATAAAGTAAGTGACAATTTAAATGACAATCTCATGGTTGTGAAATAGTGCATTCTGTTTTGAGATGAATGAGAAAATACTCAAACTGGTTCAAATTTTTTTAAACATCCTAGGTGGACTTTTATGTAAACCTTGAAAAGTCACCAGTTTCCATAAATATGAAACCAAAATCTTAAACTAAAGAACCGAGAATTAGAAATGGATTTGAGAGACCTTACTGAACTTCACAGTAAGGTTGGGATTTACCATGACTAATGGCTTCAGACAGGAAAAAGCCAATGAGGTTCTCTTCCTGAATCATATCCTAATACAGCCACAAATATTAAACACACCATGCTGGAAGTTGTAACAGCACTCAAGCTGCATTTTTGACAGGGCACTGGACATACAAGTATGTTCAGATCTGCAGTTAAAGTATTTTATGAGTATCTTAATTACCAGAGAAGAAATACATTATAAAAGGATAAACGTGTTTTCAGTCCAACGTGCATTGCATCGAGAAACAAACTGACAAGTCATCTGAATATTCTGCTATTTTCTTTTCTACACGATCTTTAGTAACAAGTTAAATGTTTGAGGTGCTATTTCAAAAAAACTGCAGCAAAATGTCAACCAGCAATGTAAGAAAAGAATCCCATTTATTTTGTTTTTTAGTGCCTTTTTTTTTTTCAGGAAGTGGTCAGATATTATTGATAATAATCAGTGCAGGCATGGAGTTCTGCTGACTTGTTTCAAACAAAGTAACTTGGTCCACGAGCTTGGCAAATACTCTGGGGGTTCCAAGGTTATAGACACCTGTATGAACGAAGCAAGCTTTGAGCTGCAAGCTATAGACCTCCTGGCCTTTAAGCTGAAGCTTGTACTGTGTTTGCCCAAGCCATGTAAAAGATCCATGTATTTCTAGCGCTTCGGAGCTGAAAAAAAAAAGGATAAAAATGTTAACTCTCTGCACTTGAAGCATTTATTACCAATTTATAGGACTCCCTCCAACTTCAAGTTTTCCCAAGATTTCAGAATGCACTGTGTCCCACCCACAAGGCCCTTACAAAGATTGATACTTTCTAAAAACTTTTCAGGAGTAGTGAACTCACTTTACTATGCTGGCTCTCCTTGGATGAGTGCCCACTGTCATTTGTCTTTGATGCTGCTGAGTCTTTTTGACTGCTTGCCTACAATCACTACCCTTAAATCACTGCCTTCCCCAATTGCACACTGCTTAGTTCTGCAAACCCTCCTTATCTTTAAGAGTAAGTTTTCTAGCAAGACAAAGCTGGGCTTTGCAAGGACTAACAGTTGCCATCATAGCTACAGACAGACTCCACTTAACATTTTATCAAGATGCTGTAATACAACTTAAAAAAAACCCCAAAACACATGTATCTATCTTCTTTCCTACTACATCCATATCCACTCACACCTGTTCCCACAAATACATGCAGACTCAGAGTACCTAGGGTACCCTTGGGTAAATTTAGGGATGCTTATGTCCATGCATCAGCTCAATTTAAGTCTGGGTCATACCAAATATTTTTTAATGTTCTCTGTCTCACTTAAAAATCCTTAGAGTGGTTCTCCCCTTAGCTCAGATGAATCATTACAAACCTTTAATGCATTTGTTTGGTTCCTAATGTACTGTACACTATACACAGGACATTATTTACACATAGATGTATAATGAAGAACTCAGTGTACTCTCAGCTTTCTACGTAACTGGCACATAACACTAACACTAAATGTAGTAACAAGATTCAAACTGTCACAGTTTAAGGAATTCCTATTTCAGGCATTCTTAGGTCCGTCCTATGAGCTAGAGTTAAATCAGACTACATGTCACACAGGAATAGTCAACATGGACATACACTGCTTTAGAGACATTGCACTGACACATTAGTAGAGCGTGTGGGGGCTTTCTTTTTAAGCAGTTTCAAGGTACATGAGGAATACACTATCTTTCCAAAGCATGTCTCACAATGTAACACAACATGACCATCTTGTGAAAAAACAACAGATGAGTGAATGGCTTCCTAACTGTACCTGAAAAGTATGCCACACCTAAATTTTCTGTCTTCCATTTCTGAACCTGTGTATTAGGCTCTGGGCTTTTAATATCTTACTTGGCTCCACAGACTGTTAGTAAGAAGCCACTGCTCCCCCATGACTAAACCCCCACAATGTCTTCACAATCTTTCTCCCCTCCCTGGTGGCAAACAGACCAGGTGGTATTAAATCTAAGAAGGCAGAAGGGGAGCTGTCATCTGCATTACTCATGAACGGAAGCTGCCTTGTTTAAACAGAAGTGGCAGAATTACAATGGTATAGATATCATGGTATTGAATTCTCTATCCCACTAAAAAATCGTCAGTAAAACTTTAGAAGCAGCTCGTGAACACTTCCTCAATGATAATATTTTCCCACATACTACTACAGTACTAAGCAAAAAGGCAGGCATAAGAATCAGCTGCTAAACCTAGAGGAAGTCTTAAAAAATATCCAAGGTTCTACAAAATTTTACACTAAGCCAAATTACAGGAGGAAGTTGCTGTCTACAAATTACTCAGAATTTTAAAAATTAAAACCTAACAACTTATGTTTAATAAAGGTTGGTCAAGCTCCTATTTCAGTAGTAGAATAGCATTTCCTTTTCTCTAGAAAAGATCTGTTGAGTTTTAACTATTCAAGAGTCACAATTAAAGGCCCTGTCTTAGCAGAGACTAAAGACTCACAGTTAACTGTATGAGCCCTTTATCAACTTTCATTCTTTCAAAGAAGCCACTGTTGAAAAAAATCCTATTCTAGATATTCAATATAGTTAAAGTATTACAAGACTCCCCAAGCTGGGAAGGGTTCTTTAAAAATATTGGTTTGTTAACATTTGCACACTACCTTGTTGGTTTATGCCGCAAATCAATCATCACATCTACAACAGCCTGGGAGCAATTGGAAAGTAGGAGAGTGACAGGTACCAGACAGAGGCTGCAAAGAGAAACAAATAAAGAAAAAAAAGTCACTTTGGATTGTCTTAATTATACTCTTAAATAGTTAAAATGAATTCCAGTAACACAGAATTTACCTGTAGTTTTCAATTATGCCAGAGTCAAGAGTGTAGGTAGAAATATAATCACACTGACTAGAGCTATTTATAATTAAATTGTCAATTAAGGCAAACAGCACTGGCTCATTTGGGCCAAATGAAGTTACCACCTCCCTTCATCCAGCTGAGAAAGGAGAGAAAAAGCATAAATACCATCTCAGTTTACAGGAAATTTGCTTATGTGACATGAGAAATTCCAGAACGGGATAACATGGTCCAGTATACTATTTTCTGAATTTCTGGTTGGCACACTTTGACTGGATACTTTTCTTCTGCACTGCCTCCCGTAGGGGAATTGCTCACACTGGGCCTTTAGTTACAACCTGAACAGTGCCCAACCTGAACAGATAGCACATGTATACCTGGATTTAATGTAGGCCTTTATACTAAATAAAACTAATACAGTTAATTGATATTCTGCTTGCTCACAATTACTACTATTGTTTCTGTAAATAATGCTGCAGCAAGAAAGACCCCAAGAATCAACAGGCAGGAACACAAACTACTGCAGCTAAAACAGCTCTATATATTCAGCAAATGATTTGTGTCACTGGAATTCCTTGCCATTGCCTAACAGTTTAAATATCCTAAACCTGAATTATAAGAAAAGAACAATTAGAGACTAACCAATAAGAGGTGAATGTCTTACAGGGATAAAGCATGTTTTATCACTGTCATTAAAATATAGCACCTTACAGAACATTTAAATGTTAGATTTTAGAAACAAACCCCTTTCTTCTGACAACTTACATTAACTGTTATAAAAGGCTGTAACACAGTAGAGCTTTCAGATAAACAACTCAAGCCTAAATAAGTACCTTCATGTTTCAAATACAACCCATTTAATATTCAGAACTTAAGCCGGGGGTTTGTTCATATCATTACAATTTTGAAAGACTCATGGATTTTACAAGCTTCAATCAATTCACTCTAGTAGCAGGCTTTTTGACAAAGGTTAACACTGATATTACTCCAGGAGACAAGCCCCCGTGATCTGAACTGTTACCACCTTTCCTTCTGATTTAAGTCAGAACCATGTGCAGCTAATCTTGGCAAGTGATATGTTGTAGACGTAACAGCTCGATTGAGCTAAAAGCACATCTTTCTTTCTGTCTGGCTTCTCAAAGAAATCACACTTTTACTCTGACAACAAAAATAAACACAAAGGGAGCAGACTATTTTTCTTTCAGTAAGTTTGATAACATTATTTGCTAACATTAAAACTGTGAGTTATGGTATTACAGTCTTTTTTTTTTTAACATGAAACTTTCATTTTACCTGTAAACTTCTGAAGCAGTGAGTTTAAAAACTGAACAAGATTTTACACTTGCATATCAGACTTTAATATCATAACCCACACAGCATGTCTCAAAAGGATTTATGTACAATTAACAATATTTTTAAAGTTTCTAAATGCAATGTTTCACTAACCTTTTTTGATGAAAAGAATGATTGAAAGACTCTGGATAGTGAAGACTTGTCTTAATAAGATTAGAAAGCTGCTCTGGTGTTGGTCTTGCAGGAACCGGTGTGTTTTCTGGTCGAAAAAACTTTAAGAGAACTGTTTCTGGTAGCTCCTGAAACAAATTTAGAATAACATTGAAAACAGTAACATAAGGTACAAGAAATCCAGCCACAGAAGTTACAATTCTCCATTATGAACTACAGCTCATAAGGGAAACTTTATGAGAAAAAAAAGAAAAAAAAGTTTGCAGTAACATGAAGCCCACATTTTTTTCCAACGTGGTTTGTATTTAAGCATGCTGGACAAGGAACTGGTATGATTTATCTATTACCTTCTTCTGAGACAGATTTCACAGTTGCTTATGAAAACACTATCTGTGCAAGTTTCACAAAAGCACACTATTATTGCAGTGGTTTGCTAGTGCTTGGGTTTGGCTTCTAGGGAAAAGGGACAGCATTTACACTGTTCCCTGTTCAGCAGCTGTATCTAACAACAAAAAAATCATCACCTGCCCTAGGAAGTTCAAAACAGAAAAGCCAATGCAGAGGTTTCCCAGAACAGATCCAAAGTAAAGCAAACAGAAATGTACAGGAATATGTGAACACTGACAGAAGGATTGAATAACAGAGTTTCTTTGAAATTGCATAACAAGCACTTGCAGATATGAAAGCTACCTTTCATCCCCAGCTGAAAGCCCAAGACAAGCTCTAACACACTTCTTGGGATTCCCCCTAACCCTTTGGATGGAATGAGTCTCTGAAGCAGAAGAAATTAAGTGATACAGAAAGCTACAACCAGCCTGCATGTGGTGCAGCATTTCTGTCCAACATCATCTAATCTGGTTTGTGAGCAGGATTTATTCAGGAAGGGGCTGCCCTTCAGTATTTCCTTATGAACCTATTCTGCATAAAATCCACTTTAAAGGAAAAAAAGAATTCGCAGCAGTAAATGTCACTGCCTACTAAAAACACATTTAACAAGATTTTTAAAAAGCCACCAGTACGTTGGTACAATATAACAAAGTTAATACTTTTCATTAAAAGGTGATAGATTGTACCTTTTAAGTTGAAAAGAAACAATACAGGCAAAGAAACCTGATTTAAAAATCAAACACACTGGGCATTTGGAAATGTGTATGAACACCTTAGTCACTGTGCTTATAATACCAGGAAGACACCAAATGTTTTCATAGGCTTGCAAGTCTTCCCTTCAAAAGGAAGAGCAGTTTTTTTTTTTTTTTTTCAAAAAGTAATTAGAGAAGAAAAACATATATTCCATAGTAACAAAAAAAAACATTTTAAGTGTTGAATGAATTTGGTGTTTCCATCCTACCCTATCTAACAATGCAAACTGACAGCATGAAACACAGCAGAGATTACAGGTTTTCATCTAAATTATTCTCTTCCCTCAAGTAATAGTCCATCCAATTTTCAAGGCTGCCTTCAACCATACAACAATATCCTATATACTGTAGTTTGCCCTAGAGTCAATTACCTGTTCCAAGTCCTCCCAATCAGAATTCCCGAGTATTTTTTTAAAACCCTACAAAAGACAAATACGAATATTTACCTCTACAAGTAGACAAGAACATCATGAAATGCAGCAGAAACATTTACTACTGTAAGTGCAGAGTGCTGTTAATACCTCAAACCTTTAGTTCTAATATTACACCTCTGACAAAAGACTGGAAAGCAGCAAAATTAATCATTTTCCAGCAGAGCTAAACCTCAATTCCAGCCAGCTTCTGGGTGTCAGAATCAGAAAATATGTCTGTCTCTCCAAGTTTAGCTGCTCAAACTCTAGGCTTTTTGTGACTGTGTACCTAGAAAAAAGGCTAAGATACAACATTTAGCCCATTTTTCTCTTACCTAATGAATAGTTCAGGAAAGAATTAAGGACTTCAAAACAATAACCAAGAAGATGTGCAAATAGATCAGAAAGCTATCTAGAGACTGCTAATAAATGCTAAGTTTAAGGATGCATTAAACTCCTGGAGCTTGTGAAATTGGATCAAAGCTTAAAAAAAACCAAACCAAAAGCCCATAACTACTTGGCACCTGTACCTTCCTTTTAAGAATATACACCAAGAAGCAACAATAGCCTTATACTCACAGAGCAAAAGAAAAATCAAGAACGGAACAGGTGATATTTTGTTGCTGAACTCCTTGATTATCAGCCCAAGTGAAGTACTGCCTTTTAAAAGGAAAAGAAAAAAAAAAAGAAAAGAAATTCTGACACCTAAAATCTGCTTGCTGACCCAGCGTGGTTCTTTGCAAAGCCTCCAGAAGTGTCACAAGCTCCAGTAACCAGCATAAACCACATACAAGAAAACCACATCAACGGTTAGGATTGTCCCTTTCAAAAAACAATTAAGGTATAATTTGAGTGTCTCATCTATACAAACTGGTAGAGAGGCTTGGCTGGAACAGGGTGTGTGTTTTTGTTATTGTTTTACATTTTATAGCTGCATTTAAAACCTTTTTCGGTTTTGCCTGAAAATACACAACGAGCATTAGCATCAGAACAACAGTGCTCCCTCAGTTATGTTCCAAGAGCTACAAACTGCACAACTGGTGCTTGGAAAGTTGCTTTCTATTTTTAGAAAGCTTCTTGTTGCCCAAAGCCACTTACAAAGGCCAGCTTCAAACAAATACACTCAAATCTGGACAGAAGACTTCTAATTCAAGTAGAATAATCTCAACATCTTCACTTACTTGTGTTACAAGAAAGTCCCAACCATCAGAGTCTGGTATTTTGCTACTTTGAAATAGCTATAAATCATCTCTATATGCACTTCTGAAATGGTGCTTTAGTCATTCACACTAGTTTCAGATCTCTCCTGCAATAATGCTTAGCTAAAAGTTGAAAAATCAACATTTAAGCAATTCAAAGCATCTTTTAATAGATGTAACAGATAGATCTGTCCATAATACATTCCTTAATATCTTAGAATGCATTTTCAAATTGAAAAGATCTTCCTTTCCATCATATAGACAGAAGTGATAGTACCTTCACATACAGTCACTTTAAAAGATTTTTATACCCAATATTACACAACTTAAAGTTTTCAGTTTCATAAACAATATTCGTAGAGACTGGGTCAATGTGCCCTTAAACACACCAGGAAAAGGTAAACACTGCAATTTGATTTCCAAGTTGTATGGAAAATCAGTGTATTTGCCCCATAAACCACAAGTCACACATAGCCAAAAGGATTGATGTGCTCAGTCAAATATGAGGGACCAGTATGCACAGCACAGAAAAAAAACCTAAACAGGAAACTTTTGAATGGAGCTAAGCATAAGTAAAAGCAGAATATATGAAAGCAGTAGAGTAAGAGTGAGACATCTAAGTGACGTGCTTTTCTCCCTTTCCCATTTTAGATCTGAGAATTTCCGTTTTAAAACCTCAGTTTTAAGTTGCTTCCTTCCACATGTGACTCATCTATATTCATTCTAGCTCTCAACTACAGAAATGACAACTCCAGGAACAATATTTTACTGACACCAAGAGTAATATATTTTAATACAGATACCTTTAGCTTTGCAGTCCATAATGGGTAAAGCAGCAGATCAAATGTTGCAGCTATTTGTAATACTTAATTCCTGACAATAATATAATCCAGACCTCCCAAACCGGTACTGTATCTGCTCCATTAATTGATACAACAGAGTGAAAAATGTGTATTTCAGGTCTTGATGTTGATTTACCCTTAAGAACTTTGCTTTTTCTCTACTGAGGTGGTTTAAGGAAAGTCTTAAATCCATTCCAACAATCTGTTTTATTCAAGCATCCCCTCCCACATATTCCATAAAAAAGTCCTGAACTAGCAAAAGATGTCACTCCCAGTAATAGGAAAAATAGTTATTTAAACCCTACCCTCTCCTACATTTCAAGAATTCCTGCTTCCAACCAAACTGTTGCTGACTCACTAAGCTGCATGTTTTTTAAGAAGCAGTCTTACCTAAAATTATCCTCTCTGAAGTGAAATACTGCCAAAAAGCCTGCATCCATTCTATACACGTTTTATGGATTTTACTTTGGGTTAGCACTGGTCTAAATGTGCAGCCCAGAAGAACATTATGTGCAGGCCTGAAGCATACCTGGAAAGGATGGATGCTATTCCCAACATGCCAACATTCAAATGACAAACTTCTAGACTGCTTCTCACCTTCCATCGGTGTGAAGTTTTTGCAAACAGGAAGTGCACCAAATGTCCAATTACTTCCACTGCTACTTCCATCTCACCATTATTACACTGCACTTTTCTTTTAGAATCTTTTGGATTGAATTCACCAGATTAGAAAAACAGGGAAGAGAGCAGCAAAAAATAATATTAATCAACAGCCCTGACTATGACTGGATGCTTAACGTTTTTGAAATTCTTTAATGCATTTTTGTCCTTTCACTAATTTAAGGCAGAGAGGTCAAGAAGAAGAGACAGAGTAGCATGTATTTCAGTTGTAATCTTAAACTGACCTTTAGTTAAAACTACTTGATTCCAAAAAGCATGTTTTGGAAAAGAAATAGAACCTGAAGCAGTACCACAGTCAAAAAAAACCAGCCATGATTTACAAATACTTGGCTGAATTTATTAGTGAGGCTTTTATTACTTGGCTTGAAATGGATCTATTCAAAGCAATTCACTTTACTTCCACCTTATGTAAATTATTTCCTTCATATATTGTTCCTGTGACTATTAACATATCTCTTTGTGGCACCTTCTGATTCAAGGCAACAAACTATATTTAGCTTTTTTCCCCCTACCTTTAGCCAAAGGACATTTTTTCAAAAATACAAATGAGAGGAAGAATAAGAGGATAAATGTTTTCCTTATAATCCAGAGAGATTTCTATATGAAACAAATGAACACTTTAACAAAATCAATATTCTGTAAGTGTTCCTTCACCACACTACATGTTATGACTCCAAACTTCTAGAACACAAAAGCATAAGTAGCTCATCACATCTCCTGGTAGGCCTACTGTGTCCAGTAGCCTATGCTCAAAAGTAGTGCTATTTTGTTATACAAAAAAACTCTAGTGTAAACAACAACAAAAAACATCTGTATTCAGTGACGGACAACCAGCTTTAAAGTCAAAGTTACTGTAGTGGCTAGAATGAAAAAGGGTTAGTATTTCTAATTCTATTTTGAACAAAGATGGGAAGAAAGGGAGCACGTGAATTTGAGCATCAAAGAACTCGTATAGTACTTTACTGTTACCTACGTTTTTAATGTGTCAGTACATGTAGAAATTTTACCCAGAAAAACATTTTAGCCTTTCCCCAAGCCCCACTGTAACCAGAGGTTATATCTTGATTTTATCAAATACTACAGCAAGTTATGCTACTGTGATACAGGAATAATTGCAGCCTATTGTCTGTTCCACATCCCTGCTGTGCATTAAAGGTCCCACAAGGAGCCAAGCAGAAGTAACCACCCATCACCACGGCTCAGTCAGCAGTCTAACATCTTACAGGCATATGAGGATGAATTTATGTCAGTTTACCCAACTATCAATCTACCANCTTAAACATAACAGTGCTAAAGAATATCAATCTCCTGTTCTTCACTGCAGTGCTTTACTGAAGCTTTGTTTCCCTGAACAGTAGCAGAAGCTTCTATGAACCCGAACTACATATTTAGAAGCTGGCAAAGAGTTAACCTGAGATACACCACAATTGACAATGTAGCAGAAGCCAACCAGTATGGAGAATTTAACCAAAATATAAAGTAAGTGATCTCATTCTGGTCAACAGAGTTATTTTATTAATTTGGCTAAGATTTGAGCCATTTTTCAGAGGACTCAAAGAAATAAGG
>WBNO01023653.1:0-29408 GCA_013400575.1 Peucedramus taeniatus | reverse complement strand
GGCTGATTTTTAAAAAACAAAAAAATATCAAAAACAAATTAAAAAAAACCAACCCACAACAAAACCCCCAAACAAACCAGAATCTCATTTATTGCCTCGTATCCTGTGCCTAATGTTAGAACTCCATTAAACAAAAGGACTTGGAGATAATTACTTGCAAGGTTTGGCTGATTTCCCTAACTGTCCTCAATTCAACCTCTTACATCTTTCATGAAATCACAATCTCCTTTTCATGAAGATTAGAAAATGTTGCTATAAAATTTTAAGCATTTTTTTCTCTTAAAGGCAAGAATTCTGCAGAAAATGTCAGTAAACTTAAGCTGCTGGGGTTTTGTGATATTGACTGCTGACTAAAGAAACTCACAATGCTTTTACAATTTATCAATGCATTCTTCTGAGAAAACTTGCTGCATTTTACTCTTACTCTGTTTAAAAAAGCAACTAATCAGCAGCTGATTTATTTATTATATACTCTAGATTCCATAGGGGTTTACAAAAAATTGAGCACTAAATTCTTGGCATGGTTTTCCCACCAAAAAAAAAAAAAATTATGCTAAGAAGTCATGAGAATCTTCCTCTAGCCTACACGAGGGTACATTTTACAGAGACATATTCACATACTCTACACCTGCCACTTAAAAACACTGTCAAGAAATTTCCTATGCAACAAAAAAGTGAGGGACTTGACAAGCAGAATTTTTATGTCTTGGTTTCTAGTTATGGTGAACAGAGAATAACACAGAATAAAAACTGACAAAATGAATCAGCCTTGCAAAAGGCCTTGACAGAGCATGTAGGCTCCAGGATAGAACATAAAGCCTGGTATTTCTATGTGACAGTCAAATTCTGGTTGATGCCTATATGAAAACTCCACTGTGGTCACTATCTATGCATGGGGTAGAATACTCTGATATTTTTTCTCTCCCATATCCAAAGAGAAGTCCTTCTTGGGAAAGTAAAAAAACCCAAGTTTTCTCCCCTTGTTTTGCTTCTTTCTATTCTGCACTGTGTAATTTGCAAGACATGATATCCAAAAGTATGATTCTGCAAATCACTTCTCATCTAACAGCTAGCAAATAGAAGCCAGTATCATGGGAAGGAAGTATCATTACTTACTTGATGCTTATCAGATGATACTGTTTCCTGATCAAGCCGTGAAGAAAATGGCAAGGTAAAAAAAAAAAAAAACCAACCAAAAAACCCCCATATTGAACTCAGCTAGTGCATTCATTCCATTGTCAAAATACCTATTTTATGGAACCAGATCCTTAGACTTTGAGAGTAGGGGAAAACTTACCATGAGAACTTTATCCATGTAGAATTCCCTGCCAGGGCTCCCGTCATTGTATTTTGTATCGATGGCAAAACATAAGAAAAGGACATCAACAACCATTTCATAAATGGAAAGGAAGCAGTGAGCAACCAGGAATGCAAAGAGGCAGACAATGATGAGTGGCAGCACCCAGATGGTGTAATCTCGCTGGTAATTCAGCAACATAATGCCGGCCAAACCTGTGCTGCAGACAATCAGGACCTGAAGAAGAAAATGGTAGACAACTCTAATGGCAGAAGCCTTTTGATATTTTTTGTTTGGTTTATTTGTTTTAAGGCAATATGCTTCTTGGTCTGCCAGGGTTAGAACTGGAGGTAACAGATGGTAGGTAACAAGATCTTTACCTCCTGGATTCCCCATGTCCCTGAGGATAAATGACATTTAATTCATTTTTCAACAGGTTCAAGTCAATTGTTACACATCCTTCATCACAAAGAGTATTTTTCAGAGAAAATTAGATTTATATTCTGCTATCATCATTCTAGTGTTATACAATATTCCTGTAAAAAATAACTTTATTCTGTCAATTATATAAACCAGATGCTGTACATCAACTAACATGCAGTCAGATTTTTTTTTTTTTTTAATTTGGGGTGGAGGGAGAAGTTAGGTATTAGAAGAATGGTATGTTTTTCATTCTGCTAGTGGAAACAACTTCCAAGCTTGTTTAATATCTATTTCCTCTCCATACAGGAGAAAGTAGATCAGAATTCACATGAGGCACTTCATGTAATAGTCTCTACAGAACTACACTATGTGTGAGGCCCTAACAGATATTCCACTGGGTACCAGTCTGGTTTTGGCAAAACCAAAAAGACTAAATTGGTGTTGCCAATTAACTTCTTGAATATTTCTGAATGTATTATTATGAATAGCAACCAAACACAATCATAAAATAGGTCAGCTTTTATGAAAACACCACATTGAACTGGTAGAGGAGATGCTGATAGTGTATCATTATTTTAGCTGATACTGATTTTTATGTGCACTGTTCATTTGAACATTTCTGTCACTGAAACATTTTTCTAATGATCTGAGACATCTTTTCAGGGGGTGTTTCCTAACACTTTTCAGATTCCTTAGTAGAACTTTGTTATGCAATTTCAGGCTCTCCCAAGCACCTCTATCTCCCTTATGTGTTTATTCCTTCTCACATCTTACTCACTTAATTACTGGATACAAGGTTCAGCCTACTGAACTTCTGATTTAACATAAGTAGAGGAATGCAATAAGGAATACAGATGAGTCCAACCAGTGTCCAGATACTTAGGCACAGGTGATTTAAGTAGACTGGTATTAACTGTTTCAGTAAATTATGGCACTTCAAAGGATAGAAATAATTCACTGGATTACGTTTTCATACAGTATATCTCCATTAGCTGGAAACCCAAAAGGCTGGCTGATAGAAAATTATTCTGGTCTCCTTTTAATTCTCAAAGTAGAACTAACTTAGTTGTTTAAACTGGCAGTTCCTCATAGCAGGCTTCTGTACTCTTCCAGTCTGATTTTGTCATAAAAGGCAATCTAATTTTGTCATAAAAGGCGAATAATGTGTCAAATTTTCAACATAAACCTAGAGAGTCCATACTAAACAGAATTTAAAGGAAAAGCTTCCTTTCCTTTCAATTCCATGTCTTAACTACAAAATCAAAACCTCAGACTTTCTAATCACTTTTCTCTTGACTCCCTAAAAAATGCAAAAAGTGTCATAAACTTCAGCTGATCCTCTCTAGTCACTTTTCCTAAATTTAAGTGGATCATCTGTTTATGCTCCCTGTACTGGTTGGTCCCTTCCTAACATGATGCAGCTAGATGTGATAAAGTACACACTAAGAAACAGGATTTTTAAGACATTTTGAATTCAGGTTCAAGCCATTGCTAAAGAAAGATTGCGTCTATATAGGTCTGTAATAGCTGTATGCAGCAGACATACCTTTCCTAGAAACAGCATAAAATCCCCAACTGTGTTTATGGCAGCCACTCGCAAAGCATTTTCCACTAGGATAACAAAGGCATCCTTTGCTGAGGTGCAGAAATTGGTGCTGTTGATAGCTGTGGCTGTATACGCATTCTGAGAAAAGGAGATCGAAGATTTATTCATAGAATGATCAGGTATTTCAGATGGAGGGTGGGGAAGGTGAGGGGGAAGATACAGCTTCTGAGTAAGACACATTCATCATATGATTTTAATGAACAAAAATTCCCTTGAGAGTTGTTGAATCAAGCAATATGAACCAGCTGACAGAAGATTATATGAGGCAAAGAATTACTATTCTTCTCCTCTCTTGCTCATAATTTATGCATTAACAAGTTTGTTCCAAAAAACTCATTAAACAGAATTTGCAATTTCTCTGCAGGAGGAGGTGAACAGTAGCATAGCTACAGAAATTAAATAGTTCCAAAAAAACCAATCTGGAAATATAAAAGAATCTGAGTGTCATACAAGTCAACCAAGATAATTTCTAAATACTTAACTAGACTGCATTCAAGGTTAGTGAGGACAGTTTTCAAGGATTACATTGGGGCATTTAAAATGCTTTCTTATGATTTTACTTTCTACATTTCTGCAAGCAAAAAAAAAAAAAATTTAACAAAATTGAAAGAGATATTATGTACAAGATATTTATGTATCTTATATTTAGGGCCCATAAACCCACTTTTACATGGGGTCTTTTAAAAGGACCAGCTAGTGTGTTGCACTTTGCAACTCTTTTTCTCCTTTGTAGATGATGATGACAATTTGATGTTTTATATAGTTTTTACACTGTGAGAATCTTAAATATTACACATAGAAAAGCTTAATTCTCTTTTCATAACAAAAATATTTTGAAACTCAGATGCAGTTTGACTGAGTAGACCTAAGGGGGAATGTCTCCACTAAACCATTAAACACATTGTTATAAAGTTGAGAAATCATGTTCACAAAGATGAATATGGGCTATTTTTTAGTTCTTGTTTATATTCCAAAGATCAATGTAGCAATTTGCAGTGTAATTTCAGTAATGGAGACAAGACTGACGTACTGTCATTCAAGTTCAGTTCCAAAATACAATACATTATGTGTCGGAATCAGATTGAACTCTGGGAATATATATACTAATATCAGCTCTTACATAAAACTTAAATATGGAAAATCTTACCTGATTTAAATATGTCAGGCACTTTTCTAGACACCAAAGGCAGCAAATGCAGGCTTTAAGCATACAGCGAGCACAAGCATTTTCCTAGAAAAGCACAGAATGTGGGAAAACACAGATGAAGAGTTTTTATGGAAACAATATTCCCTTGTGCTTTAGTAACTGATATTTAACCTGCTAACTTAAGCAATCTGTATCAGTCCCATGGCTCTGTAAAGTCTAAATATTCAGAGAACAATAGCATGGTTTGGGTTGGAAGGATCTCCCAACACCACAGGCAGGGACACCTTTCACTAGATCAAGTTGCTCAAAGCCTCATCCAACATGACCCAGAACACTTCCAGGGATGGGATATCCACAATTTCGCTGAGTAACCTGTTCTAGTGCCTCACCACCACCCTCACACTGAAGAATTTCTCGTTACCCCTGATCTATTCCAAAACAAGACTTCCATCCTCCCACATTGACTGAATAAACAGGTAAACATATAAGGCTTTGAGTTTCTGTAAGAAAATGGAATCTATTTCTCTTACCTTTCCTTTGAGTTGTGTGTGAATATACATAAGAATCATGCGTGGTATCTTCACTAGTGTGATAATGAAAGACCCCTTTGCTACTGTTCCTAGGTGGTAACAAACAAGGCGATTAACAGATGCCAGAATAGGAGTAAATGGCAGATTTCTTTTCTCCCTGTTGAAAAGAGATAAAAGAAATAAGTAGAATGATCAGTATTTATGTGATATCATCTAGAAGTGCTACAAATTCTCAATAAAATAATATGCAAAAGGAATATATTATCCTCATACTAGCCTTCAGGATATATTGCTCACTCCACCCTGACAATCTGTGTAACTCACAAATTTGTCTCTAATGCAGGACTAGGATTAGGAATTGGTATGTCACACTGTCGGAGATTGCATTGTTGCTGTTTATGGTTTAAGCATTTTTATGAAGGACTTCTGCCTATTATAGCAAAACTTTGTAACAAAAACTGCCTGGGAAGCCACCACACCCTGAATGAGCCTCCTGACTGAGGCCCTGGACTGCAAGTTGATGGAGACAAGATAAAGTGACTCAATTCTGGGCTGTGGAAAAAAAAATTGCATTCACAGGAGGGTTAAGCCTCACACCTTTGGGGTGGAGACCACAGCCCCAGGGCTGTCAGCTGCCAGACTTGCACAGGCCCTCACACCAAAGGGTGGAATGGAAAGGAGGGGTTTGGGTGTGTGGTGAAAAAGCCTCTGTTGAGAGGCAGTGAATGCCAATACTCTGCTGTGCAGACCCGCCCAGCTGCAGACCTCTTCACCCGGGAAAGCCACATCTACCTGACATCCACATGAATGACAGCAGAGGCGGTGTCATGGCCCATCAAAAGTCCCCCCTACAAGGGACCCTCAGATCTTGCACTAGAGCCCTGCAACATGATGCAACAGACCCAAAGTGTTGCAAGCGACAGTGTCAAACTTGCCCTCTCTAGACATTCCTACCTGGCCCAAATGTATACTAATCCATTGGATTCTATACTTTTTGGGGTGAGGGGGACTCTCACCACCAAGACCAGATGGAGGGAAGCCACGAGATGTCGTTGAGACCCTTGGAAAGATGGTATGTTTCTATCTAACCCCTGTCCCTCTCCCTGTTCCTCTCTATGCTCTTTTTTTATATCTTTTTTTAAATTTTTTCTTTCTTTCCCTTTGCCTATTTTACTATTAAACAAAATATATCAACATTTTTTTTTGGCACCAACATCTGACCTCTGGTTTTAACTGAGTGTTGGAATATATTTCAAACCTTTCTGGGTTCAATCTGTTTTATTCACAGAGACTTAGTTTTCTTTGCTCTTCTGTGTTTAAATTGATTCGTAATACATATATGAGTAGTGTGGTGCATCCCCTTTGTCCCTTCCCATCTTGAGCTGCATTTTCATCTCAGAAATGCTTGTTAGGCCCCTGTCTTGATGAAGAGCACATGGGCTCAGCTCCCCAAACTTATCAGAAACACAGTCTGCTTCCAGGAACTTGCCCTGTCTATCAAACTCCTGTTTTCAAATGAGCAGCCTTGTAAACTTATTTTTTTGTGCCCAAATATCAACATAGGTAGAACAACATTTCTGTTACTGAACTTTCAAAGAAAGCTGCAGACCTGAATTGTGGACAGGATGGAAAATTACTGTGACTAAAGCCAATTCTCTTGCAACCCTGTAAACTCCTGGACCAGAGTGGGCTATGACCAGCACCTCCTTCTGTGTGGGACCTCTCTGAGCCACTGAACACTCAAGCTTGTGATACTCAGAGGAACAACATCAAATGCTGCTGACAGAGCCTGGGCTGACATCACATTCCTCAAGCCTCAACCCTTCGCCTGTTGAGAAGGTGCAGGGGCATCCAACCTGAGCACTTCACTGAACTTGGGAGGGATTTTTACAGGTCTATACCTTGTAGCTACACATGTGAGTGTGAATGTGCTATGGCAAATGTACTGTGAATGTTAGATTGGTAAGTAAGTCAGGTCTAAATAATTGAGTTACTGTTGTGCTCATAGTAAATTCTATAGACTCTTTTGGTAAATTCATTAAATTACGCTATTGATTAAGTGATACTAAGTTTAAGTGCTGTTTAACTCTTTAGGCCTAAACTGTTGGTGAAGTCTGGGGCTAAGAGTGGCAAGAGGACCCACTCTTAACCTTGTGATTCAGTGAGAGGGTCTCCCTCATTCCTTTTTATCCTTATCCTTTCTCATCCTTAGCTTTTTCCATCCCCAGGTTCCACGTAGATAATTTTAGGTTTAGTCTTAGATTAACTGATTTTAGTCCTACTTTTCCTTTTTAAAGTGTGCTTTAATCATCTACTAAGTAGTAGAGTGAATCTTGTCAATTAACTCTGTCACATTTTAACTTCTATATTAACCAGCTTTTGCCAATACCTTGGCCAGTGATTCTCTGAGCAACCAAAAGCACTCATTGGTGACAGGTAGTCTTACTAGCAGTTGGCTGCATTACCACTATTAACAACTGGCAATTCCCTTAAATTTGCATTAGATGGTGTGCAATTCAGAACCTTCCAAAACAGTAAGAAACTGTGCTAATACTTTTTTTGTTTGGCTACCGATAAACTTGCCTTCTCCTCTCTTGTTCTTCTGGAGATCTTTGTGTAGACTTTGGAGAGGCTATTACTAATTGATCAGGTAAACTCTTTGCTCAGATTTCTTGCATTTCTGATTTAGCTATTATATCCTCAAGGTACCAAGGGTTGAACCTTAAAACAAGTTATTTAATGCAATATAGCTATAATATTTTTAATTTATCAAATAAATACTGACAATCATGGTTTCAAGCCATTTTTCTTTTCTACCAAGAAACTCACTTATACATCTCTCTCAAAGAATAGCACTAATTAAACATATAAAGAACAGCTCTTCTTCTTTATTGGAAATAAGAGCATGATAATAAGAATATTAAGAAACATGTGACAACATTCAAAAAATGAAGGATTTCTCCAGCTTGGGAGAGATGGGAATTTCACTCAGAAAAGATAACAAAAGTAGATTCTTCATTCCATGAAACTAATATCTCCATAATGTAATCCTGAGATGTTAACGATTGAGGTAGGTTTACCCTGTGTTTTATTCCAATTAGCTTTTAGGGGAAGACAAATTTTACTCCCTGTTAGGCACAATCACATAAATTGCTTGAGTCTTATGCCCAGGCAACCCAAACACTTCCTCATTTTCAGGGCAAAGTCTGTAATGTAAAATACTTTGAGGCCTATTATTGCCTGAGCTGAAAGGAATCCATCTGGCTAAGGTGAATGAGCAGTGAACACATATAAAACATTTCTCCATGGATAACCTCATCTCATTTGATTTGGAAAGCTGCTCATATGCAAAATAATGGGTAAGTGCAAATTAATGCCTTTTTTGTTTTTACAAGTCACTTTTCAAATTATGGTTGTACCTTAAAATGCAAAAAGAAGATAGCAGTAGAGATAAATGAGTATTTACTAACTTAAAATAAAATTGCTGTTATGGAATTATAGGGTATGGATGAAATAAAAATCATTCACCCTCAGGTGACAGGAAATACATAAACTTACAGATGAAGCATACACATTGCTAAGCAATCTATTTCAATGCAGAGTTATTCTCTTTCCTCTGTATTTTCCTCATTCTGTACTCAATTAACTCTAGTTTAATTATTTACAAGATTACATCCCTGTAACATCTTGTAATAACTTCATAGACATATTTCACTGGTATACTGGAGAACTTAATCATTAATAAAATAACAAAATTTCTGACAGCACAATAAATTGATTCCTTGCTTTTGATATTATTTTAAAGAGTAGGGCAGAAAAGGAGTCAAATGTAGTTCAGGTAACAGCCTCAATTAAAAAAACAAAGCAATTAAACATTGGTGATCTGAATCATATCTACATAGATCTGAAAAATATCTACATACATTATTCAAAAAACTGATACACAATTTAGTTCACAAATACAGCAATAAAATACAGAGCTTTAAAATTTTACATGTATTTTTATTTTTATATGATCTTGTCAGGATCTATATGTAAATGATTAATCTAACAAGATCTTAAGTAATCCTGTAAAAGAAAGATTAATGAAGATTAGTGAAGCACTGTAAATAATTTAAAGGGCATTGTTTTGCAATTAAAATAATAATCAATTGCTTTCATTATTTTTTTTTAACCTCTACAGATCTTACCAGCATTACTTATTTAGCAAAACAGATGACCTTCCAGACTCATCCGACCTTGTAAACCACCCATGCCTGTAGAATGTGCACAGGTTACAAGGCAAATAATGCTTCAAGTCTTATATGTCAAGGATACCATCTATAAATGGCAAAACAGATAGTTCAGGGCTTTACATGATTTTAAAGGGGTCAAGGTAATGTAACTGTTCCCCAGCTTTCCCAATGGACACAAATATTCTCCCCAGAAACCCTGTTGCTCATTATTTCTGCTAAGTCAATGTGTAGGCTACTCATGATAGAGCTATCTTTCACAAGCTTACCTCGTAAAATAGTATGTTACAACAGCCCCTGCTACTGTCATCTGCTGACAGGCTAGGATAAACTCGCTGATCCAGATGAGTCCCACCATGTGGTACCACCACATGTATTTCAAAGGACCTGCCATCCGAAATTCAACAAATCCTTCTTCATTTGGGACAGGACTTCCTAGAAATAAGCCAGGGTAAGAATGAAAATTATGCTTACATCAACTCATAATGAAGGAAGCATATGATATTAGGAGTTCATAACCAGTTACAGCAGAAAACCCTCTAGTTTCTACTCATAGTTTAAGATGCGACAATTAGGAAGATTGTTCTTAAGAAAGACAGAGCTTTTGAGACAATAGGTATAATGGTATTTGAAAAAAATAAACACTAAAACTTTTCCACAACTAGCCACCGTCACATAGCAAAAAATTCATACAGTTAAACATAATGGAGGTCTATTTCAGTCATTCCTAATTTGAGTTTGCTGCATTATCAATATTTTTCATACAGCAGGAATCAATATCAGCTCCTTACATCTAGATGTCAACATTACCAATCACTTTTGTTTTCGCTATGCTAAGCTTCTGTAGCTTTAAAGCTATTAACAGACATATGGAGTAGCCTTAGAAATTCTAAATATATGATTTCATATATTCAAAAATTCATTGATTCTTTGTCTAATATGAATAGCAATATCATGTACAGAGACTGACAGCATGTCAGAACACTCCTAAGATAAGCTCTATTTCAGTGCGTTAATGCACAGTGAGATGTTTCACCTTATACAACATTTACATGAACAGCTAATGAGATTCAGAAAAACACTGCAAGGAACTTTGTGTGTATAAAGTGCTTACCTTGAAAACCATTGTTTTGACTTAGCACTGACAGCACCTTACCTGCATTCTTAGTTATGTTTTTATACTTATATATAAAATGAATGTTTTCTTGTGAATAAGTTAACTATTGAAATAATTCTAGTTTTGGTGAACAAGGATTTGGCCTTATTTGCACAAACAGTTTGTTTGACTGATAATAGTGATGATACTGAGGACATATAAGCTAAAAAGATAAATTAGTTTTTGCAGAATCAAGGCGGGTAAGGGTTCTGTCAGTTAGCTATAGTATCAGACTACATCCTGCTACAAATTTAGTGCCTGCGCAATGGTCTGACTCAGAAGGTGAAGCATAGGGATGAGACCTTCAGTGGTGACCATTTTCTGCACATAGCACAGCATGCAATGAAAACTAAAAATTCCATCAGTATTGAGAACAGGAGCACATGAATTCTATGCTTCCAACCTTTGCTAAGAACTCAGGATATGAAAAATATTTATCTTGTATTACTGTGAAATAGCATTGCGACTTGAAACACTGCTACTTTTGGGTCAGTAGCAAACAACACATTTCAAAATTTTAAGACATTTAATAATGAATGACAGTCTCTGTTGCCTACAATGCAAAAATAACAAACTTTTTAAAAAGCATCTGCTGTGGTGTTTTTTTTTGCTGAAGTAACTAAGATTTGGACCTATGGGATTGATTAATTCTAGAAGCTCTTCTCAGACCCTGAATACAAACAATGCTTTCACCTTCTATGTACTGAGGAGCAGGCAGGAATTAGGAGTACATTGGCTGCTCTCAGAATACAGTGTACAAGCAGCAGAAAAATCTCCCTAATGATTCTGGAATAATATGGGATATCTAAGTTAAAAACAACTGAAAACTAAAATCACAATATTTACACTGTGGGAGACAGTAATTGTGTGCAGTGGCCCTTTCCTTACTGTGTACTCATCTGTGTGAGTATTGTCTACAATATTTGGTGACTCCAAAATTATGCTGTCTTTAACTTGTCCGTATAAAAATAGAGGGAATTATTTGAAAAATTGCGATAGCGGTTTTATTATTAGAGTCTCATGGTTTGCAGCAAGCCAACTTGCATCAAATCAAAAAGCCAGCCTAACACACAAAGTACCATGCTGGGAATGAAGACTCAAATGCACAATAACCTGAAGTCAATGAAGCAGACAGGAATAGAAGCGCAACAAAAAAGTGGGCTTTTTTCTTTGAGATTCCCACAGGCTTTTTAGTCAACTCTGCTAGAAATCATACAAAAATGAAGTGAAAATTATTTAAAGTAAGTGACTGCTTACCTGTAGTACCAAGAAAAAGCAGGACTGTGATCCAGTATGTCCAGAAGACGATAAGCACAAAGAATGTCCAAAATGGCTGGAAGACTAACAGTGGCAGGTGAATGAAGACCTTGCCAGCCACGTGGAACAAGGCAATGGTGAGAGCTACTCTTTTGCGCATAATTAACATGATCAAGAGCAAGACAACCTAGAGGGGGAAGTTTCCAAATCACATTTTAGAGTACTGAAACAGAATTCAAGCTACTCTTTTGCACAGCTAGAATATTCAAATACACTAAATTAACACAAACTCTATCTATAAGATCACAAGATCAAAATGTAGAATCTCTATCACCTTCTTCTGGTGATAAATTATTTTCCAAATTATACTTTTGGGGAATTCTATCCTCATAATTATGCATTTGAAATCATCATCAACCTTAAGCTGATGAGACAAGACCAGGTTCCATCCTCAATTATGCTTTACAAAGCAGTGAAATCAGCCAGTTTTAACTTTTAATTACCTTTAAGAAAGGTAGTTAAAAATTTATATCTGACCATGGCGTGGTGGTCTTATAGGATGTATGTATATATGTGTATAATAACATAGGGAGTAAGTATCTAGGAGAGGGAATGGAGAGGAACTTTTGGATTAGGATGTGAAGCAACAAGAAGAACAGAAGAGGGAGTTTACAATTAAAGTAAGTTAGTCAAACATTGTCAGTTTCTGGTAGTAAATTCAGAGACTGAAATTAAGGCCCAAAGAAGATAAATTGGTTCAAATGGTGTTAGTATTTCAGTTCACAATGGTTTGAGAACAACTTCTTTCAGAAGTAGGCTAAGGACTTTTAAATACACTGAAATGACTAAGTACCTCTGAACTGAGAACCTAAGAAAAATCTCTTTGGATTGGCAGTCCAATATCGTACCTATTCTTGGAAGTCCCTGTGGACATTTTACAGTAGATGAAAGTAGCTGCAGGCTTAGAAGGTCTCTCCTGACTCAAAATCAGATCATAGAGAACAGTTCCTAGAAAGTCTCCCCTGACTCATAATCAGGTGTTAGGGAATAATTCCTAAAAGTTAAAAAAATAACCTTATGAAAGGAAATTACGTCAACAGAAATTACGGCAGAAATAAACTGTTCCAAAAATGTGTGCAATACAATGCTTTCACCTGAATAAAAAATAGAGACCAAAAGGAAGACAGGAACAGAAAATAATACAATCATTAGCAAAGCATACCGTGAAGACTGTAGCTGCAATGGCATAGATCAAGAGAGCCTGAAGATTGTCTTTGGCTATTTGGGTCTCAAGAGCTCCGGCAGATATTCGTTGTTTAGCATAGAGCCACCATAGGACTCCTGTACCACCTATGTTTTAGTGAGAAAACAAAAAGGATAAATAAATGAATCTTCTGTGTGTTACCTACTACCTAGTCCCCGAGAAATAAAGCAGTTCTTTCCTTTTAAGTCTAGTCTGGTACCGAATTACTCAAGAGCACTGATGCTCAACCCACCAGGAACTTGAGAGGAGGGAGAAGTACCTAGTTCTCCTCTGTAGCCCTCTTCTCAAGTGAATATACTCTTTTCACAGTCTCACCATACTATGACCACTTGAAAGACTTGCAGAACCTTGACTCAGTGTTTTAGGGAAATCTGCATTGAAGGACTACTTCATGCGGAGCCCTAACAATGAATAGCACAGCTCCCACTAGACAGGTAATAAAAGAACAAAAGGAAGAATAAATAGTTCTGTGGTAGGCTGTATGTATGAATGTATGTGTGTGTACAATAATGCAGGGAGTAAGAATTTAGGAGAGGAAACAGAGTATGTATATTTCACTTCCTAAACCTTTGGATTAGGATGTGAAATAACAACAAAACAAGGCATCTACTGTTCCTGGGAACACTAATCAAAACAACAAGCATCAGCCTGATCATCAGCTGGAAACAGCACCTTAATGCTATGTAGCTAAACATGCTTCAGACAATGTCTTGGACACTAGAAAAAACATTAGCAAAAGGCTCAGGAGGCAAATACAATGTGAGGTACTATCTTCTCACCCTTCTTATGTTAATCTTAGCCTTATGGCCAGAAAAACATTCTCCTGTTCTAGCTGCCTTTCCAAGGCAGAACTTTTCTTGAACACAGATCTCCAGCCCCTCAGGGAGATAACCTTTCTTCCCTGGTACATTTCCTTTCTCTTTTAAGTGTCCTTCTCCGCTGGTATTTCTGAATCAAATGCATAAGCTTAGTAGGGAGGTTGGACCAGATGAGCCTCTGTAGTTTCTTCCAACCTTACCTATTCTGTGATTCTGTGATTGCATGCTTTTGCTGAACATACTCTGTTCAGGTCTAAAATGAAGAATGCTCTTTTGACATCTCCTAAACAGTCAAGACAGAATTAGCAGTATGTGTCATAAAAGATAGGGTTTTATTCAATCCATTATTATAATGGCTGAAGCTTTTTAGACCATAGTAACAGATGCCAGTAAGATAAGTTATTCAACTGTTTCACTAAATATGGTTGCTCAGCTTCTAAAGAGAATATAAATGAAAAAAAGAATTCCATATTTTTCCTTTTCCCTGGTCATAGATTGTGAGGCCATTAATCAGAAAACCAAAGTGATCCTGAAAAAATATAGATGGTCTGCTGATTTTTTCCATCCACTGCAGTCATGAATTGCAAGAATCAAATCACTAGTGCTTCCTAATGTGATTGTTCTATTTTTTCCTTCTGTACAGTCATCTACCCAGACATTTTGGCTTAACTACTCAGTAATAAGCATAGAAAACAATAGTTTTATGAATTTAAAAGCTAATGTGATAAAATAAGGCTATTTTCACACAAGCATTTTGGAAGAGACAACCTTTGGTCATTTCCAAGATAGAATGGCTGGTTGCATTTCATATATGATCTAGGTCATGCAGGTCTTCCTGAGTCATATAGAAATACAAGGATTTAATTAGAATTGCTATACAAGCACCTTTACTTCCTCTCTTCAAGAACAGGTGTTAAAGAGCTACTCAAAGATCTGAAGGGCTGATGAACATGTCAGAATTGTAAACATATTCAGCTGCATAAGCAATAGTTGCCCTTTGATTTCTTCATGCACCACCCATGGTGAGGGAGTACCATCAGACACACCCAGGCTTAACTGCCTTGCTGACCTGTTTGGAAGGCAAGTTAAGAAGTATGCAACATTTAGGGTTGTGCTACAAGTGCTGTGAGGAATCTCCTGCACTGACACCTATGGGCTCTAGTGAGCTGGGCTGACATGAAGACTGTCTGCCAAGCAGGATGTGCAAATATTCAAGGTGCAGTGTACTCTCTGAGAGAGATCTGCAGTTACTAAGGTGGCATTTTTGATGTGCATCTTGAAAGGGACTCAAAAAAAAGGCTGAAGGGAAATGCATGATCCAAGATGTGTGTGGGATGTAGCTGGGCTGAGGACATGGAGAACAAGGATTAGAACTGGGCACTCAAAGTGGGAGACAAACAAGACTTACCAAGTGATCCCAGAATGACAAGAATTGTTAAAATCCAGACAAGTACTCTTGAAATGTACCTTATTATAACCATCAAAATCATGGACAACACTGCAAAAGAAGACAAATAAAATAAGTGGACTAATTATTTCAAGTAGGTATAGCCTTCCTAATTTTCCCACTGCACTAAGATAACTGCCTTCCAATAATTTTTACAGACAAATTTCTTTTTTAAGGCTTTCAAACTAACTGAATAGATAGTTAAGAAAATTAGGCACCTCTACAACTTCTGCTTTGATAATGTTGATTAAAACAAAAAGAGCATAAATACATTTACACGATACATCAAACACAAGACATAATGCATGCATACAGACAGAGATGTACTTAGACAATGACCAAACTGACAGCAAGACATGACAGTACTTTGAGTCTGGTAACATGAGCACACCTCCTGAGGACCAGAGCAGAGTCTGTACTCAAATACACATGTCAAACAAGTGCAGTTAATATGATATCTGTATATTCCAAAATGTCATGCCAGTCATAAGTAAAAAACTATACAGCAGCTAAGGCTAAGTGAGCGCTGTGTACAAATACATACTCGTATTTTAACATATACACGTTTATGTTCAGCAGTTACATGCAAGCCACTGGACTTGGCTTTTTGAATCACAGTCTAACCCACTGTTTCAAAACAAGTAATTTCTGTATAACTATTAAATTAAGAAAACTATTTTTTAAATTAACTGTATGTAAATTCTGTACTAACTTCTGACTCTTAACTGAACAGTAGCACTACGAAGCAGCCGCTAGCTTTCAGATTTTGAACAGTTTTTTACCATTATTTCCAAATACTGAAGCTGTCAAGATGTAAAAATAAACAACTTTCCAGCTACAGTTGAAAACATACACAGTGGTCTTTTGTATGTGTGTATAGGGGGTTAATGGTATCTAGGATCCTCTTCTTCCTTTCCTTTTCCCTTCCTTCTCCCCCGCCCTTTTTTTAACCACAAAAGCAAACTGAAAACAAAGGATCCCTATATGTGATACAGCTTTGCAGTGTTTCTTTCTAAACAATACACTGCTCATATGCATAGCTAATATCTTGATCCTCCCATTTTAGGATTTCAGATTTTATACTTTCTATGAGTAAAATAGACTCACTAGGAAAGCAATTTATGTTGGTGGGCAACATTCCACCTCAAACAAGATGACTTTGTTAAAACAGCTCTTCAGTGTAGCACAAAGAGTCACTTTATAGGCTAGAGGCATCTCGCAGCTAGAGAAACAATTCAGCACCTCTGTACTGTTGGGAATCTCCAGCTCTTCAGAAAAGGCTGAGATTTTCAAAGACTTAAATCTTTTCATTTCAAAGGAAGGGGAAGAAGGAGGTAACATACAATGCAACAAATGGGCACCTAGTTTTCTTGTTTTCACTCCTAAAGTTCTCATATCTTTGCGCAAGTATGTTAAATGAAACAAATGAAATCGCCTACATCCAAACCAGAGTGTGCTACTTTGCATTTCTCAACCTGTCCTTTTTATTTGGAAAGGATTTATTTGCACTTGAGTTGGTAGAAGATGACTACTACAAATGGGAAAGGGGAATACTATTAAAATAATTAAGAAAAAGCAGATGCTCTCTTAACTATGTCAAAACTAATGTTGGCTAATTAACAGCCATGCATCCTCTATCTCATAATCAGTGTAAGAAAAACAAAACCAGGAATGCATAGGTATCTTACTTATGAATAAGTTACTCAGCTCTCAAATAAAATTTTAAAAAAGCATTCTGAATAATTTTCTAAGGGATTGTTGCTATTTTACAGGTTTTTTGCTCATATTGTGGTTAGAATGTGTTAACAACCTCCCAATGGAGTACACTAAGAAATAGCTAGTAATGAGAAAAACAATTACCTAGTGATAACAAGCAAAGTCCCATTATAATCTCTTTGCTGGTCATAACTCCACTAATCAGCCTGTGTAAGACACTACTGTCACTGACAAAGGTGATCAGGGCCTCTGCAAACTTGGCATAGCAGGAAATGTTCACAGGAGCACAGCGATGGAAGAATGGAATAGGTGCACTGGTGACACAAGAAAAAAAAATCAGAAAAAAAAATTACTCCTACTTAATATAAATGCCACATCAACACACAAATGAAAGGTGAATAGATGCAATCATTCTACCCTTATAACATCATAACCAGAAACCGTGTGTTGAATGCACAAGTGCTGCTGAAATGAGGATGATCATAATGAAAAGTGATGCAGTTCTTACAAATAACCCTGTGAGGCTGGAGTGTACATTCCAATAGGATATTATTGCCCTCCCACCCTTAAATGACAAGGCAGAGAAAGTATATGTTCCTATTTCCATTTAAATATCTTTCTTTAAAGTGTCAGGTGGTGAACCAGCAGCTGAAACAATGCCTTTCACTCATGTTAGAAAGGAATACTGGTCCATATTTGCAGCAAAAGAAATTGCAGAATAACAATACTCTTCTTGAGAGTACATATTTTGTGCTGAAGGACATCAGCATTCACAACTGTTGCCAAGCAAAATGAATGTATTTCTTCCAAGTCTTTCCCCATACTAAGCTTGTTCTTATATTGAATATTACAATCACAGTGTTTATATTAATTAACTTTGTTAAAATTATGCAAAACATGCCAGCATGCCTCTATTGCTTTGAACCATTTTGGAAAAACTCTCACAAAAAACGATTGAGACCATGCACTAAACTTTGCAGAATGCTCCGAAAAACCTGCTATCAAGAGAAATATACAAGAGAGCAAAACCTTTCCTTTAAAAGTGGGTAATTTTTTTTTCTAAATGTCTCCCATTTAGTAGCAGTCTGCCTTGGTCATAAACTATGTCAGATCTCAAAGTGGCCTATTACATCATTTGATCAATTCCCAATTACATTTCAGACATTAATTACATGTTCCTTCCTGTAATTGGATCCAATGAAAAAAAAAAGTCTTTTCTATTGTTTCACTTGCCCAATCTTCTTTACTTGAAAGATTTCAGTGGATTATAGCAGCAATGAACATAATCTTCTGCAGTTTCCCCATTTCAGCAATGACCTATAAATCAACCATTTTCTGTCATCAATAACTATTTTTAAGGCCATGTTTTTCTAAAATTCTAACCACCATTTAAAACATATAGTGAATAAACCAGCTGCCTTAGGCACATATTTCCCATCCATTGTTTTTCTGGGGAAAAAGGATTACATGCTGAAAACCATTAAAGTGTAACTATACTGTAAAGAAATTGGGAGAAATTATGATCACCTGCTATTTCTAGGTAATTAATTAGTAGATCTTTGGTTTTTGTTTAAAGTCACTGATGATTGCAAATTTTACGGTTCTAGGATTACTGTGCTGAGTAGGTAAATGCATTTGGAGATGCTCATATTGATGGTCTACTTTTGGGTAGGAATGAATACAGCAGCTAAGCACAGCAAAGTAATTCTGCATTAGTCACAGTTGTTAAAAAACAAACCCATAATGACGGCTGCCCTACTTAAAAGGCGGCCCATGTATCCTCTTAACCTCTTAAAACATAACCTATTTTGGAACACTGTTGTTCATTATATGCTCTATTACTGAAAAAGACTGAAATTTGAGAGGTTTATTTAATTGTTAACTGGTACAACTTTACATAAAGCCTAGAGCATTTGTAAGTTGTCACTATCAGCAACAAAGCCCAAATTCTGAGGTAGGAGTAGGCAAAAGAATATTATTCCTGCATCCAAATACAAAAGTATTCACTTTGAAAAGGGAACTAATGGGATTGAAGTATTCTTCCAAAATACATCCCAATGGAAGAAAACATGCTTTTTGCATCATTATATTAGTCATCTAATATCCCTTAACCTAAAGCAATTTCACTACCTATTTTAAGTTACCTATTTTCATGTGCAGTAATTAATTGCTAAGTTTGTTTTAATTAATAAAAAAAAAATAGGTTAGTGGTTCCTACAAGCTTTCTTGAGTTAATGGGACTCCTGAGAATCCACTTTTGAGATCTGCTTCTGCTCCAGTGGTTCTGACTGAATGAGTAGATGAGGTAAAGTGTACCAATAAAAAACACAATAATATATCTATTCTCTGTGACCTATGCTATTTTATATGAACGCTTGATTATATCTTGGTATATCACCTACTGAAAAGGAACTAACTACAAATTTCTAAGAAAAGCAACATGATGCTTAGTCATAAACAAAAATTAATAAAGTTCAAGCCAGCAGATGACGGTCTCAGAGGCTGTACTTTTAAAGCATTATTCAAATGAAGTTAGGAGATCCATCTGATTACTTGAGTATTAGATTTCAAAGAATTCTTCCTCTCACTACCACCCCTGCATATGTCCAGGGGTAGTACAGCAACCAGTGCGAGGGGAGGGGGAGTCCAATTGGAATGCCACTGCTAGCTGCTCTTTATAACCTCTGCAGGGCAGTCCCTTGACACAGCTCAGCACAGCTGGTTTATAGATAAATGCTGCTGCAGGGGACTGGACAGGTTTTCCTCCAGAGTCCTCTAAACATGCAGTCATGTCTACAGAGGCTGATCTAGGCTGGGTGTGGAAAAAAGACATATTGCTAACTGCACTGCTAGACTGTACTGCTCTGTCAAAATTGGACATAATACCTTGAAGATGGATGCTAAGAGTCCATTGACAGCCTCAGCTGAAGGCTGTGAAGAAGCCTGGACATCAAACAGAAAACATCAAGGGACAATCTTCACGCCATATGCTACCTCCATCCCATGGAACTAATGGTAATCAGAGGGCTCATAACCCTTGACAGATTGCACTGGTTTCAGCTGGGGTAGGGTTAATTTTCTTCCAAGTGGCTGGTACGGAGGTTGTTTTGGATTTGTGTTGAACACAGGGCTGATAACAGAGAGATGTTTTTATTATTGCTGAGCAGGGCTTACACAGAGCCAAGGCCTTTTCTGCTTCTTGCATTGCCATGCTGGCAAGGACATTGGGGGTGCATGGGAGGTTGGGAGGAGACACAGCCAGGACAGGTGATCCAAATTGATCTAAGGCATATTCCAGACCATATGGCATCATGTGCAGGATATAAAAAGGGGGAAAGAAGAGGAAGGAGGGCACATTTGAAGTGATGGTGTTCGTCTTCCCAAATAACTCTTGCATGTGGTGGGGCCCTGCTCTCCTGGAGATGGCTGAACACTTGCCTGCCCATGGGAAGTGATTAATTAATTCCTTGTTTTGCTTTGCTTGTGTGTGCAGCTTTCCTTCCCCTATTAAACTATATTTATATCAACCCACAAGCTTTTTACCTTTTACTCTTCCAGTGCTCTCCCCAGTCTTGCTGGTGGGGAAGTAAGCGAGTGTCTGTGGGGGTCTGGGTTGCTGGATGGGGTTAAACCATGACACAGATCAAATGTGACTGTTAGGTAAATTCTTCCTGAATGCCTCAGTCTACAAGATGTTGGGTTTTCATTTGGTTGTCTCAACAGGATTCCATTTCTCCCTCAAATTACACTTACTCAAATAATTTAACCATAAACCCCTGAAAACCAGTGGTTTACAGATACAATGTTGGCCTTTTTGCCTTAGGGCATTAAGTTCAGACTTTTCAATCTCAAAAATGCTCAAACATATCATACATTTTAGTAATACCATATCAAAAAGGGAAAATATTCCACCTACACCATAGTTTATTTAAAACAACACGAGGTAGTTTTTATGAGGAAGTATCATTAGAGCTCTGATACACTGGCCTATCCTTCTGTTTTCTTTCTAAGCTATATTCATTGAGACTGAATGACATGAGAACACACAATGAAAAGTCAATATAATTCTGGCAAAAATTAGGACTAACAAGCCTTTTCAGTATGCAAGCTGGCACTGAAGTTTTTCTTTGTTTTTGTATTACTACTGTAACAGCTGGCTAGCTGCGTGAAATATTAATCTATATTGGGAAAATTTTTTAAGAAGTTAATATTCCAACTGCCACTAATTGTCACTATGATATTAAAAAAAAAAAGATTCAGTGGAGAGGCTACCACATATACAAGAAAGACTTAAAATCAGAGTTTGTAGAACTGACACAAATATAACATTACAAAAAACGTAACAGAAAACTATGCATAAGAAAAGACTCTGCAGTTACCACTCACTACTGAGTATATTTGAGAAGCTAAATTTTGAGAAAACACAACATGGTTCTTCTCGAGTTAGTGCAATTACTGACAGAAGGCTGTGTACAACAGCTAACAGATCACTTCTTTTCTCAGCAATGCTCATCTCCACAGGTCCAGGCAGCACAGCTAGAAGAGTGTATGAAGCTATGAACTTTCCAATCCTATTTCACAAACAGCAGTCTAATGTAACACTTAAAAAAATAAACCTCAAAATGATCTGTTAATTAAATACAGCCCTCTTTCTGGTATTCAACTATCCTTATATTAATCATTTGCAGAACTGAAAGAGTAAAAAATGCAGCAATTTGCATATATCAAACTGGCTGAGATAAGGTATAAGAAGTGAATGCTGCAGAGAGCTGGGCATCCCTACATAATTTTTCCTCCCAAAGATTAAAAATGTTCCATGACTGTCTCAGATCTGCATTACTGATAAGCAGCTGGCTATAGATAGGGTGAAAGGCCGTAAAACAGCTGATTCTTAGAGCAGTGTCAGTCACATGAGACAAGAGAATTTGAAGATATCAGCTCAAGAGTTTTAGTAACACATATATAGATAATTTGGGTTTTTCTTTGACTATTATTTTCACTACCTTTTAAAAAATAAAATTTTAGAATTATATACAATAATACACTAAAATATCTACCCAGTAAGAGTGAACACGTGTTGGTATTTTCTAAAGAACTGCCATGATCAAAACAAATCTCTGGTCCCTCCACCCCAAATCAGACAACTTGATCATATTACCTCTCTGGAACAGGATATTTAGGACATAACTTGGCAGCCCTTGGGTCTGTTGTATATTCTGATGGCTGTAGTTCATAGCTACACAGAGTGGATCCTGTGGAAAAGTAAAAAAAAAAAAGATTGGTATGGAAAAGAAATAAAAACCAAACATTAATATTTTTTGCAAACAGCATTTAAACTGATGCAGCATTACAACTGATCCTAGTTCTGCACCTCCTCATGTCATTACCACAAAGCTTTGCTACCATTCCTCCTGTAATGCGGTAAATCAAGTCCAACACAGTTGTCAGTAAAATACAATGACACTCTCCATCTAGCTTTGGGTTTTCCAAAGTTTGAGTATTTGAGCGGAGAAGACTAATTCACAATGTGACGTAAAAGAGGACACAAAATACCATGAAGCCCCTCTCTCCTACTATTCCACCATGTTGTTCTTGATAATTTTTAATGCATGAACATTGCATAACATAACACTTATGACAGAAAGAAAATATTCCTGGGTTTACAGGGGGTTTTTTTGTGTGTGTGTATTCAAAATATGACTGGTCTATAGATTTCAGGGACAGGAACAAAAAACCCAAACTGATAAAATTAGAAAGTTGGCTGAGAAATAACAGAAGCTCTGCATTACATATCCAAAGCTTCTAAAAAGCTGAACTCTCTCCATAAACAAATGGTACAGCACAGTAAAGAGCAAATTGCCTATAACAAAATTTAAACATAAATTAAGTTTTCCTTTGTACCTGATACTTGCCTAATGGAAGTGCCTTACCTAGGAGAGATTGCTTTCAATTTATCTATAATGAAGACACTGAACATCTGACCCAATGCTTCTAGGAAATCAGCAACTTCCAAATCAGATTGGAGCCCTGGTATGTCAGCAATTGCAGAGGTAAGGAAACCTCCAATGATATAAGCTGCCTATCCAAAGATTAATTTCTTTCCAAGCTTCTTTCCTAATAGATTGCTTATTTTCAAGTGCAAGGGCTTTTAATACATAGAATTTAGTGTCCTTTTCCCCTATGCAATACACTAATGACTTATCTTAATAAGGACTTATCTGAATCTTGATCATCAATATAAATATTCAGTTCTTTCCATTATTAAAGTCCCCTCTTCAGTAATAGTTTGTAGAATAGAGTTCTGCAAGCTGGATCTGGATAATACATATACACTATTACCCAAAATAAACCAAGAATTTTGACAAACAGCTTTATCTTGGCCTGCATTACATGAAACAGAACTATTATTTGTAGAATTTGTAGAATATTATTTGCAGAAATTTTATCTATCATTGCTACATTTCTACCTCTATGAAGATACTTCTTCTATTCAGAAACTGAAATCTCTTCAGTCTCTATTTAGAGACTGAAAGAGCAGAGAGCCTGCTTAGCTGCCTCAGCTGCTCTCTATCTAATGCAGTCTCTGGAACAGTATTTAAGTACCACTTCTACAAAGTAGTTTTTTGGAAGCCAGTCCAAACCACTAAATGCACTATTGAAGAAAGTTAGATCTCCTACAAAGAGAAGTTACGAGGTGAAACATCTGAAATGCATTTTCAATTACACTGTCAACATGAATCCTTATGCCTCTGCTCGCTTATGTGGAAAACATGGCATAATATAAACATAAACAGATACCACAAAAAACATTCCTTAGATCTTAGTTGTAAATCAAGTAACTAAAATGTATCTAAATCTACAGGTTTTTCTTAAAAACAGAAAGAAAAATAGGATTGCAGATATATTGACATTTATCTTGCTTTGAATATAGGTCAAAAGATAAGTTATAAACATGGTTGACAGCCAGGTGAGCCAGCTGTGCCCAGGTAGCCAAGGAGGCCAATGGCATCCTGGCCTGTAGCAGCAATAGTGTGGCCAGCAGGACCAGGGCAGGGATTGCCCCTCTGTACTTAGCACTGGTGAGGTCACACCTCAAATCCTGCGTCCAGGTTTGGATGTCTCTGTGCGAGAAAGACACTGAGGTGCTGGAGTGTGTTCAGAGAAAGGCAGTGGAGCTGGTGAAGGGTCTGGAGCTCAAATCCTATGAGAAGCGGCTGAAGAACCTGGGGTTGTTTAGCCTGGAGAAAAAGAGGCTCAGGGGTGACCTTATCACTCTCTCCAACTCTCTGAAAGGAGGCTGTAGCCAAGTGGGGGTTGGACTCCTTTCCCAAGTTACAAGACATAGGGCAAGAGGAAATGGTATCAAGCTGTGCTAGGGAAAATTTAGCTTGGGTATTAAGAGTAATTTTTTCACCAAAAGGTTCGTCAAGCATTGGAACAAGCTGTCCAGGTAAGTAGTTGAGCCCCCATCCCTGGAGGTGACTCAAAAGACGCAGAAACGTGGAGCTTAGGTAAATGGCTTAGTGGTGGACTTGATGATCTTAAGGGTGTTTTCCAGCCTAATGACTCTCTGGTTATGATTCCATGGCGAGAACAAGGAACTCTATAGGAAGAAGAGGGATATTTGTTATGTGGACAAGTGCATATAGATTCATGACACACAGTGTTTGGGGCCAGCTTGGCCATTCTGCAAAGTGAGCAGTGTGAACTACAGTTAAGTATCTTATGTGAAGGCCCCCACATCTAAACAAGCCTAAGAGACAGGCCTAGTCTGTGGATGCCCATGCTCCCTTTGACTTCTAGAAGTTAAGGCATGAGAGAAAAAGGGTAGGATTTACTATGGAGAGGAAAGGAAACTCTTTCTACAAATGTGTATCTGAAGACCTGTTTGGATCACAAACGTAAATGAAGCAAAATCAAATGCCACACCCTGATGTGCATACAGGTCACAAGCCTGTAGGGTAACCCAATACACTCGTGGCTGTAGAGCAAACCAGAGACAGCTTGACAGGTCCCTCTGGAAGCCAACAGCATATTCCCAACTCAGGCTGCCACTAGCATGTCTTGCCTGGGAACAGCTTTTCGGCTACTCTGGATCTTTTCCCTTTAGATGCCTACCTCACAGAACACTTCTTCAGTCACAGTCAAGCAGAAAAATATTTTCATGAAGCTTGTCAAACAAAGACAAGTCTTTAAAGAAACTACCAGTCCCACAGCTGAAATAATGGCCATGAGATTATTTGTCCTTTTGTTCCAAATCATGAGAAACTCTAACTATTCCCATAAATATCTATTTATTTATACTTTGAAAACCTTCTGACTTCTCTAATACTGTGTAGGAGAGCTTTAGAACTCAAATGTGTGCTTGAATAATGTCACTTTACATTAAACTTAAAACTTATTTCTTCACAAAAGAGTCCGTGCATCAGTGAATATAAGGTAACATTTTGTAAGGTGAGAGAGAAGAATGAACTGCATTGTCAAACCTTCCACTCTATATTAGTTACTCTGGTTAGTAGAGACTAGCACTGCCAATCTTTTCGTTGCTATTCAAGTTGGTAAGGCCAGAAAAAGTTGAAGGAAACATTTGAGTCATCTACCTTGCTGAGATAATTAGTTTACCGAAGACACTACTTTTATTCCTAAATTACTATCACTCATAAATATTTCAAAGCCAGTATGAGCAAGATACTCAAGAACATTCTAAAAGATCACTATATAATACACCCTTTGCTTCCTACAGCAATGCACCTACTTCTTCTGGAGAAACTCTTAGGCAAATGACATCAAACTGTCCTACAGGATGGGACTTCAGATCCCAGCATGTTGTAACATTAAGAAAAATACTTCTAAACTACGCAGAGCATCAGTGTTCTGGCTGTTGGTGAGCACACAGTGGTGTGCCCGACCTGTGTGCACACTTTGGTCCCACAATTCTGTATTTGGTGGTTTCACACGCAAAGTGATATCATGGAGACATACAACCGTTTCTGTTCCATGGTTTCTTTTCAATGAATAGAATTCCTCCAGCCATTAGAATATATTGAAGCCATAACTGGAGCAAAGTACCTCAAAAGACAAACTTCCAACCTAGCTGTAGAAACTTTCCTAAATCTCCTTTCTGTTTTGTTGAGGCTTGGATTAGTAAGGAGCTAAACAACCATTATCTCTGGCACTCAAAGAAAACAGATATATTTAGCCCAAGTTTATAAATAAAGATGCTGTAGAAAGCCATGACTTTTACTTCAAAGATCCTTTCTAGATGAGAAGGCCAATTATTGAAGGTCTTGTGTGCTCAGAAGACACAGTGCACAGAAGACGTAACACTCTGCTTTCCACAGCAGTAAACAGGAAGGTCCAAACTAACCAAAGGTGGTTAGGTAAAAATACTTTTAGAGAGCAGAGCTCCAGTACTGCTTTCCTTCCTGTATTTGCTTTGCTGTAAACCTGCAAACAAACCCCTGTTAAAGCCGCTTTACACATTCAAGAGTTTACAGCTTGAGAAATGGCAAGATTCCTAAGTCATCCAATAAGAGGAGCAGTCCACAAAGGATACCAATGACATTTATATTCCCTGACTTACAGTAGTGGAAAGCATTACCAGGGGCTTTGTATTCCATTCAGAGAGCTCAGCAGTGTCTACCCATCTATCAACACTTTTTAACAGCAACTAAAACAAGGACTTTCAGATTTGGAAACATGGACTCAGAGTCAAGGACTTAAGCAGAAAAATACAAAACTATGCAGAGACAACAGGGATAGCCTCAGTACCAGGAGCAGCACAGTCACCTTAGGAGTTTAGGAGTGTGTTCTTTCAAGTTACAAAGAGCTCCAAGCAGTTCCACATACCCCTTCTCTCATATGTGTGGCAAAGCAGAGCCTGAGAGACTACAAACCACAGTTTTGATAAAGTATTAACTATTACCAGCTGTATGAAGTTTAAGAAAGACAAGTACTGGGAAACCCTGGATGTATGAGCAGACTGGGGAATAAGACCCTGGAGAACAGTGCTGCGGAAAGGCACCTGGGGGTCACTGTCAAGGGCAAGCTGAACTCGAGCCAGCAGTGCCCTGGCAATCAGGAGGGCCAGCTCTGTCCTGGGGTGTATCAGGCAGCATCACCAGCCAGGCAAGAGGGGATTGTCTCGCTCTGCTCTGCACTGGGGCAGCCTCACCTTGAGTGCTGGGGGCAGTTTTGGGTGTCACAATACAAAAAAGATACTAATCTCTTGAAGAGTGGCCAAAGGAGGGCAACTAAGATGATGAAAGGATTGAGGAGAAGCTGAGGTCACTTGGTTCAGCCTGGAGGAGACTGAGGGGAGCCTTCATCACAGTTTGCAACTTCCTTGTGAGGGGAAAAGGAGGGGCAGGCATTGATCTCTTTTCTGCAGTGACCAGTGACAAGACGTGAGGGAATGGCCTTAAGCTGTGTCAGGGAGGTTTAGGTTAGGTTCACCCAGAGGGTGGTTGGGCACTGGAACAGGCTTCTAAGGGAAGTGGTCACAGCACCAGCCCGAAGGGTATTAGTTCAAGTAGTATTTGGACAATAATGTCATGCACATGGCTATGATTCTTGGGGTATCCTGTGCAGGGCCAGAAGGTGGACTTCATGGTCCCTCATGGGTCTCCCTAACTCATCATATTCTATAGTGATTGATAATTGACTTCTAAAAAGCCATATGATGAAGCAGAGTTTATAGTTCGAAAACTTAGTATCTTATTTCATTGCCTCCTTTACAAATAACATCCTATTCATTCATTAAGTTCTCTGACACAGGAATAAAACTCACAGACACAGAAATGTGCAAAAATGTTAGCGGCAGTGAGACTGTTAAAATCACAACTCCTCACGTCTGGACTTTCAGCCCAGTCCTACTTCCTCTTGAGTTCCGGGTGTTTTATGACTAAGTTCACCCATTAAAACTTACTTAACATTGTGAATACATGACTCACAGATGATTATGCTTGACCAACCAACCCATGCAATAAAGGCTAGACTATGATATTTATACTGACAGAGGTGCAGTTTAGGAAGGACAAGGCTCCCAGACTCTCACAAGGATAAAATTCTTAACACTTTTCTGCATTTCTCAAACCAGAACTTGCCTGAAATCTATTTGTCAAACTCTATCAGCTCTAAACTGTTAACCTGAAACATACTACCCATTCAAAGCTTCATGCAATGAGACAACTTGGTACACTACCAATAATTGGGTATTACCTTAGCTTATTATGGACTAGCAATGCAGCATAGGAAAGTGGCAGCTTAAAATACCATCTCATGTATCTGGCTGCTGCAAATTCCAGAGCCAAAAACCACAGATCTGGTAGGATGCCAAACACTACTTCCACAGAAGGTGGTAGTTACTATCCTTTGCTGAGTTCTGTCAGTAAGAGAACAATGCTGCATGACCCCAGAAAAAGCATGGTTATGGCAAGCTTATATGATCCTCTTCTCATGGACTTCTGTCAAATGGATACAGGTTTGGATCACTATGAAACAGACCACATCATGTTGACCAGACTTTCTTTATTCTTTGACTGCTAGGCCTGACAACAGTAATTATTACCAATCTACAACTATAGGAAGTAATTCTACTCAGAACACAAGCACTAAGCACAGAAGTTTAGGATTGTATAAATTTCCTATTTACCTATTTTAGAACAAAAACATTCCAAGAGCAGACACATTTGATGCTTCATTTAGGAATGAAACAGCATTTAGTTATGCATATATCAGAGCTGGAAATGACTGAGAAAACAAGAACTCCACTTCTTAGCCCGAGATTTTAATGGGGTCTAAAGCATCACACAAAGTGGAATCACCAGAGGATTGCACAAACATACCTAAACATTGCTGCTATGCCTTTTGCAAATTGAGCAGGAATAGAGCCAGAAGACCAAATAAGGACAGAGCTGAACCTTGACATCAGAATTTGATTTCTGGGCCCTAGCAAAATAGTGATGCCTTGAGATGAGCAAAAAGGCATAGGACAGCCCACTTTGCAGTTGGCACTTCTCAGATTAATATGACAGAACTGTTCCAGAAAAGAAAAGCTTCATTCTCTTCATCTGCCCACTGCTGCCTTCCAGAAGCACAGTGTGTGTTTTAAAGGAAGAAAAATAAGCTTTATATGTATCTTTACTTCTAGTTGTTGCAGAGAGACATACCACTACTTCTTTAATACAATGAGCATCAAAGGGCAGGAGAAATTACAGGTGCTTTTATAAATAAATATGGGACTGAAGTGAAAGTAAGCATTCTCCAATGCCTGCAAGAATATTCCAAGAAAAATCCATCATAAAACCTCATTACTTAAATCTTCAAAAGTCTCTAGAACTGAAGAACACAAAGAGAACTACTTTGATAGATATTACAACATGCTGTTACAAATAAGAGTATGGAAAAAAGAAAATCCTAGATTCAGAATTTATGTATCTATACATCCATGTATTTTGAGTTGTAATTAAAAAAACAAGACAATACTCTTCACTTTCTCCTATTCTAATAAGAAT
>WBNO01023652.1:0-87066 GCA_013400575.1 Peucedramus taeniatus | reverse complement strand
ACTAGAATCAGGCATTAATCCAGTCCTCTACCTAATAACTGCAAGCTCTGCATGTATCTGGTAATTTTTTTTAAAATGTGCACTTAATAAACATCATATTTTATGATGAAGTGGAATATTTTATTCATTGGATCTCAATTCTACAGAATCACATGGGAAGATACTGACTGATTCCTTAAGCAGAAAGGAACTACTTAATAAAATTCAGCCTATGTTCTTTAGCTAAGTACATCACAAACAATGCTTTCCCCTCTAAAGTTTTCTTCACTTCAGGATGCTGTGAAATAACTCATGGAAGTATTTGACAGCTAAAAGTTCAAAACCTTGCAGAAGGTGCCAAATGAATTGTTGGAGTCAGTTTATTGATGCAGGTGGCAGAACCTTGTTCTTTTCTGTCTCTATCACAGGGAAGAGCATGATTTCAGCACTTTATAATTTAATTGTAACACTTCTTTTGAAGGTGATGGATTTGTGGAAGTTGGTTTTCAAACACTTATTTAGACAGAAACTGGTCCCCTTCAGACACGAAGAATTCTTTCATTTCAGGAGAAAAGGGCAAAAAGGACATGCGCAATTAGATGGGAAAATCAAGATTAATGAGTATGACAAAATCCCTCCTGATCCATAAGGCTTGTGGTTGCTTCCCACTAACTTTCTCTAAGAACAACTCTTCTTGTCCTATGCAAAAGATATTGCTTGAAATCTGCATGCTTTTCATGACTTAATAAGGTAGAGGAGATGGGTGCAGAACAAGAATGTACTCATTTTATCTTTTGAAAGTGTTTGAAAATTCTCAAATTTTCCAGAATATTTACAAAATCATGCAAGGAAAGCAGTATGCTTTAAAGCAGTAAGTTTTCTTTGGACTAAGATCAAAGACTTTGAATTTGTATGTGTTAAAATATGTATTGTTTGAATGTACAACACTTGCTACAACAGCTGCCCTTGACCACTTTTGTTTTCAAAACCCATAGCTGGAGGATTTGGCGGTTTTAAATATTTCACGTTTTCTCTAGGACGTTGATAAGGAGAATAAGTGGCAGTGGGCCAGGAAAAATAACCTACATTAACCCATAAGGAAGAAAATTTTCATTTGGTTGAGAAGGTTTTCCATTAGCCATAGTTTTTGACACATGTAACAGCTTATCATTAGTTCATTTAGTACATACCACATTGATTTTGTATAGCCTTATTTTTAAACGAGAATCACATTGCTCCAGAGCCACACATTTCTCATTTTATCAATGCAATGTCTTTTTTGGTCAGTTTACATTTTAAGTTCAATTATTCAATAAACAAGACTTGAACAGATTTAATTGATAATTTATTGTTATCATTGTAGCATGTTTTTGTTTTTAGGTAAGGGAATTCTCCACAACTCAACAGGACACTCCATCCTCCATCAGAGACACCGACCTGTTGATATTTTCATCTTGCATTTTTTCCCCTATCAATATTGAAGCAATACTTTTTTTCAATCTTCTCGACATGTTCTTTCATCCTAAAACTGGTTAAAAGGTAGAAAACAGTAACTCAGGGGGATCCTTAAAACACTTTTTAAAAAGTTCTGATGTACTTCCCCCTCCCCCCACCTCCCCCATTTAGACATATTTCAGTTTGGGGTATATGTTTAATTTTCTCCAGAGTGATGGCTGAATAGAGACATATTTTATCTTTTCAGCAGTGTGTGCTTAATATTGGTAGCAGGAAGAATCAGGATAATTATTTTTATGCAATTCCTTAGTTTAAGAGTCTGATTTTTGCAAGTATTGCTGTGGCTCAGACCATTAACACATTGTCATACTTCCTAAAACTTCTTTCTTCTCCAACAACATTCGGGAAGTCTGTGTCAAATCATTCACTGTCTTATAAACATCAAATATATTTTCACCTAAATAAAAGGAAAATAAAAAAATTAAAGAGAAAACATCTATTGATATGAATTGCAATTTTCTGAAGAAATTCCAAGTAAGAGCTGTCTAGACAGATAATGGCTCAAAGTCTCACTTCTATTCAGTATAACATCCACTGATGCTCATCCAGCGAGCATCCCAGATTGTCAGCAGTTTTCTGCTGCTGGTCTGCTGCCCATACAGGGTGTTCAATCCTCCATTGGCGATCCCAAAGGAAAATGGAGCCCTTGAGCAGGTCCAGGCATCTCTATCTGAACTCTTCTCTTTGCTACAACTGAGCTTCTGCTTTCACTCCTAGTTCAAACGATTCTGCTAGTGAATTTAAGGTCTCTCTCATACAACCTTATATTCTTCAGAGTACACATGGCTTTACTGTAAACATAGTGATATCCACCACTTACTTATTCAAGCCTACTTTCAGGGGAATGAATAAATCTCAGTAGACAGAACTATTGGTAAACACAGCTGCAATGTATGGTAGTAAGGTCAGCTAGAAGTGATCTTTGTGCCCTAGCAAGAGAACAGATTAAATTCTTTTAAGTTTTAAAACTAACTTTTTGTCTGGATTTCTTTCACCTGGAGAAAAATCTACATTTAGCATTCTTAAACTAGATTCAAAAGTCCTCTAGTGTCAGAAATTTACTGGCCATGAGCAAGTTTATAAATTATGATAACTCTTTTTTATGTTTTGCTCAGGCTATGGACAGACATGCTTTTGCATGGCAACTATTCATCTTGACAGTTTTATCCTACAGTCACACAAAGTAAAATTTATTGTCTTTCAGGGAAGAAATTAAAAAGCAAGTTCATGTGCTTATCACCTTAATTTTACTGAACACATTAAGCTTCTAAATTCTCTAACATTCACTACAGAATGGAAGGGGTGGGAGGCTTCCCAGCTAGTTTCATGCTTGTAATTGTCCTTCTATTTTTTTCCAAACATATTTGCAAAATCTAAATATTTACCCTGAACACATACATTCCAGTACATATATCAGTAATGTTAAAGAAGTAACATCCCCATACCAGTTTTATATAATATGATCTACTGGATTTTTATTTCTCCGAGATACAGTTTTCACATGCTACCCTCCTATCAGTCTTTTTTTTAGACCATAGTTTAAAAAAAGTCTCAAAGAATATGAACTCCTTAAGTATCTATAGCTAATTACATCATCAGGATCTTAATATGAAAATCAACCCAAAACAAAAAAATTAAGCATATAACTTCAAACATCTAAACAGTCACAATATAAACGCTGACATGTTCTCATTCATTTTTTTCTTAGACACTGAATAAGTCATAGAGTAAAGGAAACCTGACTTTAAAGGCATTATACAGATTTCATTTATATAAGCTAAGCACACTCTTTTCAGATGCAATGCTAATAACAGTATTTTTCCAGAGAAGTACAATTTTAACATCTAGTGTGAAGAGAATATTGTGTTAGATATTCTCATTATCATTGCAGCCTCCATCTACCCACTGTCTATAGAGTCTCTTGCTCCCACCCAAATACACTGCTCTACAATGTAAAACTAATACATGCAGGAAAGTATTTCCTCCACAATGTTACATATGGGATGTGTTTTCAACCTTAAACTTATACTATGTTTTTGGCCAGGACTGCTGACTGTCCCCCCAATAAAGTACAGTACTAGTATTCAAAGTTTCCTAACAAGAGCAGAGAAAATGCTAAGCTATGGATATATTTTTCACATGGAAGTGATTTTTAAATTTTTTTTGTAGAGAAAGTGCATGTTATATAAGGCCTCAGAATTTGTGACATCTGTTACTAATGCAGCATATGCTGTACTAGGGCTACTTGAGGAGATGGCATACCAGCATCATAATGTTTACTGATTAATAGCAATACGTTATGCCTGCTTACTTGCCCTTTCTTAGCCTCACAGGAATTCCATCAGAGATTTCTACATTGATTCTGCTGCTACACAGTTACTGCACTAATTGGGCCATTCTTAGCTGTTGTACCAGCTCCTGAAATGCCATGCTGCATGACATCATTATTATATGGTAGGTACTACATGCCAACGCTAAGAAAATCTTTCAGAAAAGTTTTTTAATAAAACAATGTGCATGATACCACATACCATGTTTAACAGAGCCTTGCTATCCACCCAAGTAGTTTCCAGAACAACTTTGACAAAACACCAACAGATATTGCATTTGTTCACAACACTGAGCTGCAGGAAGGAAAGCACCTAAGAAGAGAATTCAGAGGTACTGTGAGCAGCTTAAGAAGGAAAAAAAAAAAAAAAAAGCAAATGTCTCCACTTTGTCACGGAGATTACAGAAAGAGCACCTTGTGCCCCTCATCTCAGATAAAGCCATCCACCTCACCACACAGATTTCATAGTATATTCTGTTGGAGGAGTTCCACAAGGAATAAGTCCAGCTCTAAAGTGAATGGCCTACAAGGGTATCAAACCCACAACCCAGGAGTCATTAGCATCATGTTCCCACCTGCTGAGCTAACGTTAGGCCCAGACCTCATCCTCAGAAAGAAAACTACAGTGATTTTAATGATATGTGTTAGACAATGCCATTTACCCACCAAATGGACCATCTTCTGCTGTAAACCACCATACTTTCCTATTTCATGGTTTGCCCTTTTTCCCTTTCTCAGTTATCCAATTCTCCACCATTTGCTTATGAGTTCCCCTCCATTTTGGTACATTTGAGGATATTTTCATAGGTATAAAATCAAACAAATAATGGAGAGGGAAGAAAAGGAAACACAAATGAGAAATGTCTGCCTGAGCAGCTAATGGGAAAAGAAAGGAGAGAAGTCAGAGAAAAGACGAGAGAAAAAGAGCATTCAGTAGGAAAACGGAGAAGTATAGATGAAGAGCTGAGCGGAAGGAAGAAAGGGAAAGGGGACTGAAAAACAACTGGGAATAAGGTAAAGAGTAAACAAATTATAGAAAGGGAAGAATGAAGTGAAACAATGTGAAGAAAGGTGACAACTCCAAGTCAGATATTCAACTGAAAAGAACTGAGATGAAGTGTTGTGATAAACACGTTGAAATAAATATCAAAGACAAAAACTTATGGAAGTACGCTGAGAAAACAAGTAGGATGACAATGAAAAACACAATTACTAAAATGAGAGCTACATTTTGCTATGGCATAAGTAGACATGAGAAGGTTTGAAATATAAATAGCATTGAGAGAAGAAAGGAAGTTTTAATCCTGCATTCACACATATCTATTCCCATTACTAAAATACTACCAGTTATCTAACACAAATGTGTAGTACAGGCAGGAGCATGTGCATCAAACTTCAGTGGAGCATGAATAAAATAAAAGTGATTGCAGCCATTATAGTCTTACTATCACTTCATTTTCTTCAGCTCTTGGGTGAGAGAGCAGAATTACTGTGTATGTTATTTTAGTCTCTACACTCGTCCTGCTATGTCACTACATTCTCATTGTTTAAAGCAGTTTTATGATGAGTGACATATTTATAGTGTTTTCCATATTAGGTTTTTTATTAAGTGGGACACTAAAGTAGCAAGAAAAATCCATATCAAATAAGCCTCCATTTTTAATGGTTTACTGCATCTGCTCTATTTTCTGATTGCTATTTTGTTTAACGGGAGACTGAGATTCATGAAATCTTTTGTGAAATTAACATCTTACCAGAGAGAGTTCTCCTTGAACTAAATCCAACTGTAATAAATCCCATCATGCTTTGCCTTCATTCCTCTACACCTGGACCCTGATAGCCCTCTGTATATCTAATATCTGTTCCTGCACTGCACCTATTTCCCATCTTCCTAAGCACTTGGTTTTGTGCTATCTCATTTTCATGATCTGTGCTGTTCAAGTGATCCATTTTCAGATAAATCAAATATTAGTGCAGGTACTGTTCGTTCACAGGTGCTTTTTCTCAGCAGCTGCTGCAAACTTGGACAAATAATCCAGAATGTCCCAACATACTGCAAAGTCAGATATACTATCTGCCCATACTTTCAGAAATGAATTAATATTGCAGTTACTTAGATGCAAAACTGGTTTTTTTTAAAGAGTCTGTTTTCCAGCTCCACAGTGTGCCCTTGCTTGTATGAATATATGCATCTGGGTGATCAGGGTGGAACCATTCTATGTAGCGGATGGCAGAGCAGAAGCTGCAGGAGCACACACAGTCTCACAGATTCATCATTCATCAGCTGGCAGTTCTGGTGCATACCACTTATGGCAATTAAGAAGAAACACACTGCCATCCAAAGAAACAAAGGCCAATTGTATCAACAGAACCTGTACCTGTGGGAGGACGTGGTCACAGAATTGTTGGAAAAGTTCATCTGCCTCCCATATTAGGACAGACATGTTCAAATCCAAATGAAATGTGTTATAATCATCACTTTAAAGTTGAGTGGATTTTCATAGCTGCATGAAGTAACCAGTGTTATGCCAACCAGTGAAGTACCCAACAGCACTGTACTAAAAGTTTGTACTTCAGTGACCATTGCAGTTTATTCAAATGTGGCCAGGCTGGCTGAACACCTTGATGACATTTATCATGAACATGTGCCACGTTTTTCTGGAACAGCCCACAAAAAAGCCCCACATCAATTACAGAGGTTACTAATACTTCGTGGCTGTGCAGTAACTAGGTAAGATGTTTCCATAGAAACAGTGTTACCAATGCTCTTGTCCATCCTACATAGGGTAACAGAAATCCCAAGGGAACTATCCCTTAAACTATTCCATGAATTTTTTTCTCAGAAGGACATAGCTTGCTCAGGAGAGCCTGGATCTTATCTAACATATGTGCAAAGTTCTTGACCTGGAGTTGCCTGGGAACAAACCCAGAGCTAGATAATTTAGCAGAACAGGTTCATCTGAAGTGGCGTTTGTGCCTTCCTCTCATTCTCCATGCTTCTTTTTCAATTACATTCTGTCCTGACAACCCACAGCCAGGCAGAAGAAGGTTTGATGAAACAGTTGGCAGTTGGAGGCTGGAGGTAGCCTGAGCATTTGGCAAGCTTAAAGCAAGGTAAGGGTGGCTTACAAAGCCATTTGTGTGACAGTGTGGCCAATACCATCTGTACTACTATGACCTGCTGTGCCCCAGCACAGTATCTGGGTCAAAATTTACACCAAAAGTGAAAAAAAGCCACAATCACTTCTAGTTTAGGCACATCACACAGACAATAATGCACCAATCATTTCTGAGGCAGACACAATCAGGTGGACTGAATGTCCACTGACAATGTAACTGAAGCAGTATAAGATGGAATTTGTTGTAGTGTTACCGCCCTAATTTTTACATTCTGGTAAAAACAAAATAAATCCTGTCACTTTTTTCTCTCTGCAATTCTTGTACTTTAAAAGACAATAACAGGTAATGGAGGAGCCAGCACAGAAAGATGAGTACTGCTGGACCTTATGGTGGCAAACAAGGAAAGTTTGGAGACGTGAGCATTGAGGGAAGCCTTGACTACAGCAACCACAAGATCAAGGAGTTCAGTACCTTCAATGAGACAAGCAATGAAAAGGTTACACACCTGAGTTTCAGGACAGCTAACTTTGCCCTCTTCAGGGATCTTCTTGGAATAACCATATGGGAATGTGCCCTTTAAAATGGATGACAAATTTAGCAAAAGAGGCAGGAGACCTGCATGGATGAACAAGAAACTCCTATGAAAACTCACACATAAGCAGGAAATACATGAGGTGTAGGGGACAAGATGACTGGGATGAATATAGGGAAGTTATCAGAGTATACAGAAATGAAATGAGAAAGGCCGAAGCCCATTTGGAACTGAATATGGCTAAGGATGTCAAGGACAACAAGAAGAATTTTTTCAATTAATTGAATATAATTCAATTTCAAAATGAATTTAATAACAAAAGGAATACTAAGGAAAATGTGGACCCACCACTGAATGGAACAGGAAACTCTTCAGCAGGAGTTTCAAAAAAAGGTGAGATACTGAATATCTTCTTTCTTTCAGTCTTCACTGACAAGGCCAGCCCTCAGGAATCCCTGTCCCAGAAGACCATGGAGAAGGTCTGGAGGAAGGGTTACTTTCCATTGTTTGAGGAGGTTCAGACTAGAGACCATTTAGTCAAATTTGACATCCACAGGTCCATGGGCCCTGGTGGGATTTGCCAAAGGGTGCCGAGGGAACTGGCCCACATCATTGTTATGGCACTCTCATCTTTGAAAGATCATGGCAGTCAAGAGAGGGGCCAGGGAGCTGGAAGAAAGTAAATGTCACCCCAGTCTTCAAAAAAGGAGAGAAGGAGGAACAGGCCAGTCAGCTTCATCTGGAACAGCATGTTCTGGAGGCCATTTTAATCATGTAGGAGACAAGAAGGTGATCAGGAGTAGTCAGTATGCATTCACCAAAGGCAAGTCATGTTTAACCAGCCTGATTGCTTCCCATGATGGGACAACTGTCTGGAGACATGAGGGGAGAGCAGTGGGTGTTGTCTATCTGGACTTCAGAAAGGCTTTCAACAAGGTTTCCCTTGACATCCTCATAGGTGAGCTCAGGGAGGGTGAGCTGGATGAGTGGATAGAGGTGAATTGAGAACTGGCAGAGTTCAGGGGGTTGTTCTGAGTGGCACAGGTTGAAGACCTGTCACTAGTGGTGTTCCCCAAGGTTCAATATTGAGCTATTCTTTATCCTATTACGTGCCACACGGACACAATCCTGAGCAACGTGCTCTAGGATGATTCTGCTTGAGCAGGGCGGTCGGACTGGGTGGCCCTACCCATTCTATTATTCTGTAAAAACTAGCATGAAATATCTCCTTTGGTAGTCAAAACACAATCTGCTACAGTTTTTTAAGATATCAGGATGTATTTGCAAAAGTCTTAAAGGTACATTCATATTCACCTTTGAATTATTTTAAATTTAAAGGAAATTATACTGTGATAAGTTTCACTTTAACTGCATCAAAACCTCACTAATCTGCATTCCACTTATGTATGAAAAGTCCAAAACTCCCTTCAATTCCTTCCAATGTCTACTTTAAAGATTTGTTTTCTATAGGTTGTGTTCCAGCATACCAACACTATCAGGCTCATTGCTGGAAGACCTCAGCAATGGACATGGATGATGATGAGGAAGAATTACAGGTCATGCTCACCTGTGTATTTTCCAGAATGGTCACTTGTTTTTCTGCAAGTGTCCTCTTGACTGTGAACTTTGTGGAGCAGAAATCATTTTCAGCATCATAACACATCAGATATTCCACTAGTTCTTAATAAAAGAAAAACAAAAATGCAGATAATTATAGCCAAATTAGAACCCATAAAAATAATTAACAAAACTTTAGTGGATTAACTATCCTCTGGTTTTCATTATTTATTCACTTTGATGCTAATTTGCAAAATTCTGTAATTCACCATAGCTCTCCCTATCATTAATGCAAATTAACAAGTTTCTACTGTCATGCAGTTATTATTATCTTCCCTTGCATATATGCACATATTTCTTTAATTAAAATATGCTGTATTTTTAAAAATCAGATTAACAGGTACAAAGGAAACAGAAAATATGAGCAATGTACTCAGCTATTTAGATAAAAGCTAGGAGCATTGAGAGTGACAGAGGTCTTTTTTTATGTTTAATAAAAATTAGACAAATGTAAGAGGAAAATTTTAATGAGATGATTTCAGTGGAGGTCTTTCAGAAGCACTGCACACATATCGTATCCATTAAGGATTACTAACAAACCATTCCATTTGCAGACCATTCCTAAAAACCAATCCATTTTATAGACATTATACAGTTGTATATTACATAGACTAAGTTTTGGAAGGGAAAAACAAAAAAGTAAATAAACAACACTTTATAAATCTTAACATAGAATAAATAATATTTTCCCTTCTCATCAGTCAAGCTGCCCTTTTCTTATAACATACATGAATTTTATTCATTGATGCCAAAGGCTACTGTATAGTTTCTACAGGAAGTGTTCTAAGCCAAAATTCTGCCTTCAACAGAAACTTAATAAACATGAAGATGGGCAGCCAAAATATTGAAAAGCTTTTGTTTTGCATCTTTTGTTTATATGTTCAATATTTTTAATTTCCAACGACTTCAGGAATTTTAGAAATTCATAGCTTAAGAGATGATTTTGCTTTTATATATGAATGAGGGTTTTCATGTCACAACATTTGACAGGTATACAATTTTCTGATTGAAAAGGAATATCAAGCTCACCTATCCTATAATTCATTTGTATTGGCTTGAAATTTGATCTATTTTCCAGTATTTGGGAAAACATACAAAAGTTGTGAAGTCTTACCATTTTCACAGTTGGATTAGTTACACTACCACTCCTATCAAGATTAACTGAAGAGAAAGGCAACAGATATGCCATGTAACAAATTTCCCTCCTCAGGTGTCTTCTGCTGTCATGTTACCTTGCTTTCAAGTTCATGCTCAAACCCAAACCTCTCAGTGTCCAAAATGAATGTGTGTTGGCTCACACTTTTGTTCAACTGCAGAACAAAACATCTGTATCCTCAGACAGGTATGAGGTCAGGGGCCACCAGCACAGACTGTCTTGTGTTTAAGTCCCAATTCTGCAGACTGAAAGCAACAAGCAGTTGACTGGCACAGCAGGACTTCCTCATACACCTACAGAATTGACCAAACTGTATTAGCAGGATCTTGTTACTATGAATTTTCCAAGTGTTGGGTGATGTGCCAGCACCATCTGTATTTTCTTAATTCATGGAGTTTTGCATTATTTCTGCAAAAAAAAAAAAAAAATTAGCATCTTCACCTTGTTGAAGTTTTAGGGATGGCAACATGGTCAATTCCCTAAGGAGGAAGAAGAGCAGAGTGCTGTAATCAGACAAGGAAAACTGTATTGGCAACACAAAATACATCCCAGAAGGAGATGGTAATTTCTTATTAAAGAGGAGAGAAGGGGGAGGAATAAAAGGGGAGAAAGCTGCAACACAAAAGATGAACGCTATTTTAGGATAAAAAAGCGCAATTCTCTAGGATGAACCTGACCCCAGAAAATGAGAATCTTTGTACCACAGGACTTACTTAGCACAAGATTGAGGGGAACCAGGAGGCTGAAAATAAGTGGAAAAACCACTAGCTGAATGAAGAGAGGGAAAGAAATGAAAGGAGTGTTTGACTATTGAAAAAGGAATAGTAGGATATGGATGAGGAAACTGCAGTGCGTAACGGTGGTTGTAGATTGGGACTTATGTGTGTGATGGGTCTTGCTGCAAGTTTGTGTGTATTAATATAAACTCTCTTTCCTCTTCCTGTCTGCAGAAAGGACAAGCCAGGTGGATCTCCACTAATGCACTATTTACTCTGTATTTGCACCTGCAGAGTTGTGCAGAGCTCCTCACCAGCACATAGTGTGCAGGCACAGCTGCATGCATCTTCACAGATACAGAACCTTTCTGGTGAGTATCACCATACAAATGAGATTTGTAGCCCTGAATTGCCAGGGAAAACATAAAAAAGGAATGAATGCTCTTTTGCCATAAAATCATGAATAGTGGTAGCATGAGATGTACATGTGATGATGGGTCTGGATGACCCAGATAGGAGCTGTCTGCCTGCTAGAAAGACCTATCAAAGTGTGGATCCCAGCTAGGCAGCTGCTGCTGAGGTTGTATTGGCTTAGAAAGATGGGGTCAGTTCAGACACTGACAATGCAACCTAAGGCACCAGGGTGATTTCAGGACTAAAAATGGGTGCTTCTCCTAGCAGAAACCTTTAAACAAAAATGCTATCTTCTGTATAACTAGTGAGAAAAATGAGTTTTAACAGAGTAGTAGAACTGCCTCATGTTGCAAAACGATCTTGGCATGTAATAATCTGAGTTGAGGTAAAGTCTGAAGAACTAAAATGTACAAATCTATCTTCTGCCTTGTGGTGAATAAAAGGCAGTAGAGGAAGTGACAAGTTTTTCCCGGAAGAATAAGAGGGTTTTTGATTTCAGTTCAATGAGGAGTAAAAGTTCTGAGGCTGTGATAGTACCTGAGTATTTAATGTGTGAGGCCAGGAAAGTACCACGTAATAGCAAGCTTGCACAGACAGCACCAACAGCATGCAAGCCTGGAGAGTCCACTCCAGTCTTTTGCATCCTCACAAACAAAATGAGCAGACAGCTCAGCCTAAGGGATTAGATAGCATGAGGTCAGTGTGCTACCAGTGCTATGTTGAATATGGGTGGACTAAAGTAGAAAAAGAAACTACAGGAATTAGAGATAAGTGTGATCTAGCCAGCAGGTAGGAAGTGAAGTAATTTATTTATTTGTTAAAAGGGTTGTGGTTCTTTGTCACAGAGTTTGTGTGAATGACAAAAGCAAAAGAAATTTTGTGGGACAGATAATACCATTAATGAAAGAGTCAAAGAGAGGGAAATCTTTTGATAGTTTAAACAATATTATTTGTCAGTTAGCATATTCCTAACTTTGAGGATCACTAACATCTTATTTCTGAATGTTATCAACATTGAATGTATCCCTACCATCTGCAGACTTGTGAGCTGAAATTTTCCTGTTCTGAAGTGTTTCCTGAACAATTTTCCTCCACCTTGAATGAAAAGAGAGAATCTCCTAGGCTAAGAAAGGTGTTAAAAATCTCATTGAAAAAATGAGTCACTGTTAGAGTAGCAAGGACCCCTAACCTGGAGTTCAAAAATGAAGGCAAAGAGTTGAAAGGGTCCTACTTTTCTCGAGGCTTGTGCTTGTTACTCATGTGTACCTTGCAGATCTCCTCAGCTGATGTCAGTCAGCAGAGCCTGCAGTCGGTATAAGTGAAGCTGCACTAATACACTCCCACAGAGAATTAGGCTCACAATGTCTTAAATGTGCTAGATTGGGAATGAATGTGGTATTACATTTGAATTCCAAAGGAATGCCACATCATTTTTTTCTTTCTTATCTGACAGTTGGAAAGTTGGAGACATTGCATGTGAAAAAGAATAATGTTACACTTATTTTGAGCAATTGACAGACATGGCTGGAAGTCTGATATGATTAATACCTCAATAATAGGGCTTCAGTAAATTAGTCCCAACAGATTCACAACCTAGAGAGAGTGCGAAGATGCTAATAATAGTTAAGGTACTTTTATTAGCTAGCAAATTCCATTTTTAGCTTTGCTTTACCAAGAAGATTTTAAAATGCATTAAACTCAAAAGAATTAAGGGGATCTCTTAAACACAAGTAAGTGGAGGGGAAATGGTTGCAAGGACCTGTGAATACCATCTCTGAGCAGAAATAGCCTGAGATACCTATCTTCATATCCACTTCCTTAGCAACACCTTGAGAATTTTTCGTTAAGTATTCAGATATAGAAATTTGTTTTTGTTTTTCTCTTCAAGGGCATTTGTAGAAGAAGTGCTGCCACACACAGTAAGGAAAAGCAAAATACCAAGTTCAAATGCATATAAACTCAGTTGCAAAGTAGTGCCAAAAAGCATCACAAAGTTTTCCTTCTTGTGTTCTCTTTCATTCCTAAAGCAGCAGGAACATTCAGGTCCTTTTCCTTCCCCTCACTAGACTTAAGGAGAAGGGATGTCTTCATAGTGACAGAAATCCAAACTTATAGAAAGACCTTGTCCGTAGATGCCTCCTTTCTGCATCAGTCAGCAAGTGGAGTGAAGTTCAACTTACACAACAGCATCATTTCAGGAATTATTCTTATCCAGACAATACAGTTCCAATCCAGGAAGAGTTAATTATTGGATATATTATTTTTCACTTGTTTTACAGAATCTTTATGGATAGGGCTGTCAGCTGAGCTGATAAGAAACTGCAGTAGACCCTGCAGTGAGCTCAAGTCTTGCTCTGGTGACCTGCCAAGTACCACGAGCAGGCAGCTCAGCCATGTCAGCTTACCTGGTTATTCATACTGGAGGATCAGAGCAGTAGTACAGGTGCTGATCTCTCCATATTTTTATGTGGTTTTGCTCTGTACTCTGGTGTGCCTTTACAGAATGGGTTATCCAGGCTCATATGCATAAAGCAAAGAGTTTTCACAGCAATAAAAACCTTATTGAACTGGGCACTGTGCATTCATGTTATTAGAAACAGTCCCTGGCTAATAAATCTTTAGTCCAATTATAGACAGAAAATGAGAGGAATAAGGAAGTATTTCATAGGAATTTTGAGAACAAAAAAACCAAAAACACAGCTAGGGGGAAATACAGGTGTTGAAGTGAAGGCAGGTTATGTCATTGAAACAGAATAGCAGAGTGCAGCAGCACTGAATTTGGTGGAACCACAGATGGTGAACCCCTGCAGGAATGTGGAGAAGGAGGGATGTGGTCACAAGGACAGGCTAAGGTGACTTTCAGTGGGTGACAAAGGGACAAGTAGGACCATCCTGCAAGTAGAACAAGTAGGACCATCCATCCTCTGGTAAAAGGGGAATATAATGAGATTTGGGCTAAGGAAGAGATTGAAGTATGTATCAGCAAAAATTAAATGATAGATGTTAAAGTGTGAAAGAATAAGTTTTGTAACAAATTGGGGAATGTAAACAACACAAATCTCAAATTGTGATAGGGAATAAAGGGGAGAAAATTTCATCAGTCAGTATGGAGGTGGAAATTAGGACTGCAGGCTTCCTTTGGATGTGTTTAGATCAAACTTTTAATGCTGTAAAAAGCAAAAGTCTGTCCCATCACTTTACAAGTAATACTAACATATGCTGATTTTTCTTTTAAATTATCTTCCTTCTGAAGTTAATTTTTATAAACTACAGTTTTACTAAGAAAGTTGATTAATCTACTTAATAATTGTGAACTTGCCTATTCATCTTCCAAATTTGAGAAGTCTTATTTTGCTTCCCATGTCTATTTGAGCAATAATTTCATTTGAAAGCTGTTACCAAAGCATGCTCCTGGCTGTTCTTCTTTATGTGCTGATGAACTGATCCTGTGGATATCAACTCCAATGTGAGTGATGTTTAAGTTCTCTTAAATTGACAAAAAATGATCAGATAGGAAAAGTGGTGATTTTTACACTTTAAAAGCATTAAAGCATAGCTTTTCCATATTTTGATTGCTATTTGAATTATTTCACTTCTTTTTTCCCTGAGTTCACTTAAGCCTAGGATTTGAGCTGATAAATCAATGCACTCCCCCACTAATGCTCTTAATGGGCACTCTCTTTGAAAGTTAAACATTCTAGTAAATTGCTTCAAACACAGTCTTGAAAGGCTAAACACAGATTTGAAATCTTTCTCATGTCTTGAGCTTTCAACATAATTGCAAAAATTACAAAGCCTTGAAACTAAAAATGTGTTATAATAACACATTTTATGTGTTAGTTTGAAACTAACTGGTTAGTTTCATTGCTATAGTCACAATGATTGTTATGATGATCCAAATACCCACTGCATTAATGGAGATTTTCAATTCCTGCATGCATTATTTTTGAAGCCTTGTAGGCCATCTCCTTTTCAAAGTTTCAGAAATATTTTTAGTTACATAACAGATGAACAAACAGCACAATGTTCATCTGCAGATCCTTTCTTGTCTACTCACTGTGAGTAGCAATATCTTCCTCTCATTATCAAAAGACTTCTGTTTTAATGCTCAGTTAAATCAAGAGAGCATGAACTAAATATTTAATGCATACAGACTACCTAGAAAAATCTGTTTTAATCTTACTCCTATTCACAGCTGCAAGGAGAGATCTTATTTAAATGTACAATGTGAATGTAACAGGACATGTATTTTTAGGAGCTCTCCAATTGTTTTCCTATCACACTGCTCAGCCCATTCAATTACCTGTCTCTTCTGAAAACACCAGTTGTCCCAAACTCTTTGATGTCCACTGACAGCAATTGCTAGTAAAGCAATTCACCCAGTGATCATGAAGACAGTCCATACAGCCACTAGCAATAACGCTGAGCACTGCTTCACTGCCCTGTAACACACTTGCCAGCCTAATATTTAGTTCTCAAATATCTCACACATTTCAATGCCTCCTTCCTCCTCTTGTCACTGAAAAATATGACATAAATCTCCAACCAGTTTGTTATGTTAGAAAGCCAACATTACTTTATTAACAGTGCTGGAAGCATGGGGATTGCTCATAAAGCAATGCATACTCAGCATCCTAACAGAACAAGTTATATACTTGAAAATAATGCATATTCATCACATTTGTATTACATATTCATTACATTTCCTGAATACATGCATTTATGCTAATTATTTCCATGGACGTATTTGGATATGGTTCTGGATCTTCTAATGAAGCTCTTCTCCTTGAGAGCGTCTCAAACATGTGATCAGGTCATAATGTACTTCCCTTATCATTCTTTGCTCTGACACACAATCCTTGTTCTCAAAACTAAGACATCTGCTAGTACATATTAATCACTGATGTAGGTAAATAAGGAAGCAATTCCTGGCACAAGAATATTCATTGCAGATATAGAGATCAAACACCACTGCTCTGAAATCAAAAGAATTTTCCAACATCTTCTCCCACTGCTGCATAGACTCCTTTCAAAAAAAGGGACTTATGATCCAATAATTAAAATTATTAGAGAAATACCTCTGCCCAAATTAAGGTGAAAAGGAGGCCATTTGTCAATGGCAATAGTATGGCTTTATTTAATAGTAAATGTGAGAAGAGAGAGAGAGAGAGAAAAAATAGAACAAGAGGGAGTGGACAGGAGAAAGAGAGTAACAGAGAAACAGATTAAGTAGAAAATATCACCACTCCATGGATCCCCATGGCATCCTGTTTGTTGATCCTGTTTTTCTGGTCTTCTTGGCAGTGAGAGTCCTGCAAAGCACAGAGTCCAATGGATTAGTGTTTGTTTGGACACATGGGAATGCCCAGGTACCTCCCCTGGGAGGGCAAGTTTGGCACAGCCTCTTTAACAGAGTCTGGATCTGTGGCATCACTTTGCATCACGTGCAGCCATCCTCGGCCAGGTGGAAGGTGTGAGGAATCAGTCTCAGGGATGATTTGAGGGTCTCTGATGTTTTGTGACGCCTCCTCAGCTGCCTCCCACGTGAATGTCCCGTGGATGAGGGGGGCGTACACCTGAGCCAGTTTGTGTGAGGGAGGCTGGGTGGTCACTGCCTGTGACCAGAGGTTACACCACACACCCAAAACTCCCCTCCTCCCTCTTGGGGGGCAGTGTGTGCAAACCTGGCCTCAGCAGATGAGCCCGTGGGCTGTGGCCTTCCCCACCCTCAACCCTGCCAGAGATCATTTTCAGGACAGCTGCTGGGTTTGGCTTTCCTTGTGGATACATTCCTCTCCCTCAGCTGTGTTTACTTCTCCCTAGACCTGAGATAGTTGGATCTAGTGTCAGCTTCATCTTATCTCAAGATCCCTTAGGCAGATTAGCTCACAGTCCAAATTTCCAGTCAGGAGGTATATTCAGGTAAGTGTGGGCTTAAGTGGGCGCAGCTTCTTTATACAGCTTTGCCATAATGAACAAAAAGTTCATCGTAACAGTATTTAAGCCATTAACCATAGCACTTCAGTCTCTCACACTTGTTCCATAGTGCTCTCCTGAAAAACAACAAACTCCTGACATCTGTTCTTGAATCCTTTTCAGAATTGTGATACTCCAAAGGGACACCTGCTGTCATGGATCAGACACAAATCTGGGAGGCAGGAGTTTCTCACACCTAATTTTGACATTAATTAATATTTTCCTTATGTTTGTCTGTGAGTATCTCAATTTGCCACAACTTGGTAAAGAGCTGTGGCCTTGTAAACGTTAATATTTAAAAGGGAGCTTTTCTTAAAAGCAAATTATAATGAGCTAAAGACATCTTCTGCAGTGAAACTACCACTCAACAAGTCACAGGGGCACTACTTGAATTACTCAAAATGCTCTAAAAGTTGTAAGTACCACCTACAGCACGTTGCTATTAGGCTAAAAACACACTGTAATAAATGGTGAAACAAATACTGTTTCTTAATTTATGAAGATTAGGGGAGCATTTTGTTTCCACTCACGAGAATAATAATAATCATATTAACTCAGAAGATTGCAGCTAAACAGAAAATATATTTAGAAATAATGTATGTAATTTCTGCATTGTGTATTTCAAATCCATGGAGAAAAACTACCAAATGAGGCACTGAGTACCAAGGATGGAACACTGAACAATTAGACAGCTCAGAGATTACCTCAAATGGACTTGAGTTACTCACTTGCAAGGTTACACCAAAGGTACAAGAGGGGAAGTATAAATATCGCAAGACAATCACTTACACAGTTGAAATAGAGAATATCACAGGAAAAGCAATGGTCTAAATCCCACAGGAGAGTGAAAAATGCTATATGATACCTCTAATTTCTGCAATAGCTTTATTATTACTATTTCATAGAAGAATCCTCTAGTGCAAAAAATGTGTTACCCAGTTTTGCATGCTAGCAGTCTAGCTCATTGCTCCTCTTCAGTAGCCTGGTTTATAGGGATTAAAAATCATTGAGCTGCTTTCTGACTGAGAAACAGCATTCTTCATACATTATGATTGAATAATTGAGCACATAATTAAAAGACTGCCATACCTTGTGTCAATCCAAAGGAATTCTGACCAAAATATTCAAACAATCCACTACGATAAGACTGTGCTTTTTTTAGTGTCTTTCAAATCTGAATATTTTGGAAAGCAACTCACCTCAGGAATTGTAGTGAAATATTTCAGCTTTGGCTTTTGTCCTCCATATTTTGCTAAGTTGTTCTCCTTATTTGTTGTCATTTTTATTCAGGGAGAAGCATATAAAAATAATGCATTATCCTATGCACCAGTGATTCATGGTATACTGACAGTTTCAGCATCAGGCTCTCTAAGGCTTCATGTTTCATTCTATAAACAAACAAACTCAATGATGCATTCTTGCCTTCAGGTCCAGAGTAGACTTCTTGAATCCATCTATATTTTAAAAAGTTAAAACATATATTATATATATTTTGCCACAACAACAACAAAAAAAAAAAAGTAAGACCTTTGCAACCATATACCCAGTGAATTTGTCAGTCTCTTCCTTTTCTCCCTATCTTTAAGGAAGATTTCCCTCTCTTAGAATAGAACTGTTACCAGCCAGAAAATGTCAAAAACCTTTTTCTCTGAAGCCATATATAAAATCCCTCTGAAATTTTATTCTATTTGAATGGGATTTACTTTTTTTTTTTACTTTGTTTGTTGGGTATAAAAGTGGTGGGGTTTTTTTTTGGGTTTTTTTGTTTGTTTGTTTGTTGTTTTTTTTTTGTTTGTTTGTTTTTTTGTTTTTTTTTTACTTTGCAGTGTTAGTATCACTTTGGATTGTACAAGATGACACAGAAAACAAGTTTGTTATCACCTATCACCTGGCAGACTTAGTGGTCTGAATTTCTGAATTGCTACAAAGATTTCCTGGCAGCAATTTACTATCAGTGCTTTCTCTTTAGAGTTAATGTGGTTTCCACACATGAAAAAGAGTAAACACAACTTACTTTTATTAAAATTCATATTAAATTGAATCTAGCCAGGTAGCACAACCACTCTTCTTCCCTTATAATGTATCTGATATAGTTTTGCTTAACACAATAAAAGCATACCCTGATCTGATTTATCCTGTAATTATGTAAATTATCCATTATAAATTGTCTCTGTCAGAAAAAAAAAAAAACCCAAACAACTCCCCTTGAATATCATCAAAATTAGCACTAGAATGTTTAAAATTCAAGAAAAGAAGTACTGAAAGCATGTATGTTTCCCTCAGTATTTTAACTAATAGCCAATAAGAATTAATTTTTGATTTATCTAAGTGAAGTACATGAAAACAGGCTTAACTCACAGGAAAGTTTTAAAAAGAGAGGATGATGAAACACTACAGTGAAACAAGGAGAGTTGGGAATGAAAAACCTGTTTGGCTGTGGTGCACAATGCACCATTAAGAGTTTGGGTTTCTTCTGGTGAGATATAGTTCTTCTACAGATTACCACATCTGCACAATTCCTGTACAACTTTTCCATACACAGCATTCTTGTAGAGGAGCTATAGGATCTCTAAGACTGCTGTTTAGCTCAAATTTCACACTGGTGTAACTCCATATGGGCATTATGGGATAGAAGAGGAGACCAACTCTGAATGAAAGGATGGATCTAATTTAAAGAGAAAAACTTTAAGCTTGAGGGTAATAAATAGGTAGAACCAATTTTAAACCAGATACAGACATGAAGAGAGAACAAATCAGGGAAATGGCACAAAAAAATGCACTGGTTTTAGTCCTACATCTGTAGTCTACTTCTAAGTGTTAAAGATAATAGTCATCATTATGTTCACATATATGATTTTAATAATGAAGAATTAGTAAAATGAAGCTCCCTACTGCCAATAAATCTCTGCAAGAAAGCAATGTGATACAGGTTGGCAAATCAGTGATGTAAAAATTAATAACTTTTCTTTATGCTGATCAACAGTTGCCCTTCCTCTACCAGTGGCTGATTTATGTTCATCTAAAACACTTTAGGAGTTTAGTCTAAGCAAACTAAATGGCATCTCTGTACAGGGGAGTCTTACAACATTTGGTTGCATAGTATATGTTTTAAATTTATATCACCTTTTTTCTTTCAAATTTTCTGTGTTCCCATTCCTTCTCTTGCATCCCATATTAACACATTATCTTTTAATAATTCTATAAACACTGAAATCATCCTTAATCTTTGTTGACCTTGCTATTACAATGCGCAAATCCAAATTCATTTGCTTCAATACTCAAAAGTAGAAAATAAAAATCAGTCCTGGTTCCTAAATGATTAATGTTTGGTGCACTTCAACAGCCAAATAAATGAAACAGTCTGGTGATAATTCAATACACACCTTGATTAGGTGTGACTAAATTAGACAAATAAACTCAGGCTGAGAATGCACAGTAAATTCAATGTAATTCAATAAAGTCTGTATGGGCAAAAATATTTTACTAGAACATAGATACCCTGGTGGACAAAACACTTCAAAATAGTTGTTTAAACAGGAAATATAGACTTCCAGAAAAAAATCTTTTATTCAAACAAGATACTTTTAATGTAGCTATCATTAGGAGAAATTTCTTAGATCCAAAATTTAAAAAGAAAAAAAGTGAGATAAAGCAGTCAACAACATCCTGAAGCTAGCCAGGTAAAGTAATCAGATAAATGTTTAGGCAAAGTATATTAGTAGGAGTATAGTACTTTTTTCTTTTTTCATTTTTCTCTCTCTCACGCACAGATTCACTCTTATATCAGTGGGATAATTTTTCGGAAAGAAGAGTTCAATTAAATAGACTTACAACAAGCCTTCTTTATACCTGATCCTAAGGGAAGTCTACTGACATTAAGGAGACAAAGTGCAACTCCCTGCTTTGGATGAGCTCTAACAATCAGGAGAAGCAGAAGGATGTGATCAGGCCAGCAGAGGTGAGATCCAAATCCCCACTTCATAGAGACATGGCAAGTGTCTGTGTGTGTATGTGTGCACATATGCCAGCATGGGAATTTGTTACCTTTTCAAATCAGCAGTGTTCATAAGGGTTGAGTTTTTTCCCAAGAAGAAAATGAAAGTTGGATACCTATCTGCATTCATATTTGACACAGAATGCACTTTGCAATATTTTCATTTTGTATTGTGTTCTTGATTAACTAAACTAGTATTTTATCAATTTCTAGTTATATAAAACTTGCCTTCCCCATATTGCTTCAATAAATGGTACAGAGACAGAATTAAGGTTCTACTAAATATATAGGAATTAAAAAAGAAAAATCTAAGTAAATACTTTTAATTCTTTCATGTGTCTTGCAGCTTTATTAAAATGCTTAGTTATCCAGACAGGAATTCAATTTCTGCATCCTAAAGCATTAAAATTTTATCATTAGCATTTCTGACAGATCAAAAATATAAATATCACCTGAGTGTTATTTACCCTCTATAATCTCCAATTTTTATCATAATGAGAAACATTTTACGGTGATCAAATGGAATAGTAATATTATTTCAATTACTAGCAGAAAAATAAGAAAACCCAACTATGTTCAATGTGAGAATTTTAAATTGTGTAAAACTAATTTTGACTAGGACTGTAGGTAGAACATACTGCTTCAAGACTAAAATTCAATGAAACCTTCAGAAATAATCTATAATTACTACAAGTACTGCATATCAAGTGTTTTGCAGTAGAACTTAACTGTGAGACAGGAAATAAAATTCTTCAAAGGAAAAAAAAAACCTGAAGCTAGGTAAATTCAGACCAGAAATTAAGTGTATGCAACACTGCTGGTAGTTAATCACCTGGACAATTTATGAGGGGTCTAGGAAGTATGAGTTGCACTCTTTCTACCTCTTCCCCTGGGTCCACTCCTTCCACATCCCCAGCTTGGTGTAGTTAAGGAAAAAGTATGAACTTAAACTGTTCAAAAATCTGGATAAAATTTTCCTCTCCTTAGTACAGTCTCCCATACTCTTGAAATACATGAAGCTGACAGCTAGAAATTTGATTATAATACAGACATTTTCAACTGACTGGAAGATTGAGAAATAAATTATGAAAAAAGAACCTGAACAAATAAATATCTTATTTTATAACATATTAAATTTGTAAAATAAAAAAAAAACCAAAAACAAACAAAAACACCCAATGGCATTCAGGTAACTAAACCTGGACATCTGCCATGTAGGTGCCTGCAACTAAGCAAATTTCCTTGTCGTCAGTAAAATCAAGTATACAATTGACTTCATCCCTTCTTAAAATAAATTTATAATATAAGTATGATAGTCTGGAGTCTTACAGTGTTTCTTCCTCTGTGTTGATGATAGAGGAACTCTAGATATCTAACTAATCTGGACACCTTAGCAGCAGATCTCTTTGGCATCATTTTTCATATTGTAAACACATGAAAGCAGTTCAGTATTGATTAATGTATTTTTTCTTTTTTTTTTTTTTACAGTGCATTTCAGAACATCTCAAACTCAAATTATTGTCTTTGTTGAATAAGTCTTCCTTCAGTGTGCTAGGTAGTGAGAAGCATAATAGATCACAGTGATATCATGTTTGCTACAGTTCTGATTTTTTTTGTTTTCTTGTGTCCCAGTAGACTGTTACTGGCAGTTTCTCACAATAATTATAATAATAAGTACAGTAAAAATAATGATAGTAAATAATAATAGTAAATAGTAAAACAATTAGTAATTATTACAGTTTCTCACAATAATTATACAAGATGCAAGGACGTCTGAAAAGTTATGGAATTCTATTAATATGTCTAATATGCCTGTTAATTTATTTATTCTGCATTTGATAGTACTGTCTTAAGTCTTGTAAGGTACAGTTCTTTTTTCTCTAATTCAGACCACTAATATAATATGTATCTATTTTCTGTTATCTAGATGTGAGGTACCATATTCCATGTAATAGCACAAAGCTAGGAGATATATGTACATACCAATATATATTGACTTCAAAAGAAGCAAGAGTAGGTTTTCTGTCAGAAGTTTTATGAGTCCAACACTAAAGACATTTTTATAATGCCAGACCATGTGTTGTGAGAGTCTCAGAGGTGGCCAATGCATAGCTGAGGTATTTCATATCAACTTATTTAATAGTGTTCTATGAAACAGAAAAAGCAATCCAACACCAAACCAAAGGAAAAAGAGGCAAGAATAAACAAACAAGAGAAAAATCAAACTATGGGTTTCACACTTAGAAATAGAATTTTCTATTCTCCAGACCTTTTACCACCAGTAAATAAATAGATGATTCAATACTAACCAGTAAATTGTGTAGTCACTATGTAGTAGGGTTTTTTTTCCTGTAGACCATTCCATAGCTATATAAATGATCCCCTGCTGTCTGCTGTATTCATTCTCTAAAGGCAGCTGTCTTTATTCTTAGTATCCACAACAATGCAAACAACAACACTTTAACTTGCATTTTTCCAATTCAGTGCAAAGACAAAATTTCTCAAATACTGATTCTTTATGTGATAGAGTTCTAGGGAACTTGGTATTAAGAAATGCTTAAGAGATGCTTAGGACAAACAATGCTGCCATAATTAGCATGAGATAAGAGTGGTGAAAGCATATTTCTTGTCAGATAAGTGAGAAAATCATAGAAAACAGACTAAGAGATTTGTATTCCCTGCAATGCATAAGCAACTGCTCATGGCTAGTGATATATTTCAAACAGTTTGGAGTTCTGCCAAGACAATCAAATCTAATTGACTTCAGTTCATGATCAAAATCACAAAATATACATTGAAAATATCTTCAGAAAACTTGAAAAGTCATGTTGACAATAAGGATTTTGTCCAGCTACAGCTGCCAAAATGGGCACCCTACCTCAATTCCAAAATTAGATGAGCATTCTTCATTCCAAAAGAGTGATCAAAGAGGGCAGGGGAAGCTGATACATGCTTACACATGGATGTCTGATAGAGCATTCATGTGATAATGGGAAAAACTTCAGAGTGTAAAATCAAGGATTCCTGCAATAAAAGAGGGAAGTGTTATTTTGCATTATTTTCATAAATGACCAGAATTTAATAGTATAGCTTAAACCTATACAGAACATTTCACAGTCCTTTAGAACTATACGTATTCTAATTTTGTCTTAAAAGACAATAGGTCTTGTATTTTGCAAAGTCTCGTTTTTGACATCTCCCTCACTTTTGATCTTGGCACTGTCTTCTTTGGGTATATTTCAAATTTTTTACTTCATAAAATGTCTTGAAGATTGGAAATAAATAATCTGTCCTTCTCCAGTTCATAGCCAAAGATCAGAAATACATTTCATTTGCCTTTAAAGGTACAGCATGCTCTAAGTTCCTTCACTCATGGTACCTCCCAATGTTCTCTGAGAACTGACTATGCTCATGTCCAGTCTCTTACTGAAAAGGAAAACTGTATCTGAATAATTGTAAACTCTCAAACTAATGACTCTTATCTCATTTCATAAAAGACATAATAGTGCCTTTGAGTTTCTTTAATTTTGTTTCTTGATTATTTTACTTTAACTTGGAAGCCTCATCAGAAAATGCTTTGTTAGAAAAAATGCTATAAAAGTAAAAATCTCCTTTCAACCCACTGTGGTTACATTGACCCTAAAACTAAAATGTCATATTAAAGCATCTATATGCACAGAAACCTTTCTTCCATTAATGCGTCATAGTTAATTTGTATTTAATTTTTGTCCTTTATTTGTTTCAGAAATGTTCAGTGACATTCTAATACTTTCCCTTTAAAACAATAATAATGACAACAAAACTATGTTAGTTGTGTACTCCTCGTCTAGCCTGCTTCATCCCTAATCCTTTCTGCATACAAAATTACATTTACTTGTAAAGATCGTTCCTGCAAACACCAAAAATATAATGCATTAGAAGTTTGATTACAGTTTAAATTATTATCAAAGTATTTAAAAATTCCACACACTATTTTTGTGCAAGATTCTACTCCTCCTAAATAAATTGTATGTGAACTCAGTAATGTTTCTCTTCTCCAAAATGTCTCTTCTTTATAAAATCCAGCAGCAAACTCACACTGACTTCAGTTCAGAGGACTGGATTAGATGATCATGGAACAGAACGAGGTTATGGAGTCCTTTAGTATCCAAAGATCACTCAGAACAGGATTCAAAAGCCTTATTTTTCAATTGCTGCTTCTTAAATCAATGCAGAGAAAAAAGAAATGTGTTCACGTAAGCACAGTCTTAAGTTTGAAAGTTATAGACCACCAAACCCTCTCATGCTTCCAGAAATTTTCCCTTAGATGCTGCTCCCTTGCTCTGTAAAAAAAGCCAAACAATTAAGGCTGCACACAAGCTGGTCAGCAAGCCATGGAAATTCCTTAAAGCTATCTTTAAAAGGAAAGAAATAACGTTTTTCTGATAAGTATTTGATGTGAATATTGATGTGACAATATAAGAGAGAATACATCTTATATTCCTGCTTGTCTTGCTTCTAGAATTCCTTGTTTGTTGCTGATATTGTTTTGAGATATATAATTATAGCAAGCGCAAGTCCAAACTGGATATCTTTAGAACTACCAAATACTTGACAAAAACAAATAATTACTGATATGAAATTCAGTACAAAAATAAAATATTCTTATGAATACATACAAAAATTGTCACAAAAATATTGTCAGGATTGTTTTCATAAAATAATATAGAATGCATTCAGTGATTTTGATAAGGTTTTTCTGGTGAATACTACAAAGAAATTTTGCTTTCCATTTCCAGTTACAGATATGTAATTATATCTGACACTGCACTCATTTGTTGTTTTGTTTTCAGGTGAACCAAACAAAATCTCAACAAGAATAAATTATAGAATTAGCACACCTTTGTTATTCATTCTGCTGGAAACAGCTCAACACTTGGTAGCTGTCAAAAGACATACTCTATAGATAGTATTAATAAAACTACTGAAACCAGACTAGAATTTATTCATCACATCACTTGTATAAATGCTCTAGGATATAAATTAGTTTGCTCAACTTTTGCCACATTCAGGAAAAAAAAAGGCAAAATCAATGCAATAAGTCACCTTATTTAAAAATGTCCAAGTGGTACAATTCTAGAGATGCTAATATGTGTCCATGAATTAAAGAGGAGCTCAGATGAAAAAATGTGACCAAACACCTAATTTGTAAACACATACACCATCTTTCCTGGGAAAGCCCAATTGAAAACTGTTACCCTCCAATGTTAGAAGGTTTAGAGAGAAACTAAACAATGACAGGAGTGACTCAAAACATATTTCCATATAGGAATGACTGAATAAGTCATTCCTATATGTATTTAAAAATTCCATTCTTATTGGATAAGAGACAATTGAGGCAGGACATCACTGTTTCAAGTGTGGGAAAGAGAGAGGAATAGGGTATGATTATTCACTACTTCCTATGCTACAGAAAACTGGTCATAACCAGTGAAATTATTTGATAACAGGCTCAATTCAGACAAAAGAATGTCACAAAATTCTTTGTTGAATTGAAAAAGGGATTAGTTTGGTATATGGGGAAAAGTCCGTCAGCAGCTATTAAAAATGAGTCTTGTGCCTAACCTGCAGCTCAGAAGTTCTTAATCCTCATGATTGTCAGAAACTGATAGGATATAAAAGGAAAATTGCTTTATAATATTTTCCATTTTCCCTTAATCTTTCTATAAGATTTTTCTGGTTGCTACTGCTACAGACTAGCTATTGGACTAGACAAACCTGTGGTCTGACCCTGTGCAGCTGCAGAACTGCGGTGATTTTCAGAACAGAGAAAGACAGGAAGTCTACTGGTATCAGTCATACAATCTTTACATAATAACTAAATAATAAGAAAATATGTTTTAATCAATGTAAACATATTTTCTTTGTTTTCATACTACAGTATTATTAATATTTATTCTGTAATTTTGGTTTCCAATTTTGGATATTTAAAATTATTCTCAATATCAGTATTCCTGTTGCAGAACATTTCATGCTTAATTTAGTTCACATTTATTGAACTGAACTTTACTTCCATTTCTATTCCTCCAAATACAAGACAAATCAGTGTAGAAAGTTTGGTGTTGAAAAACAGAGTCTTACTACTGAATTTCTAAGCTGCTGGGGATTTTATATAAGGTGGAGAATTGTTCTTTTCAATCCCTTTTTTGAATCCCTGATTTAGAGACTTGATTCATTCCACCCATGTTGCCTTAAATTACACATGCTGAACAAGTATAAAATATTCAAGAAAGAAGATCCCGGAGGGTCCTAATCAGTCACACAGTCTAGTCTGAGACACTATTGGTGTTCCCCAAGGTTCAGGACTGGGCCCAGTATTGTTTAACTTATTCATCAACAGTTTGGATGAAGGGGCAGATGCCTCTGCAGTACATTTGCTGAGGATACAAACCTGGGAGGAGTAGCTGATACCTCAGAGTGCTGTGCAGCCCTTCAGAGAGACCTCACCACACTGGAGAGATGGTCAGAGAAGAACTGTCTGAAATTCAACAATGAAAAATGCAGAGTCCTGCACCTGGGGAGGAATAACCCCACACCCCAGTACAGGCTGGGACTGGCCTGCCAGAAAGCAGCTCTGCAAAGAAGGAGCTGAGGGTTTTGGTGGACAACAAACTGTCCAGGAGCCAGCAGTCTGTCCTTGTGGCCAAGAAAACACCAAGAAGGTGTCCTGGGGTGCATTAGGAATGACACTGCCGGAGATTGAGAGAAATGATCTTGCCCCTCTACTCAGCCCTGGTGAGGCCACATCTGGAGTTCTGTGTCCAGTTCTCGGGTCCTCAGTGCAATAGAGACCAGGAGCTCCTGGGGTAGGTCCAGCAGAGGGTGCCAAAGACGATTAAGGGACTGGAGCATCTATTTTTACAAGGAAAGACTGAGAGAGATGGGCCTGTTCAGCCTTGAGAAGAGATTGAGAGGTAGCCTTATCAATCTATCTAAGTTTCTGAAGAGAGACTATCATTAGTGGGGTTCCCCAAGGGGCCAGTCCTGTTTCATATCTTTATTGATGATCTGGATGAGAGGTTTGAGTGCACACTCAGTCAGTGTGCAAATAACAACAAGTTGGGTGAGAGAGTTGATCTGCTGAGGGTTATAAGGTTCTGCAGAGAGATCTGGACAGGCTGGATTCATGGGCTGAGGCCAACGGTATGAGGTTCAACAAGACCAAATGCCAGGTCCTGCACTTGGGTCACAACAACCCCCTGCAGCACTAAAGGCTGAGAACAGGGTAGCTGGAAAGCTGCTCAGTGGAAAAAGACCAGGAGTGCTGTTTTACAGCAGCTGAACATGAGTCAATGTGTTTCCAGGTAGCCAGCTTGGCTGGATCAGAAATAATGTGGCCAGCAGAAAAATGGAAGTGATTGTCCCTCTATACTTGACATTGGTGAGGCTGGACCTGGAGCATTGTGTCCAGTTCTGGGCCACTCATGACAGGAAAGACCAGGAGGTGCTGGAGTGTGTCCTGAGAAGGCATGGAGCTGGTGAAAGGTCCAGAGGGAAAGTCCTATGAGGAGTGGCTGAGGGAGCTGAGTGTATTTAGCCTGGAGAAGAGGAGGCTCAGGGGAGACCTCATTGCTCTCTACAACTGCCTGAAAGGGGGGTGTAGCCAGGTGGGGATCAGTCTCTTCTCTCAGGTGAAAGGACAAAAGGAAATGGCCCCAAGCTGCAATCAGGCTGGACATCAGGAAGAATTTTTTCTCTGAAAGAGTGGTTAAGCATTGGAATGGGCTGCCCAGGTGGAGATGGTGATGGAGTCACCATCCCTGGAAGTGTTCAAGAAACAGCTGGACATTGCACTTAGTGCTATGGTCTTGTTGACAAGGTGGTGAAGGTTCAAAGGTGTGACTCAATGATTTCAGAAGTTTTTCCAACCTAAATGATTCTGTGATTCTGTAAAATCACATCCAAAAGGATGGAGCCAAGTTTTTAGTGACACTAAGCAATGAGACAAAAGGCAGAAATAAGACAACAGGCAGAAATTGATGCACAGGAAGTTCCATCTGAATATGATGAAGAACTTCTTTACTGGAACAGGCTGCCCAGAGAGGGTGTGAAACCAGGGATATTCAAGAACCAAACCATCTGGATGAAATCCTGTGCAATGTGCTATAGGCTGATCCTGTTTGAGCGGGGAGGCTGAAACAGATGACAACCCACTGTTGCAACCTTACCCATTCTGTGACTCTGTGTCTAAAGGGACAGCTCCACTTCCAGTTCTACTAGACTTTGGTTTTGTCAATCAATAAAGACCAAGAAAAATTTTATTGCAGTACTGCCTATACCCTTTGTGCCTTCCTCTGGGGTTTGATGAGGGATTTTGGGGCTGGGGGAAGAGGGAAGGATTTGAGAATCAAATTAATTTGGATTTTGTTTTGTTTTGTTTTTTTAAAGAAATGGATTATGTCTATTTTGAAAACAAACTGCTTGATTTCTTTAAGCCTTTTTCCTTAGGGAAAAAGAAAAAAAAAATAAAAGAGAAACAAAGAATTACATTGGCTTTTCATTTAATTTCACTGTTTAGTAATATAATCCCAAGGCAAATACTCAGAGAATATTCATTTCACAGAAAAAACACAGCATTTATGTCTGAATCAGCTCAGAACTTGCAGTGACACCCTGCTGATTTTCTAACAGAGAGGTAAACTGAAATCAGTACTCATGAATTTTAAAAAACATAATAGGATAAGCATTCACTTCTCAGAAAAATAAGTATGTGGTTTGTAGGACTCTTCATTTGTAATGGTTTGTCTTCTGTAATAGGTCATAAAGCTCAAACAGCAGCAAGTCTCATCAGAGATTAGCATATACTTTGCCAAAATTGAGTACACTTCAGTCTTTCAACTTTTTCCAGACTTACCCTGCTGTCTTTGAAATCCAGAACTGATTTTCTAGAAACTTCAGCTGGAGCAGGTTCTGATTTGAAGCTATCCTAGTGCAAGTTTGGAGCATTTCATCAGGCAGCAGCTGCCAAAAAAGAACAAAAAAGCCAAAGTCTGTGTGTTTTACTGCATGTAAAGCAGTGCCTGGAGGAGGCTTCAAGTACACAAAAAGGTTCTGTCTGGGCAGCTATCTGCACTTTACATCCAGTTAGAAGAGCCATACATGTAATCAGGGACATAATTTCATCAATGTTTGTATTTCTACTTGTCAAACACTATTTTATTTCTCTATTTGTCCCTCAGGTTTTTTTCAGGTAGATAATTCTTAATGCTGATACTAAAATTGGTTTTGCATGTATCATCCTGGGAAATACCCAACTGTTAGAGGTGCTCTCTCCAGGTTTGTTCAGATGCTGCCCCTGTACCCACAGCCTATTGCCAGCAAGCACTTCCTTCATCTTACGCCAAGGCTGAACATTAGGTAAAATGTTATTCATGGCATTCATTTCACTATTGTATTGTGTTTCATATTCATATGAAAGGGACACCTGAGAATAGTAGGATTTACCAGGAACTTTCAGAAAAGAGATATTGTCTTCATTTCATACTGGTATCTGAATACAAACCAGACATAAAAAAATAAACAAAATATGGGCAAAAAGGTACATTGCCTGATGCACATAAAAGTATACTGGACTAAGTCTGGAAAATATAGCAGTGTACCTTGGGGAGTGTTTCAGTACTAGCAGAGAAATAGCCTAGAAAATTTATTAGATTTTACCCAGCCCTAGCTGGACTGACTCAGAAAGGCTTATTGCTCTTTAAACCTTACTGCCTGGCTAAGGAACTTGTCCTGGCAGTGCATATACTATATTGCTACCAGGTCAATTCTTGGTGAGGCTTTCTACCTGTAATGAGCACAGAGAAGGGCTGTGGGTTGAAAAATGGCATCTGCATCTTCCCAGGGGCTGCAAGGGATTACCCACATGGCATGCCAGGAGGGGATAGGAAGAGCAGTGTGCCTGTGAGGACCCCTGTGATGTGTATGGATGTGTGGATGCATATGCATATGTACTAGAACCATTTAGCATTAGTTACAAAAGCATTTTCAAATAATTGTGCATGTTAATTACATTTCTGATTCATAATTTGGTCTATCTGTTGTATTACTGATACTGATTCTCAGCCTGTAGTTCACTGATTGTCAGTTATTTGTGTGTCATTTATAAATCAATAAAGCACTTTGTTGTTGATTTGTTTTAAACAACATAAATGGATGTAATCTTTCTCTGCAGCAAGAGCCATAAACAGAAGCATGTGATGTTTCTCTGAAATGCCTGAGTTGATTATTAGGTTAGATAAAGGGAGGTCTGTTCAACACCCCTGGCATGTGCTGAGTTTGACTCTGTCCTGTCACTGTGAAATGATTGCAGGAAGCTGGAAGTTCACTTCAGCAGAATCTGAAAAATGCATTATGTTGATCTATGGATAATATTGAAATAAAATACTTTCACAAAGCAAAATCAGAAGCTTACTGTCTGGTTCCATGTTCAAACCTTCTTTATTTGGCCCAATTAAGAAGACATCCTGGCCTCAAAAATTACCATGCTCTGAAGTATTGTGCTTCTAGCATGCTTGTTAAACCTCTGGGTTTTTTGATTTATACTTCAATTTTGCATTCATTTTCAAATAATATTTTTTAATGTTTTGATGGATTTCTTTCCTTACTGGCTAGATGAAAGATTCACTTAAATTTACACCAGCTTTACGGCATCTCCGCCATGGTGGTGTTCTTATTGCAATTTAATGTTGCAGGCTGTTAACCAAAATAGCTGATTCCAAAATAAGGCTAGTATCCAGTCCAAAAGTTCCAACCAAAGCTATTACTGTATTTTATGTGTATTCCCCAATTAACCAGACCTTCTTTTGTTTAAAAATCAGCATCAAAAACAACTTATCAGTAATGTGTTTATGCTGAACAAACTACTGAGGCCTAAATTTTTTCTGCCTACATTGCTGCAGAGCTAAATACTCAGTACAGTTAATAGAACTCATCCTTTTCCCTGTACTTGCAATTCTAGTGATTAGGATATGATTGGCTCTTCACCAAAGCAAACCTTTTTTTCTGTAGAAAGTTGTAGACTTTTAGTATGTAAGACTACATTAAGCTATCTAAATGACAATTTCAAGTCACCTCACAAACAATAATTTTTTTAGCATCTATCAGTATAATGACATTCATGTAGATGCAGTCTTGAGCTCTGCTCTGGGGCAGGTGTGTGCATGACCACTAGCCACAATAAACCTCCTACCTGCTTTGGTTTAGTTCATTTCCAGTAAATGACATTCCACATTTTTTTAATATTCAGTTCCATACTTTAAAATTTCTTACAATAAATTTCAATTTAAAATTTCAATCAATATTTAGCCCTAGTAATTTTCTCAGAAATGTATGTAATTCTCCTCCAGTATCTCTTTCACATGGTGGGTTAACATTTCAGTCTTCTTTTTTAAGGACAAACAAACCAATTCTTTCAACTCATTTTGAAATTTCATATTATATTTGTTACCTTCTGTGTTCTTTCCAATTTATATCTTTCTCCAAATGTGTTTCCTCCCCCCCTCACAAAAAAAAAAAATCAAAAATCTTTATCAGTCTAGAACCATGTATATCTTGAATACCCTATCTTTGCTAAGACATATTAAAGACGATTGCTTTCAATTTTGAAAAAATATCGCATTTTTGTGGCAGGCTGCAACATCCACATCCATTTTTTGCAGTATTGTTGCTTAGTCTGCTTGTCTCCATTTCCTAATTCACCTTCTCTTAATTCATATTTCATCTCTTTGTCTTGAATCTCATCTTATTTCTGTCAAATCATACCTTCAGTTTTTTAAGAGGGTTTTGAATTCTCATCTCCCTCCACAAAACACCTATCCTAAACCTGACTTATCAGCAGAATGTATTATATTCCTTACTCTATCACCTGATCCATTAATGAAAACATCAAATAAATTCAGATCCAGAACAGGCTTCTGCAAGATTTCTCCTGAAATATCTTTGTGGTGAAGAGTAAACAAGTGACACTTCCTCCAGAAGCAGTTTTCCAGCACAGCATGTGTTCACCTAGCAGTGTTTTTACACAAAACATACTTGTCCACTTTGTTTATGAAAATGTCACTTGGGGTTGTGTTGCAAGCTTTGCTAAAAGTCAGGCTGTATCACATTCAGTGCTCCATCTGTCAGGCCAGTTAATTTGACATCAATGTGTTTGATGCCCTTTTTCCACGTTACTTCTCTAATGCTCCTTATCTGCAGTCTCCATTCCTTCTGCTATAACTTGTTCAAGAGGCACAGAGCACCTCAGGACTCATTGGGGTGCCAAGGGAAGCAGGAGAGCTAAGGAAGCAGGATGATCCTAGAGCATACTGTGGTACATGTTCTGTTCAAGGGCACTGAAATAAGTGCATACAAGCCATCTTTGATCCTCTGTGATCCAGCCTGTGCCCTGCTCCCACTCTCACTCCTGCAGAATCTTCCTGGACCTGTCAGTACTTTGATTCTACTCTGAATGCAGGCAGATTTCATGGAAGAGCTGAGTAACAAACTATCTTGAAGTAGTGAGAGAATGACACTCATGGAGGTCAATATTATGTGTTTTGATCACTCCAGATTGAGGCAGAACTTAAATTCAGGGCCTTTGTTTACTGATTTGGGCTTTAATTGGTAAGTTACTTTCAAAATTGAGCTGGCAGCTCTTCAGTCACCTTTGAGAAGGAAGGTAGTGTTAGCAATCTGATCCAAGAAAACTGATTAAATTGAGCCTTTACGGTAGTGAAGGTAGATGAACTCACAACTCCTGAATAACTCCAGTGATTGGCACTGACCTGTCCACCACAATTAAGACTGAGGGCAGACTTTAAGAAGCCTGTGGAACGAAGGCAAAAACCCCCAAACCTACCAAAGACAAAAAGTAAATCAGCGCTGCACTTTAGGCAAGGGTGCGTTTGGAAAGCAGCTGAGATTGAATTATTTTTTAATATAGCAGTTTATTTTTCTTATTTCTGTTTAAGGGCTACTTTATCACCTAAATCCCTCTACTGAGCCCAGTCTGAAGTTATGGAGGTTAATACATAGAGGAAAAAATATAAATTCTCTTAAGGGGTCCCTCATTGAACTGAACTGAAAGGGCAGTTAGTTATTACATGTGAAACCCCTGCCATTGAGCTCAGGCCTGGCAGTCCAGTGAGATCAAGAGGAGTCTCCCAGAAATAGATGGTGAGTTTGCACCTTCCATTAACACCTCTCTAAATCAATGACAGAACCTTTAAGGAGTAGCAGGCTCAAGTCATGAGCTAAGCTTGTGCTATTCCAGTAGAAACAGTTTTATTCATAAATCATTTTAAGATTTTATTCACACTGAAAAGCCTGATGATTATGTAATGCATGAAGCTCATAATCATCTACATGTACCCTGCTCCAGCAGTTACATTAATCAGAGAATAACAGTTGTGCAGCAGCTCAAATGACTTACTAAATTGTACAAGCAGTCCACTTTTTCTTTTCTCTCCTAAGTGCTGGTTAACAATTATGGTTTAGTACATGAACAGGGCTATACAGCAGGTAACAAAACCTTGAACACTTTGATAAACACTTCTAATCATCTTTTCCTTAATTTTGCCTGCTGTGTGGAAAACTAGTATATTTGTAGAATGATGGTGCTGATTTGCTAAATCACAACCTAACTCTTAAATGGAGGGAATGGTCATAACCAAGAGAAAAATTTTAAAAGACATGGGATAGGCAGCAAAAACAAGATGTTTGACCAATTGCAATCATTAGATTAGATCAGAGAATTATAATAAAATATTTTATTACCTGTTCTCAAATTACCAGATCATACTTTCTCTGTTGCTAGTGCTTCACAGTACTGTGAAGTTTAAATCTCCTAACTGAATAAACATTTTTAATATTAAAGTTATCCTTGTGGTTCCCCAATGTGTTGCATCTGGCACAGTGATGTTATATATCATTAGGGAGAAGTCTTAGATTCTGGTCCCTCCTCCCTTGCTAATTGTTACTTTAATTCTGTTTTCCATGTAAAAAACATTTAAAAAGTTCAGGAAGCAACATATAGCCAATGCCTGTAAGTTTCTCTATAGGTCTCAGCTCACTTCCCCACAGCCTGGAGCTCAGCTAAATGAGTTCCCCTGTTCATAGCAGTGATTTTCATTATAATTATGCTAAGGTTTTATAGTAATCATACTGCAGCAACACAAACTTCTAAAAATACCCTTGTGATTTTTCACAAGTTCAGCCAGATACTTTCAAGGCACTGAGTATTTATTGTCTCTTCAAAATATATTCAGATTCATTTAACATAGCCAATTATGAGCTGCCTGAGGGGTTTACATAAACGCTTCATCAACTCTTCTGAAGTTAGTCCCATTAAATATGAATAAGTCCAAGCTGGACTTGTTATGTTGCTAGTTTGTGAACTTCCCCAGTGGGCATTCTAAAAAATATCCAACTCTAATGCATTAAGAAGTGTCTTTCTTTGTGCAAATCTGTTTCATTCTTTTTATTTTCATTTTCCCCCCTATTTTCTTTTTTTTTTTTTTTTTTTTTTAGTATAAAATAAAAAAACCCAAAGCACAGAACCCAAATAGAATTTAATGAAATCTCTGGCTTATTTTGCATTTTTGATTCCAGTGGTTTAAAAATCTTGTTTAAGAAAAAGACACAAAAGGAGTCAAAGTGCCTTTTGTAGCCAGTAGAACTGCAATACAAATAAGGAATGCCAACAACAAGAAATCCTCCAACAGTTTGAAAACTGTCTTGAAGCAAAGGAAACAGTGTTCCAGCTCAAGTTCCCATTAAAAAAATGTCTATTGCAATTTGAACATGTCAACTATATCTGCAAATCTCATGTGATTTCTTCCACTTAGCAACATGAAACCCAGCAAGTAAAATTCCAGCACCGCACAGCACTTGAGCATATGCTTATATTTACCTCTAGACAACAACAGACTAATGAAAAATTGAAATTTAATCTCTTCCTAAGAGTTTTGATTAATCCAATGATGAAGAGTTTAAGTAAAACCCAGTTCCTAAAGAATATTTATACAAAATACAATCTTCAGTGTCGTACAGGAAGAAGAAAACAGTGTTTCGCATGGATCTTCTTTAATCTACTATAACCAAGGGGGATTTTATCCCCTGTTATTTTGCTCCATTAATAAATGACAACTGACAAGTACATAGTGTTTTTCTAGTGAAATTTTAGAATAATAAATGACATAAAAACTAGTTGGAAGATAAAAAGTCAAGCCTTCTACCAGGGAAAAGTTTGCAAAACAAAGAAGATAAATTTTAACTATTGTTTTCTTATTCTCATTGTTCTTGGCATTTTATATCAGAGGTTTATATATATGTATATATATATGCACACTTCTCCTCAAAAATTACTGTATTTCTAATGCCTACTTTAATAGTTTTAAAGTCAAAAATACTTAATGTGGAATGCTTTAAAACCAGGATTAATTCTACCATGAAGCAGTAGCTGGAAAATATGAAGAATCTCATTATATTGCACCTATGTCAGATAAAAGAAAATGTAATGCAAATTTTTTTTTGGTTGTTCTCAGTGTTGTAGCTGCCACATTTTTCTTTCCTCTGCCACCATGCAACAAGCTGTCTCAAAAAGTCCTAATAGACTTTGGCTGCGAGACATATTCCATATAGGCTTAATTGAAGATCTTGGCCTAATCATTTGCTATGCCATGCATATGCATTTCAAGTGAAGTGTAAGTAACTGGGACTCTTATTAACTACAGAAGAAATGCAAATGGATTACATAATCTATTTCTGTAATACATGTATTCTGTGCCAATAAAATGACCTTTGAAAATTACTGAGATGCGTGAAAATGCCGTTTACTGTAATAGGAATCAGCAAAAGAAGGTGAACCGTAAGTGAGGCTTAACATTTCTTAAATTTTTAGAATCTAGGCAAGATTTAAAGTGTATGCTGTGAATATTTAACCATTTTTAGGAAACACGTACAGTACAAGTACATCATGCAAAAGTATTAAGCTTTGTTTCTTTCATATTTAAACCAGCTTGGTTTTACATTTAAACATTTTCTTATTAATTCTACATTCATTTCTAATCAGAAACAGAAGTAAATGCATGGTATTAGAGGATATTTGTGAAATTATAATTTATTAACAATATCCAAATACAAACAGTTAAAAAAGTAAAAAGACACTAACTTAAATATCTTACATTTAAAGCATATTGCCAATGGAGACTCTGAGGCCATTCTCTGATTGAGATATTACTAAACTGTAAAACTAAAATTAATTTTTAAGTAAAGTATAAATTCAAGATGTCAGAAAACATAGCAATGTTCTCTTGTCACACTTTCCACTTTTTACAGTCAAATTTTACAGCTGAGAGGTTTTAGAAGTGAAGTTGTTAATTGGGTTGTTGGTGAAATTTATTGCCCAAGCAATTTTTTATTTCCACAAATAATTACAATGAAAGTCTTTCTCCCAATCTTTCTTTGAACCAATGATGAAATCCTGCACAGTAAGTATTATTTGTGAGAAACTGTTTTTTTTAAAATTCTCATAACTATGCAACTCACTAGAAGAAGAAAAAATCAAAAGTATAGATCAGAAATTGAAGAGTGAAAGTATTAAAGAATCATTGCATCATCTTCAAAGTGAGCATGTCCAAAGTTATCAACTGACTCTTAAGAATCTAGCTGAAAGAAATCAAAACTTTTTTCATTTCCAAAAGGTAAATGAGCAGAAATGTACAGAAATAAGTATTGAGAGCAACCAGCCTTCTGTTAGTTTACCCTCTCATTACATCATGACAGTAAGACTTGACAAGGAAAATTAAGCAATTTTTAAAACTCATTTTCACTGGAGGACAACAAATAGTTGTTTTTATCAAAAGTGTTTTTACTGTAGTGAGAGGATTCTATGCAATCTCTGTGAAAAGTCAAGACCTATTCCTTCTCATGGCTGCCTTAGGAATTAACCATGGTCTGTGTTTCACCTGTGCATCACTTAGGGCCAAAGAAGGAGCATTTTGATCCTCTGCTTTACCTTCCAGGGAGCTGTATTGACACTTTTACATTATTTTAATGTGCCTTCATATGACTGTGTGTTGAGTGCCCTCAAATCACAACGAAATTGTCAATGGAAGTTTCATAGATCTTTAGCCTAGAAAGAACAACATTGATCATTTTGTCTGACTCCCTGCATAAGGGAGGACATTATATTTACCAAGTAATTTCCAAATGAAGCCCATTACTTCAGGGTGAACTAGACAATATCTTCTGGAAAACAATTCAGTTGTTATTTCAAATATGGAAATTTCTACATTTATTCCCAGGAAAATGCCTTCATTTTTATCTCCTATCACTGATCATTTCTGATAGCAGCTTGTTTTTATTTTTCAGATGTGTTATGTTATATGTTATGTTATGTTATGTTATGTTGATGCTATGTTATGTTATGTTGATGCTATGTTATGTTATGTTATGAGATGTTATTTTATGTTATGTTATGATATGTTATGAGACATTACATGGTTGGTTTATTTACTTAACGGCCCTGAGGAAAGGCTGAGATGTTTAGGAGTTTTTAAAATGCTTTCATAGGAACTCACTAATTTATAAGGATTTAATCTCTTCTTAGTCTTCTTTCCACTAGCATTCTTTATGCATAACTCATTTGATGACAATTCTATCTTTTCTCCATGACTGCGTCTTTCTTGTCTTTGAAAAAAAATTTGATTTTTTAAATACTTTTATTATTATCTTGGATAATATTAACATCTCTCTAACAATGTGCATCCAGGAAAGACTCAAAAAGTCCTTTTAATCTAGTAACAAAATTTTAGTAATGAAAGAAATTGTGTGACAATACTAGATTTTGCTGATATTCTTTGCACTTACATTTCACACACATGCTTAAAATTACTCATACTTAGATACATCATGAAAAAATAGTCTGGTCCAAGTTTTTCAGAGCAAATGCAGCCAACTGAATGACCCTGGAATGACAACAACAGAACAAAAGGTATTAGGGAGCTGTAGAGTGGAGTCTTAGCCTTTTTAACAGCATGATGTTATTAATAACCCTACTGTTATTATAAAAAAACAAAGAAAGAAGCCCAATGCAGAAATGTGTTCAAAATCAGGATGTAACAAGCAGCTGATGGAGACACTAATTTGATCAGTATGCTGTTTTGTTTTGACAAGTTGTGTTGCAATATCTATGATATATTTGGAATTTTTTTTTTGCCATCAAAACATTACTGTAAAAATCTGCTCTACAGTACAATATTGTTCACCAATATAATCCTTTTTACACAGATATATATAAACTTCATTTCAATTGGGAGAGCACTATTTTAGAAAGAGTGAAATAGGCAAATCCTTGCTATGACAGACTAAGCCTAAGATTCACTGAGAAAATAACACAGTAGGCTGCTGGGTATAGGCCCATGGCTACAACAGCATGACAAAGGAATGCAGATTCTAGAAATGCTGCTAAATCAGCCAAAACAATACCTATTTTCAATGCCATTTCTTGAGCTGTGTTGAAATGTATGTTATTTTTTGAAAGCAAAACTGAGACCTGGCAAATTGAGTTCCTTAATCAATGGATCTGTAAGAAGCTATTCGTTAATGTAGTGTTTGGGTGTGGCATGATAGATATTCAAAGTTGTGATTGGGATGGCATGAGCAACAAATCTTGTATTGACTTTCTGAACAAAGGCAAACTCATTGAGAATTCATGATTATTCAAAAAGTATAATTGCCATCAGAGCAAATCTGGACATCAAAGTTTAAATAAAAGAAGAAATAAATTATTCATGACCAAAATCACTAAAAACTGCAGAATAAAGACCACAGTACAATAAAAAAGACCATCAAACAATACACACAGTAGTGCCCCGTGGTCAAATATAAATAAACATTGCATGTTCCTTAGGCCAATAAAAACCCAAAACTAATGCCCATCTTACTGTCAGAGTCACAAAACTATCACAATTTCTATGGATATTGACAGAGTAATCCAGACGAATTCTAGAACTGGTCTTTATATCAAAGTACTAATGCTGGTTTATGGGACTTTCTCAGGGTTGCAAATGCTAGAAGGAAAATAAAATCTGAAACTTACTTGTCTCAGGAAAAAAAGCAAAGAAGAGCAGGTTAGTGAAAGGGAATGAGACCTCATATTTCAATTTCCATGCCTGGGACTGTCTCTTTATTTTCCAGACACATTTTCCCATAAATATGCACAAAGGTCTTTTTCATTCTGTCCAAATGAGACCTCCTCTTCCAGCTGTCTCCTTGCTCCAATCCAGAGTCCTCACTGCACCACTCATATCACCATGTAATTTAGGTGTGGTTAGAGAGATCCAGCCTCCTCAAGATGATGAGGACCCTGAACATAGGCTTTTGGGGTACTTTTGGAATCATAGTATGCTGGAAAAAGTGATTGCTTTTCTCCATTGTTTATGTAGCCACAGCAGAAGGAAGGCTAGCATGAAGTGTCTGGCATGAAGTGTCCTTTGTTCCTGCTCTCAATTCCCCACACAGACATCAGAGATGTGAGGCAAAGCTTGAGTTCCTGTGCTGGCTTCAAGATGTCTTCACAGATTCCTTCTTCTTTCCATTGTTTATAAGACAATATGTCAGGTCTGCTGAGGCCGTGGGTGTGAGCACAGTGTCATTATTTCATTGCAGATAGTATTGGGATGGATTTTAATGACAATTGTCAGGCTTTTGAGAAGATAAATTCTAAAAGCTTAAAAAAATCAAAGTAATTTAATAAACAGCCTGTTTTTCTGTCTGAGCATAATGGTACTGAGAATGTGGAACACCATGCCCTGTGATTGAGGCACATATTGCCATACCACTCATTTTCCCCCAAGTCCACAATGACTGTTTGATAAGATTGAAACTATTTTTCAAACAAACTCTTATTACTCACGTTATTGTAAAAATGTCATTATATAGTAAAGTTAATAAAAAATACTTACACTCAAAAAAAAAAAACAAAAAAAAACAAAAAAAACAACCCACNTTTCTCACTAGCAACTATGAAGATTTTCAGCTCAGTGTGTGCACATCTGTCTTCTTAAGCTGTTGGACAGTAATTCTCGGATTTTTCAGTACAGAGTTAGCTGAATTCTATGTGAATTTCAGAGAAATAATCTGCTCATTTCAGATGATAGAAGAGTTTTCAAAAGCTGAGCTTTTTTCTGCAGAAATAGGAGGTTTTTATTTGTCCGATTATGAAGTGCGATAGTTGCACTTTACACTAAAATGGGGGATTTTATTCTCAAAGTACTTATCTGTATTCTTCTGTTTGTATGATCTATTTGCAATACTTATTATCATTTTTTTCTTGGTATTGAAAATATCTTTAACAAAGTTTTGCATGCAAAAGTCAAAGAAGGGTAATTATTTATCAGCCAATGTATTGTAAATTGTTTCATTTAAGCCATGAGACAGAACATTTGCAATCTAACAATTATTATGCCTTGTTTAAAAATGTAACTATAATTTATCCTGTGTTTAAAATATAGCTTTCATCTGTAATAAATACAAAATTGGAGATAAAAATCATGCTTAAAGAAGCTGCCTTTCCATTCAGGAAATTGGGTCAAATGTCCTCTAACTAAGATATTTTATTATATCAACTATTGCTTTACACGTGCCATTCATCTGTGTATAGCTTAACTGACATTGCAAAAAATTATATATTCTTTGCAAAGCTTACATTTGAAACAGGTGTCTAGTGATTTGGAAAATATATATATTATAGATAAATTGCAGCAAGCATGGGAAAAAAGGCTGCTGGGTAAATCTGTTTGATGGGATCTTTCTTCACTATGTTGTCTCAAATTTGATCTAATAAATCTCATATTAACCTCCCACAAATTCCATAAACCTCAGTTTCCTACAAAGCATCTGAGGATGAGCTATGTCTTTTGGGTTTGCTTGTTTCTTTTATTTTTAATGATTTATTAGCACATTTACCCATATATCACACAGAGATCTGAATTTTTATCCAATGTATTTTAAAATAATTGGATTTTTTAAAAGAAAGAAAAAAATCAAAATTATTGAACTTAAAGAGATAAACATAATGGAAACCTTGCCAAATTTTCTGAAGAAAACATGATAATTTCACATTCAAGTAACATGGAATTTCTTGTTCACTAAGATACATTTTAACATTTTCCTGGCTACATTTCAGACATCAGAATGCTTGTGGGACAGTCAGTCTATAAGTCCACCCCAAAAGACATCTGCTACAGATATTACCAGCTCCTCAGATAAAATCCAGAGATAGCATTCACAGTGCTGGAATGAGCAAAATTAATGTTTCTCATATAAGGCAGTAAAACTCCCCACCACTTCAACTACAACTTAAATAATACCAGCATTATCAACAGTAAATAATAGCCTCAGCTTTTAGCTAGCAAGACCAACCCCCACAAATCCTAGATCCCTGAGACCAAGGGAAAAAGTCTGGAGCAGCTGGTTTACCATTGATGGAAGAGTCAGGGACTTCTATCTAAGGTCTGGGAACACTTAAGCAAATGGCACACACTGATACATCTTTTAAGATTTCTTACTATTTAAAAGGATAAAATGAACATATACACAAATGTCAAACTACTGATAATATTATTGAAGATTAATTGTTAGTTAATTGTCTTTTTCATTTAGCCTCCCTTAGAAACAAATCCACATAACAATAGTTACCAAGGAGAAAAATAAAATTTTTACATGGTAAAAATTTCACCACCTCTTCTCATTCTTTTGTACTGTCTTCTCATGATATTTTTATCACATCATGCCTCTTGTACCTCTTGGTCATAGCCTGATATAAGTCTACGGAGGTTTAGGCAGTTAATGGTATTTCTATTTATATCATAATTGTAAAAAAAATTGAGATTTTATCAGATCGTTATTACTTATCAAGAAATTTTTACAGTAGATCAAGTCTGATATCAATAAAGATTTGAAAGATAAGAAAGCAAAAATTATTTCATGATATATTCAAACTTTTAGCAAAGCTGAATGCTTTTTGCTCCAAGTATTTTCAGTAGTGTTTTTCTATGTATTAAAATACTGATTAATTTCTGTTTCCAAAACTGTACACAGTGGCATTAAGTTTGACCCATGAGAACCTCCAAAGGCTGCAGAAGAAATTCTTGTCTACTATACTGGGTTGCAATTATATCATTCATTTTCATTTCACTAACTTAAACCTCCATATTGACATTATGTTGTTTCAGATTACAGTACTATTAATAAATTGATGTCAGGAGTTCCTTGTGCCTACACCTATTTCTGTAATGAAATGCTTCCATATATATAACTGCCTATTAGGTTTTACTGAAGGACCTCACATTTCATAAAGAAATATTCTTATGAAATAAAAATGCCAAGAATGTTTCTTTCTTGTGCTATGTAGTCATTGTATCACTTAAAAATTGTGGCACTATCAAGACCTGCCACACAACAAGGTCATCTGTATGTGCCAGTCTTGGAAAGTGGAATGTTTAAGATGTGAGTGGAACTCCACAGCATTCCTTGCACAAAGATTCCTGTGCTTTAATCTTGCTGATCATTAGGCTTTTTCTCCACTATATTTAACTCAGCCTTTCTTGGTTCATCTGAAGACACAGTTCACAGGGAATGCAGATATTTTCTCTTTTCAGCATTACTTAAATTACCTGAAGATAGTTATTATTTTCCTTGTATATCTTTGCTGCAGTTTAAATAGATAATCCCATTTGTTCAATCTTTTCTCTTGGATCATTTTTTCAGTAGTCATCATTCTCTTTGTTTGCCACTATAATCTCCCCAACTGGTATACATTTCAACTCTCATGCAACATACAGATATTGGCATAAAATCTTTGCCTTGCTTTTTCCCTGTATCTCCCAGGCTTCTTTTGAAATATATTTGTAAGCCAGCTGTTCCCATACTGGTTTCATCTTGCAGATTATTTCTGCCTAAGTGCTGTACCTTGTATTTCATTCAATTTTAGACCATTTCTCCTATTTGTCAAGATAAATTAGAACTTTAATCCTGCCTCCATCCTTGTGATGTCTCTCAGTTTCATGACACCTGCAAATTTAATAAGCTTCTTTTCCATTTCAATTCAATTTCAGTTCAATTTGTTAATAAAAACATTGAACAGAACTAGACCCATGACAGAACCCTCTATATTCCCACCTGACCCTTCCTTCTTTTTTGACAGTGAAATATTGCCAAGGACTCCACGGGTACTGTTAGCAAAGCTGTCTAACACCCACCTGGCAGTTTTCATCTGGACTATGACTCCAAAGTTTGCTTACGAGATTGTCACAAGAGATAATTTCAAATGCCCTACAAAAGTCATTTTACGACATCTATTGCTTTTCACCTTTTCACAGGTCCTGCAGTTCTGTCATGGAAGGAAACAGGGCAGGTTTGACGTGATTTACTGTTGACAATTCAGTGCTGTCTGTTATTTATCTGCTTATTATCTTCTGCATACTTGAAGATAAGTTTGATTCCTCAATAAAATCTTTTTCTGGGAATTTATATTAGAGTAGAAGTTGTATGATTTGATGACTTCTGTCATCAAATGACTTCTTATGAGTAGTCACAAAATGTGTTCTTCTTCAGGTCTTCCAATATTTTATCTATGCTCTCCAGTTTCACCAAAAGTAACCCTCAAATGCAAGGCAGTTGTATTTTGGCACATTGTATTTGTTGGCTGTTGTTATATCTTATCTTCCACCTCTAATCACACCCAGTGCAGATTTCACCGTGTTTAAGGTAATCATAAAAAGTTACTATTGGTAACCAGAGGCTAACGTTCCATTTTCTGCTCTACTTTTTATTGGAGATACCCTGATAGACTATCACTTCCTTAAATTATGCCAGCAAGACAGTTAAGTGATTATTGTCTTTTATTTCTGGTTAAATAAGCTGGGAGAGCTCATTTACATCTTCAGTTGAAACTTTTTAAGACAACCTAACTCATTTGGCTAAAATGAGTTGGAAGACACATCACAATGTGAAGGAGAAAGTGATTAGCAGCTGGGAACAGGATTGGGGTCATTACCTCTGCAAGCAACACAGCTGGAGAGGGAAGAAGGCATGTGTTCTGGCTTCAATTTTCTTCTAGCTGAGAAAATCTAGCATTTCAAGGGATATTAGCATTGAACACTGGACTTTTTCACAATCTTATTTTCCAAAACATCTTGTAGTTCAGTAATACATCCAGTTCTTTCTTTTCCCCTGCTGCTTCCATCTAATCAGCTATTGAAAGCAGAGGAAATTTCACAGCTTTTGCCTCTACTGAATAATATTATTTTTTCTCACCTGTCTGCATCTCCAGTTCTCAAGACAATACATTTCATTCATGATATTCTTACACTTGGTGCTTTGAATTATTTTTCTAAATGTATGCAACTACAAAAGCTTTAAATGGATATCAATTAATACATTAAATATAATTTGGCCTAACTCAAGTACTTAAGGAATTTCACCACCTGTAGTTTCCTTCAGCACAATCAACCACAATCATCTCCCCTTTAGGTACTGATTTACCCCTATTACATTTTTTTTAGTAATCCTATAATCTCCAGTTTTATTCATAATTTATGAGTAAAGCTCAAGGACATGTCTTTTAGGAATGATGCAGAGAATGTTTTTCTGATGTGCATGTGAGACTCTGTGATGAGCTTAAAAAGGCTGGAGGCCAAAAACCAAGGCAGATCTATTTCTCTGACAGAGGCTGTAGAAGTAATTTTTTAGTGACTCCCCCAACACCATCATTCATCCTTAGATCCTATTCTCTCTGGCATTAATTGCAGGACTTTTGCTGAACTTCAAAGGGAAAAGAATCAGAATATCAAACAAGCAAAATCTCCCAGAAACTAAAACTCTACATAGGAGCAGCTCTAGCACAAAACATTGGGAAAACACTTATGTAAGCCTCAAAGTTAATAAAGATAAAAATTTGAGCCAGGAACAGCTTTTCAAGGAAAGGCATAGAGCACTTGAAATTGGAACCTGATGAGTAATTAAAGACATTGTAAGCTGCAGTTCCTGATATAGGTTGGAGGGCCCCTTTATTATGATGTCTCATTTATTTGACTAATCCTGTAAATTTATACTCCATGGTGACAAGCACAGAAATTCAGATATTATTTAATCCTCTTTGTCTCATTGTAAGTACAACTTTTCATAGAGAATTGTGCTTTAGAAAAAGGCTTTCAGTGACTTTCAGGCAGCAGTAAGAGATTAAAAAGAAAATCTATTCTTGACCAACTCTTTTTACCGTGATGGTTTCTATTATCCAGTAGTTTTAACATCCATGGACAAAATACTGTATGAAAATATGTGCAAGACCCTTTACATGTTGAGTGGTAACACCATTCTGAGGTTCCACTTACACCTTTACACTTGAGGGATGGCCCTTCACACAGCCCTATGTGAAAAGGACCTAAGCACAGCTTTTCAGTGATGTGTATGCGACACAGTCATTCTTTACAAGGAATTTTGAGAATTCACAGATGTAAATCCATCTGAATGAAGAAATATAGGCACAACAATACCCTATTTAATGTGAAACCAGAAAATAAGGTTGAGGTAAATATTCTGGAGATGGAAAACTACAAACAGAAAAATGATTGTGTCACAGTTATTCCCAAAAGCACGAGTAAACTATTGATTTAGGTTCTGTATATAACCTAGCAAGACCTTTTCTTATTAGGTAAGTTTTCAAGTTATCTGGCCACTAGACCCCTGAACCTGTAGCTCATTCATTGTGATGCTTTCTTACATTCACACACCATTGTCAACTCTAACAATATCTAATAAATATAGTTAAGGTAATGAATTAAATCTAAGCTTCATGAACTAAAGCTAAGCCAGTTTTTACGCCGCTATTTTGTTGGCACGCAACCTAAACATTTCCCTTGGTTTTGGCTCCTGCTTTTTAACTGGATGGTATTCAGAATAATTCTCAGTTAGAAGATGTTTTCTTTAAGACTGGAGGGGCCAGTCAGCCACAGTCAGTAGAATCAGAGGTTAGCACAAGAGCTGTCGTTTTCTGGCTATGATGTATTTTTTCTCCTTGGTATAAAGATTTGTTTTGCATAAAGTTAATTCCTCACAATGGGTTCCTTCAGAAATATTTTGCCAAGAAATTAACTGCATGTATCATTAATGAAGTCAGTGTTTCTGCATCACTGTTCATAGAAAATATTCACGTAAATAAGGCAATAAACCCAGGAGATTCTATCAAAGACAATGTGCCTAAGTACTCTTCTCCAGAAAGCAAAAGCTATTAAAAATATTGTTGTTCTTCACAAATTTGTCTAAACTTTGTGGTTTGTTTTTCAGTGATTTTATCTTATTTTTCTCTATATCTTAATCTTTAAAAGTACATTTTTCATTATGTGTGCCTGGCTCAGACTAAAAGAAGCTGAAAATCTTTGAAAGAAATTTTTTAGTCTACTCAGAGAGTGACATGAGGAAAAATGGGTTTTGTACATTGACTTTCTGGTCATGAAGCTCGTTTATTTTCTTTGAGAAACTAGTGGAGACGTAAAACAAATGATGAAGAACTGATTTTCACCAATCATATTAAAAAAAGGCCTTGGTTAACCAAGTCATGAGCCTTCCAAGAAGTCTCTATTTATACCACACAGAAACTCATTTAGACTTTACAGCAAAATTTAGAATATATTGGGCCTATTCCAGTTGCTGACAGTGGTAGGTGTGTGAGGTCATTTTATGTGGAATATCTTGCAGTAGGCCACAAATGTTGGATACACACATCTTTTCTCCCTCTCACTCTCACCAATTACAGGGATCTCATTCCTGACAATTCTGTTGCTTTCAGTAACCAGCCTATCTCTTTTCAGGGCTAAATCATTTGAAGAATCCCATTGCTGCCAGATTTCCTTAACACAAGGCAAATCCTTTCAGTGCTCACCAGCAAATTAGGACTTTTTTCCTGTGGTAGAATTACCCAGGAACAGCTACAGTGCTTTAAACATGTATCTTAATCAAAAAGTGTGCAAACTGTAATTCTGAGTTCTTTTTCAATAACCTGAGGGACACACAGAGTTGTTTTATGCGTGTGGGTGCACTTCATGTTGGCTGGAACCATCTGAACAACTGAGCTACAATAGTCTAGAATCTTAAGTGAATGTTTTTTTTTTTCATTCCTCTGTGTCTCAGTTCCTTGCAAATGAGGCAGAGCTGATGCTGACCTCTTCATTTTGGGTTATGAAGATAAGTTCTTCATTAGTGCTTGGAAAAATACCAGGTGCTGTGATGTGAACAGCAAAGAAGCAACAAGAAATAAACCTGTAATTCTGGATGCAAAATTTATGTGCATCAGGGCTGACTCACTGAGACATTCAAACAGCAGTATTATTTATTTGCTGACTCTCTTCTTAAAGACTGTTAAAATATATAGGATTAAACGGCACTGGCTTTTTTTTTTTTTTTTTTTTTTTTTTTTTGAGGTGTGAATGAGTGCTTCATTCTGGGTATGTCAGCCCCAGTACATTAAAAATCCTTTTCAGTCAACTTGCCTAAGCAAGAGGCTGACAGGAGGTGTGCATGTGCATCTTGTCCCAGCAAGGCGCTGGCCCTAAGCCAGAGCATGCACTGAGAGCCAGGCACTCAGAGGCACTCCTTAGGGTGTAAAGAGGCTGTGAGAGTAGGGAACTGAACTCAACCCCCTCAAAAGCATCTTCCATGCTTATGATACCAATCTAGACACAAGCACTTTCATCCACAAAGCAATAAGAAACTCAACAGTCGCAAAACCTTTGCCTCTGATTTTGGATACAAGAAGCCGGAACTAATTAGTTTCTTCACACACAGAAGAGTTACAAAAGATGGAATTTTGCAGATGCCTTCACAGAGACAAGCTCAATACATTCTTCTCTTGAACAGCTGCAGTGTAGTTTTATGATAAGCAATAAAATCAAACCCTAGTAAATTAGTTTGAGGTATTTCTATCTGATAGTTTTCTTATACTGAAACTGCTGCATAACAGTAGCCAGTGCTGCAAACCAATATACAATTATTTCAAGGATGTGATTTCAAGGAATATATTTTGCTTGGCCTCCCTGGAGATATACAGTAAAAATTTCTCTTTAGCATTCCAGTTTTCTTCATATGACCTTTAAGGAAGTAATTAAAACAAGCAGTTGCCAAGGAAGCATGGCAAACTTACAGAAATATGTACATCCCATTGTATACATCTGAACTAATAATTATGATGTCTTATTAGCTGCATATTGACAATAAGCTTGGTGCTTTGCCATTTATATTCTGCTGCTGCTAGGGCTGAAATGAACAACAGACAACTGCAAGTTTCCAGGAAATAATAACTGTTGGGTTTTGCCTAGAAAATTATGCAGTGCTAATTTTAACATGCAAAGCAACCAATAATATCAAGAGGAAACCAGGAAGACCTCAGATAGATACTATCTCACTTGTGTCATGTCAATACAAAACTTTCTATCCATGTGATTAGAAGAAAATAAAACAAGAAGTAATTTTTGCTAAAAGTAGGGTTTCTTGCCTTTTAAAGCTGAGTTTTGACAAAATAATCTATAAGAAAACACAAATGAAACTTTTGAGTTATTTTTATTCTTATCAGAAAGTATCCAGAGCATCACCATTTATCACAAGAACAGAGTGTAAAATGTATTACCTTCTCTATGCACATCCTGAGTAAAGTGAAGAGTAAATGAGACCACACTTTACAGATGCCCATCTCCTTCCATTTGTTACAGCAAGTGTTGCAGTGCCAAGTCCTTCAGTCTGAAATAAGGAATGGCACAAAGAGGATTTCATGATTATAGAAAAGCTAAGTGCCACAGAACTGAGATATTTCAGCAATGGAATGTAATCACCATTTATATCACCAGTTTTGGGAAAATTCAGAAATGTACTTGAACATGGCAAATCAATCTCTTTTTCTCTACTATGTGCATACGTATCTACTCACTCAGAGATACATACTTCTGGATGCAATAAAAGCTACCCATGGTCTCTATATTTTTTATTTCACAACTGTTGAACTAAAAAAAAAAATAAACTAGGGATTACTTAATTCAATTCCCACCTCTATTTGAATTTTACGATGCCAGCATAGTCACTTAAATTTTCACCTTCGACCTCATGAATTCTGTAGTTCTAGCTTCATGCAGACCTTTTCCATGATAAAAATCCATCTGTTTCAGGACCCTGCTGTAATATAGTCATCTGGGCACTCTGCTAGAAATTCATCCCACCCCTGGAACAGCACTGGAAACCAATTCTTGTACTTACTAAGCGGATGCTTTTGGCAAAAGTCACCAGTCTATTAGTTAAAGCTTAAAGCAGACAGAGTCCTGAAATCTCAGGGCATCCCTGGAAGAGTCCTTGCAGGATGTAAGAACAGAGAAGCCTGTTTCTGGTGCCCATGCTTCAACGCAGTCTAGACTGAGTTCAGACTCAACCTATGCAAATTTAGTCACATCAAGGTTTTTTGGGGGGACATAAATGTTGGCACTTTGGCTATGCCACTTCTCAATCAAATCAGTTTTACTTACCTAGACTGCTTCTACAAACAAATTCTTATCAGTGCACCCATACCTCCTTGCTTGGTACTTCCTCCTTTTAGGAGTTTTGTAAACTGTGGCACTGTATGCTGAATAGTCAGAGAGGTCTCTCAGTCACAATGTCTTGCATATGGAGTGGTTGTCCAAAACTAGACACTGGGAAGAGTATAAGGAAAACACAGTCCTTTTGCCAGACTTAAATCACTGCTGAAGAAATACCCAGAGAAGTAAAGGTCTGCAAAACTAGGATTCACAGCCTGGCATGACCTTCACGTTGTACAGTCACCACTGTAGCTCTGAGCACAGATATCTGAAAACACTTATCAGTCATTGGGTGCTAATGATTGTACAGCCTCTCCGTTCAGACTGGGACTGTGTCTAATCATCAACATGAAAATGCCAAGGGCTTTGAATCCCTCCTCCAGAGAAGCACAGGATAAGAACTCTACTTCAACTTCTCCTTCACTTCCCTACCACTGAGATTTCCCACATTAATTAATCACGTTTTCAACATGCTGAATCACCAACACTCAGAGATTAAGTGAATTGATTAAATGGCTTGGAACCCAGTGCAACTAATTTGAAAATAGCCCAAGTTTGAATCAGTCCTTCACTGCAAACACAGGACTAACATCAAGATGATCTGGTGCTTGAACAAGACCACCTAATGACTCATTCATGAAAGTGAGTCATTTAACTAGAGATAGACCTAGGTGTCATCAGCTCAGAGCACACTCCAGAAGTGTTCCTGCACTGGTCTCAGAAAGCAGTGTCTGAAGGGTTATGAAGTTTCTTTCTTCAGCTACTGAGACTTAGCCTTCACCCCATATTGCAGGCAAATCTTGGTATAATCTGTTTGGGCTTTCTGCAATCCTCAGCTGGCCAGTATTACTGATGTACCTTGATGTGATGTCTTCAGTGCCTAAGAAATTCCAAGTGGCACCAAATGCAGCCATGTATCTCCTAGAACAGAGGTCATCATGAACACATCAAGCTCATTTTCCAGTCGTGTCCTTTGGAGAAGGCTATGGTACACAGATTTTCTGTGAATCTTCACAGAAGAGTTTATGGGCAAGAAAAAATACCCTGACACTGATTAATCCATGTGTTAGAGCACATCACTCTGCAGACACCCCAGTCCTGGCAGCATGGCAGGGCAATCATATTCATGTGGCAGAGCATTTGGAGGAAAGAGCCTTACCTTCTACACCAGGTTTTCCCCGTTGATCTAGTGCTTTCTGTGCAGAAGGAGCAACAGACAATCTAAGTGAAGTCCACACAGAAATACCAATACCTTCACAGTAGATGCATTTGCTTTAATAATTTTTTGCCAAATGGGGTATGTACCAGATGCCATATTGTCAGATCTGGTCCCTCATGAGAATAAGTTTGATGCTTGCTCAATAAAATCTGTACTCAAGTTCAAGGTCTTGGGCCTACAGTGGTTTTTTAGGGGGTTTTTGTGTGTCCTGTGCCCAAGATAGCAGAACAAGAATCTATAGCTCAGAAATGAAAAACATCAGTGACAGCTCTAGTCTTCCAGTACAACAGAGCTCTTTGCTGCAGAAGTAAAACTCAGATATGAAGGTGACATGAATTTCTGAGAGGCTGATCCAAAAATGCCCTCCCTGTTCTCCCTACCCTCTATCCACACCCTCCAGAAAAATATGCCATCACAGATTTCCCCTACTACTGCCCCCAGTGCAGACCATTTTTCTTTTACCTTGCCCTCTCTAACAAATATGTCACAGGATGCGCATATTGAAAAATAATGATGGAAGAAAGGCTAAAACTCCAGGAAAGTAAGAGTCCTTACTTTCTCTTACTGCTGTGCTGCTCCCTTGGAAGAGGAGAATACAACATAAGTGTATGTGTTAAATGCATCGTCACAGCAATGAATACTTCTCCGACCAGTGTTCAGGCACTCTGAGAGTAAGGAGATCATAAACTTACATTAGGGTAGGATAGGATAGGATAGGATAGGATAGGATAGGATAGGATAGGATAGGATAGGATAGGATAGGATAGGATAGGATAGGATAGGATAGGATAGTTTGCAGGTCTTTAACTTTCTTGCTTTTTCTTTGTGTTGCCATCTCCATTCTCATGCAACACTATTCTTTTCAGAGGAATGCAACTCTGCATGTGCTGAGAATTATGTTTGTTCACACTGGTTCCATTATGCACTGCTTGCAAGTAATCAACTTATTTTTTCTGTAAAGGTGTTTTTGAATGCCTTTGAAGCTATTAACTAAAGGCATTCTGTAGCATAAATTTCCATTAAACTTTAGAACAAACACAGATAAGAGAGCAACCAGTCTTCAGGCCACTAACTGCTTGACGTCTGCGACTCTTGCAGTGAAAAAAATATTATTCAGCCTGGAAGAACAAAAATGTATCCCACAGAAATTTGGCAAATATGCATGTTTAAGTAACTCATGTAAATAAACCTTGTTTGCTGGAATCTGTGAGAAGCTGTTTTGGAGAGTTATTGATATATCTGTTTTTTTCTGTCACCCTTTTTGGATTTAATTTCAAGCTTAGAACAGTTTCCTTTTAAACTCTCAGAATTCATCATGTGCCCTTTGCTGTCTGAGCAGAGCTGAGCTCACCTGAGCACAAACCCTGAGCCTGCCATGCTTGGCATGCTGCTCTGGACTCCATACTGCTAATGCCTTCTTAATGTGCTTCTACTTGGGCACACTTTGGAGCACTGCTGGTTCTGCACGTTTTCTATCTTGAAGAAAGAATAATTGTGTTATTGCTTTAACTGAAGTAGAAATATGATTTTTTTATTTTATGTTCTCAGACATAATTCCTTATCAAGCTAATGCTCAAAGTAGTTAGGCCATAATTTGAGGGGTTTTTTAATCATCTCATTAAGTATCTCCTGAAGATTTTTGTTAAACAATGATGCTTCTGTAGTATTTTTTATATTTGTATGTATACAAACACATAGACACACTTCTTTTAAACTGAAATCAATTTTAAGATGTTCCTGCAAGACATAGACTGCTTTAGTATGTTTATTTCTTGCTAGTTCTCCTACATCATATTTAACCCAGAAAGGACACATTTTACTTTAAAAAATATATCCAGGAAATTTACATTTATATATATCTTCCTTTTAGCTATTTTCTTAACAACACACCAGAAAATACTTTCAAAAGTATTTTAGGCACTGCATACACAAAGCTGTCATCTAACTCTCTTTGGAGAGCAGCGTCCACATATTTTCACTTTCTGAGAATCTCAGTTGCTGTATCTAAAGAGTGACAGAATTCGTTCTTTGATCCCATCCAAGGAGATCAAAAAGAGGTGACAGTAGGTAGTACTAGCAAGAAAAATACTTCGGGGGCAAAAATCTTGATTAGATTAGATTAGATTAGATTAGATTAGATTAGATTCCATATAGTGTGAAGTCCTATGAGGAGCAGCTGAGGAAGCTGGGGTTGTTCATCCTGAAGAAAAGGAGGTTCGTGGGGACCTTATTGCTCTCTACATCTGCCTGAAAGGAGGCTGTGGCCAGGTGGGGGTCAATGTCTTCCCTCAGGTACTTGGTGACAGGAAAAGAGGAAATGGCCTCAAACTGCAACCCAGGAGGTTCAGGTTGCACATCAGGAAGAATTTCTTCACTGAAAGGGTGGAAGCATTGGAAGAGGCTGACCAGGGAGGTGGTGGAGTCACCTTCCCTGCAAGTGTTCAAGAAACAGTTGAACATGGCACTTAGTGCTATGGTTTTGTTAACAGGGTGGTGGTACTGTCAAAGGTTGGGCTTGATTATCATGGAGGTTTTTTCCAACCACAGTGATTCTATGATAAAGCACTGAAGAAAGTGAGAAGCACCTGAATGGGTAAGAATTATATGGGAAAGGAGGGAGGGGGAGAGAAAGGGAAAGGAATGCTGTAAAGACAAGAAATTTAGAAAAACATAAATTAAATTGAGAATTTAGTCCTGAAACAGTCCTGAAAATTTTACTACAGAAATAGTTATTAAGAAATTAATATTTATAAATTAGTCCTACAGAAAATGTGATTAGTGAACAAGAATAGGGTAAAGAAAGGGTTTGCAGGAGATTTAGTAAAGGGCAGTGGTTTTGGTTGGTGTTTTTGAAATTGCAGTGAGCATGCTTTGTAAACTATTGGGAACTATTAGTCCATGCTGCTCTGACTTCATGTAGAACACACACAATTGAATGCTTTCCCATATTAGATGAGAAAGGAGTGGCACCCCAGTCCAAGCCTGACTTGACATCCCTTTAGGATAGCACATATCACCTTCATTTCCTCTTTGAAAAGGTGACAGTTATGCATTTCTGCCTTAGGAGCACTGTGGTCCAGTTCTTTCTCTGCCTGTGAACAGACCTGCCAGGCATCTGGGCATAAAGGAAAGAATTCACTGTCCTTTTTTAAGCCAGTCAGGAGCTGTTAACTCCAAATTGGCTGATTGTCTTATCTCTGGCTTCAGGATGAACCTATCTTAGTGTCAGAATCTTAAGCTCTTGAAGGAACTATCGATTGAATCTTTACAGTCAAAAGTCTTTAAATCACTCAAAATGCAAGAGGGGTTTAGAGACTTCTCAGGTAAAAACTAGAGCTCTGTATTGCTGTGAAAGCTCTTTTAAGTGCAACCTCAGTTTCTGTTCAAAAAGGCTTAAAACCAGAATGCCCCCAAAATAATATTTACTGGGCATTTTCATCTCCTATCATGTTTTTGGTATTAAACAATGCACACCATGTAAATCATTAAGAATCTATCCACTGAATTCTGACACTGTTCATTAAACACATCATTTGTGTAATAGCACTTCATTAATTATAGAGCTCCTGAATAATGAAAATAATACATTAACTGGATAACAGCAAAAGTAGTCAAATAGTATTAAGCAATTTCCTGTAATAATTCAGCATAACAATGTTTTCTCTAATGAAACACTATAGGCAAGTATTAACAGTTTGCACGTGTGAAATTTTTAGCTCTTTCAAATTAACCCTCTCTCTTGGGGCTTTAAAAAGTGTGCTATGCAAGGGAAGACCAAAGACAACAGAGCACTCTCACCATATGCAGAATATTGATCTAGATTCCTGTGATTAAAATGTTATTAATATAAAGAAACTTTGCTTAATACACACAGACATAAATATTTTGATAAATGATTCCTAGGCATGCTAAAAGCCTACTGAAAACTGCTTTGAAATTTTAAAGTAGGAAAAGAAATAACTTTTCCTACATTTAAAAATGGCAGTTTAAGTAACTCACAGTAGTGTTCTTAGAAATTTTTTTCTTTAACAAGAATCACAACTAAGTGAATTTGTTTTGGAGTTGTAGTTAGAGCAGCAAACCCACTTCTTTTTTAATATGGAAAAAAAAGTCAGGGTTTTTTTGTCTGGCTGCATATGACAAACTTTAAAATAAGAAAAATCCATTACACTCTTCATAATACTAATTTAAAAGAAAAAAGTATTTATTCAAAAAGTCAGTTATATTAGTGGCCAAAGAAAGATTAATTTTGTGTTATGTATACTTTTAAAATTTGTGAAGCATTTATTTTTGGGAGCAACCTTGCACCCTGGGAAAGTCTCAGGGGAAAGTAAATGACCACATCTCCCATTGGTTATGCTCAAATGGTTCACTATTTGGACAGACTCACGTGCAAGACTAAATAGTTGGATTTAGCTGGTGCAATCATTAGAGTACACAGCCCTGTAATGTTTCACATTACATCTGTTCTTCCCAAAATATGCTACTGTTTCTGCTACAATTCTTCCTACATGGTCCCAACGTATTCAATAATGTTCTTTTGATATGATGTTTGCTAACTGCAGCTGAGAATTTTCCAGCTTTAAGAGCTGAGGTGAAGTGCTTTATGAAGTACTTTGCAATTTATGGCTATATAGGTCAATGTAAGCAGCCTTTCATGCTAAACAAACCCTCAGTCTTACAGGTTTTCTTTTTTCCCCGAAGACTTACACAATGTAGCTAATGACATTGAACTCAGAATATCTATCTCAAAAGGAATAAGGAGATTATACCACTTACTGAACCTTGAAGACAATTTCCCTATAGCCCTCTATGCCACAAATTCTATATCCTCTTTCAGCAACCCTGATCATACCAGATAAACGTTATGGTGCACTCTGAGAATGTTTTAGCCCTGTTTCTCCCACATTTTATTGCACCTGATTGCTCCTGTATTTTATTCATTGAAGGATGAATGTTACTTGATTTGGATATGCATAGGATAAAACTTTTCATTTTAATAGTTCTCATAATTAGGCCTTTGCTTTCAGTTATGGTATAACCCATCATTTTCAGAGATGGACCTAGTTTAATTTTTTTTTCTCTTTTTGCAATCAAAGATTGGAAATGGAAAGTACTAATAGGCAGAAGTGATGTAAGTGGTCTGTGATGTATAGAAGAGTTTCAGAACCAGCAAATGCAGGAGGAAAATATAAATGCAGTTGGGAAATATAAAACTCAAATGTGTTACTGAATGGGAAGCAGAGAACAAGCAGGTGAAAAACTGAAACTAGGAACTAGTATGGGAAGTCTCGGTTTTCCCCTGGCCTGGGATGTTTCCGAGAGTCCTTTTTCACAGCCAGATGGTCCAAGAAAGAGTCAGAGCTCCTTGGCTTTGGTTCTCAAGGTTGTTTATTATTTCTTATCTATACCATGTTCTCCCTGCCCAGCCGAGATGCTCTCAGCAGGTCAGCTCAAGGCACTCTGCCCGCCCCCGGGGCTGTGTTGTCTTTTTATACTATAAACTACACAGACATTATTTACCACTATTCCCCAATACCTATCACCTATGTTAGACAGTGATTTTCTCCTCTAAACCAATCCCTAAGTGCCAATATCACTAAGAAGGTGGAGACGATGAAGAAGAAGGAAGGAGGGCAGTACACACCCAGATTCCTCCATCTTGACCCCCCTGTACACTTCTTGACCCCCCTGTACACTTCTCATATGAATCTTAACATTCTATTTCTCTACTCAGTAATAAGCTACTCATTTTATTCTACTTTCCCTGGTTTGTAACTCCTCACCTAAAGTTGATAACTGTTTCTATGGCTCAAGATCGAGGGCAGAGGGGTCTTGGGCTCTGTGCCAAGTTCTCTGAGCCCCCTGCCCGGGGCTCAGCCCATCCAAAGCAGCAAGAGGGATTTCCTGGTTTCTTACAGGGAAGCATTTCTGGGACATGTTTCTTGTTAGAGCCTGGAAAGCAGTGGGAAAATAGTTGTAGGTGGAAAAATAGTTGTAGATAAGTGAAAATACTGCAACAGTGTCATTTTACATGGGAGTGAGACAGGACTGTGTGAACAGAGAGCTTCTGTCTAAGAAAATAGGGCTCCCAAGGGGATGAAAAAGCACTTTGTAATAAAGCAAAATTTGCATAGAAGGTTGCTGCTTTATTCTTTCCTGGAGCAGAAGGGAAGGGATACAAGAATAACTGACAGCAGGACAGTCAGGTACACCATGCCAGGTGATCCAGAATGGCTTCACACATGAGTGCTCTTAGTCTTCAGGTAATAGTAGGCAGTGAGACTGTGACTTCCCTCTCAGGCAGCAGAAGGTGTCTGAAATGTCTTCTTGGTAGAATTTAGGAGGAATGCAGGACAACTCTACTGACCTTGCTTAGATAGCTGAGATGACCGCAAGTACAAAAAGGCTTTAAGGAGATGTTCTGCAAAGGACTCAAGTCTGCAAAGACAGGATTCAAAAGGCTCTTTGAGATCCGAAAATGGCATGTCCCTGGGACTAGTTATATTGATTTTTGGCATATATTCCTTCTAATTCCCTCCTTCTTGATATACAAGCCCTGCATTAAGAATTCTTTAGACTACAGCCAGGCATCCCCATGCGTATTCTCTTAAAATATAATCTATATGGTAATTTGAAACACTGAAGTCCTTGCTTCCTATCTCTAGGTGTAGGGTGGGCAAGTTCTTGAGGGGAACATGCTAAATAAATGATTGAGAGAATGGACTACATGAGTAGACTCAAAAGAGACTTAACAGAGAAGTCTTGCTGAACTTCCAAGGCAGCCACCTTCAACTTCAGACATACCCATCCATGTTTTTGTGGGTATCTATCTGTTCAGCATGGACCTCCTAACCTCCTCAGTGTCCTGGCACATGCAAGCTCCAATCAAAAACACTGTCTTCCATTTAATGCAAATTGACCTGAGAGTATAATTAAACCATATGAGCTTTGCTGTGGCCATGGTAGAGAACTCTTGGATGCTACAGTGCTGAGCAATGTGTATCCTGACAGTCTTTACCTCTGTGTGTCGTCTTGTACAAGGTATTAAGAAGATGCACCAATTCATTTTATGAGTAATTCAGATACTTCAGTGAGAGGCACCACTAATACTAATGAGGAAATTAATTATCCTACATGGATAGCAAAATTAGATGTGTTCAGCAAAGATGACATGTGCTCGCTCACTTACCAGCAGTGAGAATACCAAATATTGATTAGCTGCTCATTAAACCTGCACCACTCATTCTGACAGATGCCTCTCTGAACTGAATCAGTCCTGTTCCTGCCATTATTCATCCCATCATGTTGTAGGCATTTAATTGAGGTGCCTTTACTTTCCACTTTTTCTGAGGTCAGTGGGATGAAACAGACCACCCCAGGGACCATTCAGCTCCAGCAGTGGCAGGATCAGATGTAAAACTTACCTGCCTCCTGACAGGCTATCAGCAGAATGTTGAATAACTACTCTTGAGTTTTAGGTATTTCAGTAAGTGCCTAATTTAGGTAGACTACATCAGGGTATATGTTACCATGCAATTAATAACTATAAGACAAAGGTACATTGAAATACAGTTTAGATTACATTGAAAATCTCAGTTCAGACATTTCTTAATTTTATATTCTTCACTGTGTCTCACAGAAAATGTTACTGTAATACTGCAGATTTTTGACAATATTTTAAGGCTAATTTCAAGTTTCATGACTCTTTTGTTTTGCTGCTGCCTTAGCAGGACAATCAGCAAAAAAATCAAGATGAGTTTGACCAACAAGTCAAGGAAGGTGATTCTCCTCCTCTGCTCTGCTCCCATGAGACCCCACCTGGAATGCTGTGTCCAGCTCTGGGGCTCCAAACACAAGAAGAACCTGCTGAAGAGAGTTGGACAAGGTCCACAAGGTGAGAGAGGTGAGGAGCATCCCTTCTATGAAGACAGACTGAGAGAGTTGGGTTGTTCAGACTGAGGACCAGAAGGCTCCAGGGAGATCTTCCTGCAGCCTTCCAGTATCTAAAGGGAGCTTACAAAAAAGCTGGAGAGGGATGTTGGACAAATACATGTAGTGATGGGACAAGAGGTAATGGCCTTAATCTGAAGGAAGGTAGGTTTAGATTAAGTATTAGGAGAAAATTCTTTACTGTGAGTGATGAGGCACTGAAACACATTTCCCAGTGAAATTGTGGAGGTCCCATCCCTACAGGAGTTCAAGGACAGGTTGGATGGATTGTTGAGCAACCTGGTCTAGTGGAAGGCATATCTGCTCATGTCAGGGGGGCCATAACTAGATGGCCTTTCAAGTTCCTTCCAACTCAAATCATTCTGTGATTCTATAACACATTCCTTTCAACCTGGTCATCGAGTCCAGCAGGCTTTCATGCCTGTTGACATTTGTTGTACACAGCATCTTAGTTCTATGTCCCACATGCTCCCTTTTCCTCATATAACTGTCTCCCTTTATTTTGCTAATGTACATGTTTTGCTTTCAAACTCATATAGAAATTTTTTTGCAATACCAGGTATTACAAACCAAAAATGGTTTGATTTTCATTTTGATTTGAATGCCTTTGGATTCATTTTTTCCCGCCTCTTTTCAGTGCTCTGCCTATTTGAGTCAGTGTATTGTACATGTCTTAAAACAGTTCCTAAAAATGGATAATTGTACAATGTAAGAAGGGATGTTCATGTCCTATCTCTCCCCCTTTTCAATTTGTTATTAGCTTGAAAACAGCATTTAATTGATAGATTGATAGAAATAAAATTAAACTTTTGACATTTCTTGCGGATTATTACTACATGTTGAACCAGGGAATGTAAAAGACTATTGAACTACCACAGAATGTGTTATTGGGCTGCTCCTGTTTGGACCATCCCTCACTCTTGCAAATGATCATGATGGTTATTGCTTTGGCTTTCTGCCTTGATAATCAGAAAAAAAAAAAGAAACCCTTCTGGAGAGCAGCTCAGACCATCCAACTCCACTCTTTGGAGATGTTCCTCTTCCTTTCTCTTCAGTAACTGTTACAAAAGCTGTGGGTAGACAGTATCCTAAACTGGGTGCCGCAGTCACCTGCCTAAAGTTCAGTATGAATGCACCAAAAACAAGAGTCTACTACCATTGCAATGAAGTCCCTTACTCTTTTTTGTTCTCAAATCAAAATCATCAGAAAGCATAATAGTGGGGCTTTTATCTGACTTTTTGACAGACCACAGAGAAAATGCCTGGAATTATATAGGAATGACACTGATGCTATTGCATAAGATTTAATTCTATGTATCTTTCTAACCACTTACCTAAGCAAATCAGATATGACAGAGGAAAGAAAACTATTCTTGAAAGCACTGTGAAAACTGTTTCTTGCTGCTAGTGCTGATGTCCAAGCAAATTAAGTTTGTAAAGTATTTAATAGTCTCTTCTTTAAAAAAGGATGAGATTATCCAGAGCAACTTATATATATATGTGTATATATATATATGTATATAAATATATGTTTTGGAAAAAATAAAGGTTTTGGGGTTTCTGAGTACAACAAAGCCTGTAGAAAACTGTCTAGAGGGTATATTATTTCATGTCCATTTACTTCTCTTTTCTTTGTATCTTTCCCTGGAGCATTTCATTCAGGTCTTGTACATAAGTGGTCGATGGTCCCAAAGGACGTTACTTGTGATCCAGCTTGATAATTCCTACAACTCAGAAATTAATAAACTCATTAATGCACTACTGATGCTCAAGTACTCATATAAAGTTCAGTTGAATGCAGGCTTCAAGAATAGGACACAAGTAATTTGTCTAAACCAAAATGAAATATTATAAGCAGATTCTGAGCAATATTTGGAGTGAAACTCAGCACTCAAAAGTTAAGTGCTTATAGAAAAATCTAGAAGGTTAGACTTCAATATCTGTAAGAATCTCTCCTGTTTAAGGTAAATAAAGAGTTCAGATTTCTAAGGAATTATGAAACTGAAATCCTGGTATGGCAACTGTTATTGTCAATGAAATAGAAAACTTGTCATATTTATTTCCTTTTCATGAACTTACTGAAACTATGATTCTCTCATTATTAAATATATTCAACTGTTAACCCTTGAATTTCTTTCAAAATATATGAGTCATAATTTTCTAAGGTAGAACAGCAAGAGTGCAGGCTAGCAAAAATAACCTGTTGTACTACAGATATATGCAATTTATTGGCTCAACATCTTAGCTAAAATGCAAAGTGATACCGTTCATCTTTTTCATCTTTCTCTCATTGCTCAGTTTGTCACCTTGCTTTGTAAATTAGAGTTATAGAAAAATAAACATTAAGAATCTTTCTTGCCTGTGACAGACTGAAAAAAAATCTCTTTTTCTTCATCATAATATACATACAAAACATGTAGAAATCATTTTACTGGAAGTAACCGATAACACCTAAGAAATTATTGACTTCTCTTCATGAACTTAAATGCAGAATTTTATAATTGACTTTTATTTTTGTCAGTGTATTTTTAAATTGGTGTCATCAAGCTGTAGCTTCTTTTGCTCTGCCCATCTTCTGCAAGGCACAACTATTTCATGAAGTATTTATTAGCAATTTCACTAAATCATGTTCTTTTTTCCCCCTTGTGCTCACTGTAAACAATCCAATTGAGTGCTAATCATAGTAAAGAAATTAATCTGATCCAGAAAGGAAAACTGTGAAGCTCCCTAATGTGCTTGACAGAGATGGCAAAAGGAGGAACTAAAACACACAGCTATTAATCTTTTTATCTTAAATTTGCTTTAAAAAGCTACTAATTTTTTTGTTAGAAATCTCTCTTTACACCATTTTTCAGTAGCATTCACAAAGGCTTCAGGGTTTGAGTTTCCCACACTTCCAGTATGTTCTACTAGAAAGGATTCTGGCTGTTTGTCCTACCAAATAAAAATTTACAGAGAGACCTTCTTAAAAGAAGTGTAAAGCAAATAATTTTTCCATAAAATTTTCATTTGGATGATCTACTAGTTTTTCAATGTGTTAAAGCCAGGAGCATTTTGTAGAACAACACTGGAAAGTAAGTAACCATGGCTGGGTTTAGTTATTAATTACCATTTAGCAGCAAAAAGGCCCTCCAGTTCATTTTATACTTGTTTCTGGATGTTTCTAAATTCACTGCTGTCTCATTTTGTATAGCTGGACACAATAAGTGTACATGATATATTTAATATATATTATATGCCATAGAAAAGCAATAATATAGGAAAAGTCAGAAAATATTCTCTTAGGCATGTGCATCATGAATTGATCCTCAATTAGATATTCACAGGCTTTTTCAAGTGTTGTTTAATACCATTCTTACTGTGCTTGCTGACTTCTGTGCGCCAGATAAGCAGAATCCACACAAGTCTCATGAAAGAAGAACAATGTGACCAAGTCTCCTGCAGGCTCTGTATCTACGACAGTTTCTTCACAGTGTGCTTCTGAAATATGCATGCATTAAAAATAGTCATAGTGGAAAGTGCTGAGCTCCTCTCCTTGTCAATGAGCAGAAGGTAACTGTCTCCATTCCAGCACCTGCAACAATCTTACAAGATCCTTATGCTAAAGCCAAATTATTAAATCATCAAAGTCACCTTTTTATTCTTTGTTTTATTTGCATCAACAGCAACTTCCCCTTGGCAATTTTTAGTTGCCACAGAGGCACTTTGAGCTGCACATGCTGACATCAAAGTACCTCAGTGAGTCACCTCTGGTTCCCTCCAGTGATCAAAACTGTAACCTGACGAAGCTCTTCCAGTCCCTGAACATAAGAAAATTATGAAGCTGTTAAGAGCTCAGAAGAGAAATCATGCCAATTGCTCATGCTTTTTCACCATGAACAGTGTGGTCTTCAAGGGGCTCTGCTGAGCACTGCAGTGTAGACAGGTGCATAAAGAGACATAAGCACAACCATAAAATACCCACAACAGGCATGACAAATCTTCCAGAGGTTATTAATGCAGTGGCAACAGCTGGGGCTGAGATGACCCATTTGGATTAGATACCCAAGGTTTAAATGGTTGACATTTGATATATGAACTCTAGGCAATGACCTGCTTCCAGGAAGCTTCTTGTCTCCAGACTTTGTAATAATACCTAATAATCTAGTTGTCCTCTTCTTTGGATATATACAACTACTTATCAGATAATATTTTATATAAGACATGTATTATTAGTTATATATATGTTTTATTATCTGTATATGTGTATACCTATTCATGCATATGTAACAGATCAGTTCACTTTTATCTATTGAGCAAGGAAATTAGACTCTTAACTATGACTACATTGATGTTTGTGAAATTGGTTCTCTGAACGTATAAAGCATTCTGTGTACTAGCACTATGTATACATGCAAAAACATAGTTTAGCCTCACCACATCTTCCAAAATTTGAGAGAAGCTTTTCTATTGCCTACTAACCAGGTATTTTCTTCACCTATTATTATTCATTAATAATAGATTTCATTAGTTATTATACAACCCCATGTGAACATAAAAATATAATTACATCTGTATGAAGAAAGATAATTTTTAATCACTCACTTTGTAGACTGGAAGATAATATACAGTTTTTATAGCTTTTAGTAAGGAGAAATGCAATGCTTTGTATAATTCTTAAACAATTTGTGTAACCCAGTTAAGGCATTGCCTCCTAACAATAGTCTGGATCTTGTTGCAGATGCCTACACTGCAGCAATTCATGTGCAGAGTTCGTGAGGCAGCAATTGCCTGCTGGAGGCAACAGTCCCGTTGTTAATGTGATGGGGCTAATGAAGACAATGGTAACCTTTAAAAATGTTCAGTTTTCCTGTGATGTGTATAACCTCCTGACACACGTTTGAAAATCCCTTGAATATGGCAGAAGCTATCATTATCTGACAGGGGAATGTTTTATGGGTCACCACTGAAACTAACTGATGGAAAATTGTCAGTAGTTTCTTTAAAGCTCCTTTATGCAATTCTTCAGTATTGTGCTATAAACCACTTTTACCGTGTGTGTCCTCAACTCATCTATGCTCCTAATATAACAATACCATTCACAGTGTATGACATCTCTCTAAATGATTAATTTTAACAACTTAAAGCACTCCATGTCAGTCATGTGTCCCAAATTAAAGTTAAAAGAAACATGGGCTAAATCTCAGGTTATGAGATTACATGATATCAAGAATGATAAAATATCCATACTGTTTTGCTCTGATTCTGCCCATCTTTCAATCTTAGGAACATTGTCTTTTGAAGCTTGTCCCCTTTGCATTCATTCACTGAATCACTGGCTGGATATGTTAGAAGATCTGGCTCACTGCTTCCTCTCCAGATACAGAACATATCACCTCTGGGATATGTACAGATTCTATTAGAGCAAAGCCTCAGGCCTGACAATATCTTGCTGCAATGATTGTCTCTAGTGAGTGAATAGTTACCCACACAGATTTAATTAACAGCAGCAGTAGAGAATTCACTGTTATAGAACTCTGTGGTAAATTACTAATCAGAACTCCAGGCACACTGGAGGGAATAGAAAGATGAGGAAATTATGAGATCCGTTTTAAACAATATGGAACAGGCATGAGCAACAGGAGCATTGTTTATATGCAATAAATGCAGTGATGGTCTGGGAGTAAAATGCCTAGCAGACTATCCCTTAGATCTTCTCCAACAGTTTCACCAGTTAAATATCTGAGGGGCAGGAGGGTGTGCTGTATGTGTGAGGGGGACGGCGATGGACAGAAATCATGTTTATTTTAGTGGTTATTTTGACCTCAAATGTCACAAATAATTTTTATTTTGTTATGGGTTTAGCTATCAATGTCTAGCCTTTGCTGAATTAAAATGTTGGCAGCTGCAGGTAAAAAATATGTAAGCAAGGCAGAGAAGTAAGCAGCAGTGCTCTGGAGTAGAGATTTATTAAAATTACTTAAATCACAGACTTGGAATGGGCACTTCAGCTCTTTAAGAGATCTGCTGCTTTGGCACATCTGAAATGGGCCCACCTGCCTAGTGCAATCGAGGTCACTGAAACACTCTGAAAGTGCATTTTCACTTACAGAGTGCCATTGGGACTATATGGTGCAGTTAAGCTCTGAGGATGGAATACCATAGGCTGAGCTCCAGTGGGAGACCACATATTCAGGAACTTGTAAAAGTTTCTGTGCAATTCCATCTGCTGTGAGCAAATGCAAGTCATATAAAACACAACTTTGCAGCTTCTCTGCCTCTAACACTTACCCAGAGTCATTGCAGTGTTGTGAACAAAAACACTCTCACTGGAGCAAGCAGGCTGAAGTTTTGGATCTGTGAAGGCTTTTATGTGAAGTGAAGGAAAGGTTACTTTCAGCACATTCTCAGAGCACAATTTTCTGATGCATATTTTCCAAAACACAGGGAGAATCATTGGCACTTCGGATACCATGAAAGATATGAATGGAAAGTGCTTTCTTTCTCTCTCTTTCTGTCCCAGATCATGCTTATAAATTTTTTTCAGCTTTAAATACTTCAGGTCAATTTTGTAAAAATTATTTTTTGAATATATACAAAGAATCATCTCACTTAGAATTTGGAAAAATTTTATGCTGGCAGCTTTCAGTATCTATGAAATATTGATTAGAGAGGAAAGAAATTCACAGCCCACATATTGTATTCTGCAAATAAAACTGATCCTTTGCTACTTCACCTACATATTATGTATTCACGGTGGGCAATTATTACCTTTATTGCCAGAGTAAAAATTTTTAAATTAGTAAAGTATAAAGTTTAAGCTTTCAATATTACATTTAACATGGATGTATCATCAATATGGAAAGGATTCTGTTTCTCTTGTCTTTGAATACAATAAGAGATTTACAAATTGCCATATTTTTGCAGTCTGGTAGGTTAATCCAACTGCCAACAACTGACTACAAGTGTTCTCATTGCTAATGCCTGGTAGAATATACTAGTGTAGTCAACAGGGTGGGCTAATCTTTGCTTCTATAATTCAGGTGGACAGAGTTAGGAGATTGAATGGTCTCTTTTTCAGGCGAGTATCTCATTTCAGATCAGTAACCAACTAATCTCCACTAATTTCATCATTTGCAATTATGTGAGCTTACTTTAGGAACTACCACTTCTGTGTGTGTGTCTGCCTGTCTGTCAAACTTTAGGGAAGAGAATACGGAATTGGCTCTACTCAAAAAGCAAAACCAAATTTATTCACAGTCAGAAACCTTAGTCAGCTCTTCAGCTGATGCCAGACATCAGAAATCCATTAAACCAATGGGATGCTTATAAAAAGAGAGTTTAGGAATGTTATTTTTAAAAGTAGCTCAAAATTAGAAGAAGCTGAGGGACACTAATCTTCTAGAAATTGCAAATTACCAGCAAGTCCATGTCATGATTGATTCTTACTAACCTTAGCTTTGCTTAAAATAATGAGAAGCATATTTAAATAGAAGACTAAATAGCAACTTTGGGCAAGATAAAGAAATTTCACAGAGGAAATAAAAAGCTTGCATCGACAGTTAAACAGCTATACTTTTACATGCCTTACTTCATACACTATACAAATAATGCTACAACAGCAAAGACTGCAAATAGAATTGGAGCTTGCAGGTCATTGAACATTTCAAATTTCTCCATTGCTATTTCAGCACAAAGTGCTAAAATCCTTTGTACTGAACCACAACTAGAATTCCCAGTGCTTGTTGATACTGAAAATATTTATCTTAATCGTGGTGGTTTAATAAACAACTGGCAGCACATCAAAGCAAAACAAAATACTGGATGCTTTATTCAGGACATATGAAAAGATAATTTTTTAATGCAACTCCTGCATCCTTTTTTTAGAACTTTTATTTATGAATGATCATTTTGGTTCTTCTGTATCTGCATTAGAGAAAATAAAAATAAGTGAAATAAAGAGGATACCAGTAAAGTCTGTAGAGATTTTTACAGAGTTCAAGAAAGTCACACAAAGAAAACAAGAAACTATTACAAGAGTACCACACACAGGCAGATGAAAATAGAGCTGTGGAAACAGCAATACTCATTATGCACTTGGCTGATTGTGCACCCATTCTGTTGTTTTGGAAATGGATCCAATGTATTTGTTCCACGAGGGAGTTTTCTTGGTGAATACATAAAATTAAAATGTTTCCAAAACTATCTAGAAATTTTTTTTCAGTCATACATGTTGGCTATATTTTTGAACAGTTGTGCTTTATCTCTGAACCAATTTTCACATTTTGCTGCCAACTATTATTGCTCTTGTCTCCCACAGCTCTGTTGAACTCCCATCTTCTACCTAACCTTTCCTTTATGGCTTACATCTCTAGTACAGCTTGTCATTGATTTTTTTACTTTATCTTTACAATATCCAACTCTTTTCGACTTTCAACCCACTTTACTTTTTTTTTTGCTTTTTTTTTTTTAACCAGGAGAGGAAAAAGCCAGCAGGTGGATTTGTCAGTAATTAGAATTTTATCTCTTCATTCAACCCAAGCAGAAATACCACAAGATGTACCATACTTATACGCAGCAATAATATTTACTGATAAGAATAGTCTCATTGGCTTTCTGGTAAAGCTGAAGGACCATTATAAATGAAGATTGCAAGGTCAGAACCTGACTTGGGTGAGAATCTCCAGTATTTGCAAGACTGTCTCATGCATCAAATACTCCACTTTTATGGGGGAAAATAATGCAAATCTGTTCTTTATTACTGCACTTATATAACACAGAATGTCCATGCCATATCTTATTTTCACTTTATTTTTGCAGATTCAAAGCAAGAAATAAAGCCCAAATCAAATAAATCACTCTGATTTCTTTCTTTTCCTTTTTTCTTTTTCCTATTTCATAATATTCCACATTAAGGTTACTCATGATAACCTTTTGTTGAGAATTAGTTAACCTTCGTATTTTCCTTGCTCAGTAGGAATCACCAAAGAATCAAGAAAAAAAAAATAATATATTTTGTGTGATTCACATGCCAGATAGTCTTTTAGAGGACTAATGAATTTAAAGTAAATTAGAAGGGGGGTTTGGAAGGACTCCCACAAGACTTCTTGTGGATGGTGAGCATAGTAGAAAGATGAAAGCATTCAAAGTTCAAATGAAGCACCACAGGTAGAGAGACTCTGTATGAATTTCAAATATATATTCCTTGTGTTGGTGTGCTAATTAAATATCTTTAAGTGCATTGGATTTATTACAGGACCCAGCTAAATATGAATATCTATATAGTGACTTAGGAGCAGAGATTATATAAGCAGTGGCTCCTGTTGTCCAGCAGTTTTCATGACAGTATCAATCAATCTGTTGAATCAATCAATCTGTAGCTGAAATCAATCTGTAGCTGAAATTCAGCTACAGAAGTACAGTAAGGATGGTGTTGCTGAGTTTGAGGAGCTCAGGAACATCAGAGGTGATGCATTTCTGTCTAATGATCTGAATTGCATGCTTTCACAGTTCCAATGTCTCCTGGATTCTGTTAACATCACAAGTTTTGCGCTGACAAAAGATGTTCCTGATACAAAAGGAGCACAGAGCGAAGGAATACAGTAGTGATAGACTACAGCTAGATATACATCTACAGAAGAAAAGGCATGAAAAAAACCACAAACTGAATCCATATTAGTCTCCAACAGGTAGAGAAACAACCTGCTCTGGGTTGGTGACACAGAAGATGGTTGTACAGCAAAAGTTAAAATTAAAATGAAATAAAAGGTAGAAGTAACAAGTACAACCTCTTACCTTGCTCAGCAGAAGAAAAGGTAATATACTACAGTAGCCAATTATAACTGTGCAATAAATCTGGTCTGTATGCCCAAAAAGGAGCACAGAGACCGGTGGGGGGGACCAAATAATGCCTTGTCCTGGCTTCTCCCAGAAGCATCACGAAATCCATCAAGCCATCAAGGGACTATCTCCACAGACCCAGACAGGAGAACAGAGAGAGGAGGGAATCCGAATTGAGGTCTCAGAGGAAATACCAAACTGTCAAGGCCCTTCCCAGAGCTGTTACAGGACAGCTGCAGTCTTGTTGTCGAGATATGAAACCCATCACCAGAGATGAACATCAGAGAAACTTTTGGACTAAGGGGGTATTGCCCAGAGGCATGGGACATGTTACATGGTGCAGGGGAAGAACACTTGGGGATTGCACAAGATTTATTACAGGAAGTTTAAGGGTGGAATTAAAGGTGGAAAAAGAGAGGAATCAAGGCAGCTTGAGGAGGAAGAATCGTGGGAAAATAAAGAGAGAAGTAGATGTTGTTGCATGTAAATAATTTGCTGTTTGGTAAACCTGTTTGTCTGTGCCCTGCACATGATCTGCACAGATTGTCCTGTTTTGTTACTAAATTCCTTTCTATCTTTCCCAGACAAGGAATTCTCATGTGCCTCTGTGCATCTGGGACCCTGATTCCAGGCAGACCACAGGCTGGAGGTGGGAGCAGCTGTCAAGACCCCAGTGGGTGGTTGGCAGTGCCAGAAACTGGAGTGGGACCTTGGGTCTCAGGGACACAGATACCCATGGTGCCAACCACTGGAGCAAGTGTGTAAACTGAGTGTGTGAGTGCCAGCAAAGATCAAACCAGGTGAGCCACAAAGTCACCTGGTGTGGTGATCTGGGAGTCAGGGGGTCTCTATGAGAAGGATAGGGATAGGTTGTGTGGTGGTTACTGGGGATCAGGCAAGTTTCAAATGATTCTTTGTGTATGTGTGCATCTATGAGGGCATTTGTACCAGCAGCTAGAGCATGGCTGTGGCCTCAGGAGTTTGTGTGTCCAGGTGCTAGCTACAGGGCAGACTGGGAGTGTAAGCCCAGCTGTGGGGGAACTGTATTGTACATATGCACACATACATACTCCCAGTAGCAGATCTCCATCCTGCTCAGCAGAGAGGGAAGCAGGATGAGGCCATTGTTTTCTGTGCTGTCTGTAAGTGTTCTGTGTCTCTCTCTGTATTAATCTGTGTAGACCATTGTATGTTTGAAAGTAGTGTAGACAGGTTTGTGCCTGTTCCTGGTGTGTATAAGGATTATATGCACAGCCTCACTAATGATGAACCTGAGAGCATGAAGTTGTGACAGTTTTTTCTCTCTTGAGCTGCCAGATTTGTCCTTAATCCACTAACAGACAAGTATTGAGCAAATATTCTTTTCTCTTTCACCTGGGGAAGGAAGTGCAGGTCTGGAAATTATTAAATATCACTTGAACAAATACAAGAAAAAGGAAAGTCAGTAAAGAACAAAAATTACACCTTATCTATTTATAACATATAGTGACAGTGATGTGGCTTCCTAGAAATTCTGTGTTGATGGAGTTTATAACAAATTTTTGCAATAATCCATTTCCCCTCCTGTGGCTGGCTCAGTCATGGTAAGGTGATAACCATAATCTTTCATTTCAGGTGGTTTTAACTGCTTGAAGAAGCTCTGCTAGAGATTTGCCTGTCCAGCTTCTGGTGATGTTTTTTACCAGGTTGTCCACAAACAGCTCCTCCTCTTTTCATTCTTTTTCTCAGCAAATTTGTGTTTGTTAGGACTTTTGCTTTAGTCACACTGCCAAACCTTTCCAGCTTCTCTCTTTACACTGCTGCTAGCAGAGGCTCATGGGATCCAATTACTGCAGATCCTGCTTTCCTGTAATAGAGCTGTTAGTTCTGTGCACTGTACATGATATCTATTGAATTCTATAGAGACATCTGAATTCAAAGGCTTGAATTCTTCATTCTGTTACTGCTGTTTGAGTTTCACCTGTTTCACACTGTTCATGCTCTTGAGAACCCAATATTTCTAAGAAGTTCCTTTTTTTTTCTTCTCTTGGATCTACTAAAGTTGTTCTTGTCTTTCCAGGTTGTATTTTGGACTGTGAGCACTGCTAGCATGAGGGCAATTCTTTGGGTTTCTGTTTCAAGTTTCCTGTCTTTCATGATAGTAGTACCAAGGTACTCGAATAAGTCCCTCCATTCAACTTTCTTGCTTTTGATATTTATTTCTTTTTCAGAGTCAGTAATCTTCATTGTCATTACACTGTTATTTTTTTGTCCTGATCTCCATACCATATATCATCACTGTGCTGCCCAGCTTTGTCATTGCTTTTCCATGTACTGGTCCCATTCCTCCTATTGAATCTACATCATCTTCAAAGGATAGATTACCTGTATTATTACTACCTCTAACTGATAGCACTCCTTCAAAGTTTTCAAAGTCCTTTGACAAGGAAACTATTGAAGAGATGTGGCAATAGGAGACATCACTTTCTTATACCAGCTGTTATATGGAACTACTTACTCAGTGTGTTGCCTTTAAGGACTTTATTCCTTGCACTATAATAAAGGATTTCAGTGGTTGTCATTGTTCTTTTGCTAATGTTGAGTGTCTTCGTCACAGTCTGTAGTATTCGTTGCCATGAATGATCAAATGATCTACTGAAGCCTCTGAAGTCACAGTGTAGTTCTATTTCATATTCTCAGCATTTTCTGTTCAATTTCTTAAGATGAATGTCTGATCTATTGTACTTGGCGTCATTCTAAAACTCCTTTCTTGCTCCTCAGATAATGTCTTTGGCAGATCAGGTAGACATAGAACATATTTTCAAGGTCTCTTTTCAGCAGGTAACGCCCTGACAGCATTATGGTATGTATGAAGCTTGTGAGTTGCAATAGTGGCAGTATCTCTCTTGCTTTTTTGGTAAATGCGTAGATTTCCTGACAGGGATTTTCCCAAGCAATTTCCTGGCCCTCATTTGATAAGTCTAAGGATGGAACAAATCCACGCTGAGTCTTGTTCAGTTGCTATCGATTTTAAGTCAACATTTACTTCATAGTTACACAAACTCTTGCACCAGTTCCACAGCCTGCCTGAAATTGCTTTGGCTTCCTTTTTGGAAGACATACATTTTTTCATAAAATATAAATACATTTGCCCATTGTTAAATTGATGGCAAAATGTTTTTCTTCCTCCTTTCTATATCCTGTTGTCTGTGTATCTGTATGATTTTAACTTTTGTGTGATTGGTACCACTCCCTATCATGAGCAACTTTCCTGTGGTTCTCTTTTTCCTAGAAGTATCTGAATCATATTATTCCTGCTAAATTTATCACACTGAATGATTTGTTCGTATTCAATTTCCTAGGAGGAGGGCTTAATTTTTTGGTAGAATTGAATGTATTGATTTTTGTCCAGTAACATGCTTGGCAATCTCATCTTGGTCAGGACCTTGTCCATGGGCTTTTCATGACATCTTAATGGGTAGTTTATCCTGGCTCACTCTTGCTCTTCAAGAGTAGAGGCAATAAAGCCTATTGTCATAAATAGATAACTGCCTAAGAATCAAGTCTTCAGACTATTATTTTTCATCCAGTGATGCCAGTCCCTTTGTTAGCAAGGGAAAATAATGGGGAGCTGAGATCAAAAGCAGCATGCTGCATTGCAGAAGCATTACCCTAATTTCTCTCTTGTAAAATCTTGCACAGCTTCCAAAGGGCTCTGGTTCTGTAACTCTCCATATAAATTATTAGAGACTTTCATAAAGTGAAAAATTTTAGTTATTTCTTCCCATTTCTAGGTGTTGATTGAAGTATCAAGAACTTCCCTCTTGATATTTTTTAAGGCAAGAACAGTCATTCCCTGGAATACCCTTCCCAGGGACATCACTGAAGGTTTTCAAGAGACGATTGAAGAGGGTGCTAGATAATGTCATCTAGGTTCCCTTTCCCGTCAAAGGTTGGACCTGGTGATCTTTCGAGGTCCCTTCCAACCTGGGCTTTTCTATAATTCTATAATTCTAATATAAACAAAGCCTTTGAAAGAAAAATGGGTTTGTTTTAGAGCAGTTAATTAGTGAAGAATTCTGATGCTTTAATTTTGTTTAGAAAGAAATAGCATTTCCCAAATTAAAAGTGGCCCAAGATGTGAGGACTCAGCTGTTTTATGTACCTTCATGATTATGGGTATTACCTTCATGGCCTTTAGATTACATTAAGTTTCCATGAGATCCAAATCAGAGTTATTCCCCCTACAGACTTTCAGGATAAGGTTCCATAGTATTTTTCTTGCCTTGAACAGTGATTGCAAGTTACCGCAGACATCTCCAGTTGCCTTCCTTGCCTCTGAATAAGGATCAAGGAAAATAAAAGCTTAAAGTGGAGCAGCACAGCTGCATTCCAGAGATATGTCCCACATGAGTAACAAGTTGTTTGTTTTTTTGGTAAATAAATACAAATGCTTGTGGTTTCCAATAATTTCATTGTAAGTCTTTTAAATTAGATGGGAAACTTGAATCCCGTGAAGATATTTTTTTCTGCCATAGTTCAATAACAAAATTTTTCCTCTAGGTGTTTTCTGATTTACATAAATTACAAATAACTTAGAGGTTAATACACCTCTAAGAAAAGGTATGAATTCTCTACCTATTCACACACCTATAAGAGTAAGTACAGAAAAGTTGTGTTATCTTCCAGGTTTGTATTTAATAACTGCATTTTTAAACTTCACAAATGTGTACAATTTTTTTTAAGACATAATGTAATAAAAATTCTTTTTTTCCATTGAGTGCAATTGTGGCTTTTTAGCCCTGTCATGATACTGCAGAAATGCAAACTGGCGACACAGATTAAAAAATCTTATTGGATAAGTAAACTGTACTAGAGGTATAATATTGTATAAAAACCAGCCTTATATCCAGACAAAATTTAATCAGATTTTAATTGGTTAAAAGTTAATATAAAGCCAGTAGTTGTGATAAGTGGTAATGTTTTGTTTCTTTGCTAGAGCGTGATTTGGTTGTAAATGCAGTACAATAAACTATAATATCTGAAAAACTATGATGATATGGCAGAAACTGCTGAAAAAATACCTGTTGCAAATGAGTTTAGCCAGAATGAAGTATGCATGATGGAAATGGAAGGAAAATAGTATGTACGGCAAAAATAGAATTTAAGAAACACAAATCAAAGAGTATTTTTGAGATCTCAAATCCTCCAAGTGTGAACACCATGTACCCTCTTACTGACAAGTTCTGAGTAGGTAGCCATCTTCTAATTCTAACAAGAAAATTTTTAACTATGCCTAAGTTAATCTATGATGTTCTGCAATAGTAATTGTGAGACCTGTAAGGAAAAACTAACAGAAGTGATCAGAACTAATTGGGCTTTGTGCAATCTTAATTTTATCTGACAGTTGAGAAACATGAATCCTGAGGAGTAGTGTAAATTTAAATTGCAGAGTATTACCACAAATGCAGTGTGATATTATAGATACATGTGTTAATTTCTTTTATTGTTAGATCCAATCTCCAAAGGTCATTCATATAGCAATTAGAAATACAAGTTCCTGTTCTTTTGCATGGCCCATGAAAAATAATTTTATGTCTTTAAGAAAAAGTGCACAAGGGCAAGGTGTGATGTGTAACTGATTAGTGTGAGGTGGGCAAAATGACCATCTCCAAAGATGTTTCCAGCCAAGCTCCACTCAGAATGTTCTTTCATTCTAAGTAAAATAAACAGGTTTGAATTTTTTGGGGATGTTCTATTTGCTGTCCAGTAAAACCTTATAGCTTCTGGGCTTTTATACAACTAGGATTTATAGTATCTATTCTCCCTGTGCGGAGTCCCAAGATAATGTTAATAGATGGCTAGTTTTGCCAATAAATCCCTCAGGGCACAGACAGAAATATCTGTTTCAGATGAGTTGTTCAGAGCTAAATCCACATCCCAAATGGAATATAGTATTTAGGCTTAAGAGACTCATCTCTAAAAATGTCAAGGTGTTTTTTCTTCCCATTCCTAATAAGGGCAAACTATGGCAAAATCAAAACCCATGGCTCCTGAGAACTCATGTATCTACTAATCAAGAGTTGGAGGCTGGTTTTCTTGGAAGGAACCTAGACTAATTTGTGAGATCCAAAAACCTGTTCTTTGAGGACTTTGCTTCAATTCAAGAGCCTGGAAATTCATGAGTGAGGAAAATAACAGATTTCCAGGACTACTAGCCAAAATGTCAGGAGTTTTTCATTGTCTGGGAGCATGGAAACCCATCTAAATAATAAAGGAACTGGTAAATGGAAGACAGGAAGAGAAGACAGAAAAGGAAATAGAGGGAAGTAGGACAATTAAGTTAATGGTCTTTACCTGGACTTTCATTAGAGCCCACGGAGAAGAGAGAAAAGCTGACACAAACTGCCATGACTATTTCAGACTGCACAAAAATGAAAACCATTCTTATCTTCAGGATATGCATATGGCTTACAGGCTGTATGAGTGTTGGCATGTTCTACAGATTTGTTTTCTTTCATTCAGCATGGCATTGCTGACCTATATTCGGCTTGCTAACAACTATAACTCCAAATCTTTCTCTGAAGAATTGGTTCCTCCCTCTTTAATTATGCAGCAGATTATTCCTGTTTGAAAGCTCTCTTTTCCCTAATAAATCTCATTCTTTTCTGACTACAACTTCATTTTTTTCAAGATTGTTTTGAATTTTAGTTCAAAGCATCTTGTACATTTTTATGCCCTTACTGATCCATAGTTCCCTCATTCTTCTTGCCTTTTCTCATGCTTTTGTTGTTTCTGGTTTTCCTGTATGTAATGCTCTACACAGATTTTCCAACCAGTGTGCTTTGGACTACCTCAAATAATAATTTAATTATTGTAAACTTAGATTCTTTGTATTCTGCTGATCTGAGAGGACATAATTAAATCCTTAGGCCTTAAATTCACTCTACTCGTTGAATTCCTGAAATGGTTACAAACTCTTTTAGAAAATATATTTTGCAACCCTTTATAGATCTGAACAAAAATCTCAAACAAGGATTTGCAACATTTTGCTTAAATAAAAAAGATTTATCTGGATGTTTGTTACTTGTATAGATGGTAAGTAAATACTGGTAACTTTTAATTGAAAACCAGTTTTGAAATCCCAGCTTCAAGCACTGATATTGCGAACATTAAGTCTGAGAGATCAGCTGACATGGCTACGGAGAAAAATCCATAAACCATACCTTTAGTAAACTTCTTTGGGACAGCAACAGAGGCAGCAAGAGGCAGCTCCAAAGTACCCTTTTTAAATCCAGTTTTTCAGTTCTTCAAACTAAGAAAGGAAATCTGCCTAAAGTCTAGGTTGTGTATAGCAAAATAAAGACTAATTGCAGCACAGCTACCCATATCTAGACCACCGCCTGCACAGCTAGGTCATTTTACCACATGCCTTCTCTGGCGATAACACATTTACACATGGTGTGTCCAGCAACCTAGTAGATTTTTTTTTATTGGTCATGACATATCTTACAAAATATTGTTATAAAAGTTGATTAATTTTCCTTACCATTAACTTTGTTGAAATTCTGTTATTGTTATTCTAACATGTGTTAGAATAACAACAATAGAATTTAGAATAACAATAATATATGTTATTTTAATGTATGGGAACTACACAGGCAATGGAAGCAGGGACACATATCCTGGGAAGAGTTTATGGACACTCTAGGGTTGGGGTTAAAAAGACCATGGTGCAGCTGAAGTACAACTTGGCAAGGGATGCAAATAATAATAAGGGTTTCTACAGGCATATTAGCCAAAATATGAAAGCCAAAGAAAGCATACCCCACCTGATGAGAAAGATGTCCCAAGATATCAGTTGTTATCCCAACTGATAACAATAAAAGAGGAGAAGGCTGAGATATTCCACCATGTTTTTTCCTCAGTCTTCACAGGTAACCTATCTTCCCACACCTCTTGAGTAGATGGACTGTAAGATAGGGGGTAGGAGAGCAAAGCCTCCCACTCTAAGTGATAATCAGGTTCATGACCACCTGAGGAACCTGAGCAAAATAATCCTATGGAACCTGGTGGAATATATCCCAGACTCCTGAGGGAATTGGTTGATATAGCTGCCGAGCCACTCTCCATGATGTTCAAAAACTCATCACATGAAGTGAAGTCCCAGGCAACTGAAAAAAGTTAAATATTGCGCCCATTTTTAAAAAGGGTAGGAAGAAGGACCCTGAGAACTACTGACCTGTCAGCTTCATCTCTGTGTCTGAGAAGATCATGGAACAGATTCACCTGGAAGCTGTGCTAAGGCACATGGAGGACAGGGAGATGATTTGGGACAGCCAGCATGCCTTCACCAAGGGCAAGTCCTGCCTGACCAACACAGGGGCCTTCCATGATGGAGTGACTACCTCAGTGGACAAGGGAATTCTGGAATTCTGTAAGGCCTTTGTCACGATTCTCCACTACATCCTTCTTTCTAAATCATAGATCTATGGATATTTATGGATGGGCTATTCAGTGAATGAGGAATCATTTGGATGTTCCTATCCAGAGGGTAGAGGACAACAGCTCATTGCCCAGAGAAAGATGAGCGGTGAGTGGTGTCTCTTAGAGGTTTGTACTGAGACAGGTACTGTTTAATCTCTCCGTCACTACTTCCAGTACTTAAAGAGGGCGTATAAAAAAAAGGATGGGCCCAACCTGTTTGTCCTGTTGGTATAGGACAAGGGTGAAAGACTTTAAATTGAAAGAGAAGAGGATTAGATCAGATATTAGGAAGAATATCGTTACTATGAGGGTGTGATACACTGTACAGGTTTCCCAGAGAGGTTATTAATACCCCATCCCTGGAAGTGCTCAAGGCCAGGCTGCATGGGGCCCTGAAAAACCTGATCTAGGGGAAGGTGACCCTGCCTATGCTACAGGTTTGGAGCCAGCTGATCTTCAAGGTTCCTTCCAACCCAACTCTTGCATGATTCTACACTGATTTCAGGGCTTTGAGATGATGTCTTCAGCCCCAGCTGGACCCTTCTACCTTTTCTATTTAAATGCTTCCAGGGAGGAGCCAGTTTTGTTGAACATATCTGTGTACTATTTTTGCTATGCTCAAGCAAAATTTTTGCCTTAATGTGTTTAAACCAAATGAAAACTTTTAATTCCTTTAAGAACAAATTATAGATTCAGAATATTAAGGGAAATTATACATTTCAGGTGACAAAAACAGCTGAGAATATTCTTAGAATTTGTAAAGAAAAATGAAAGTACCGCAAGTCAGAGCAGGGGCTTAAAAATTTTATTTAAATTCTCCCTGAGGAAGAGTCTATCTTTTTTTCACTGAGTATATAAGAAGCATAGTAGATTAGTCTGCTGTCTCAGGCACTTAAGTTAGTTGCCTAAATTTAAGTGGTGTGGAGGTTGTTCTTTCCCCATTCCCACAACATTTATAATTAATCAGCTGAAAAGCAGCTCATGAGCAATTCACAGAAGGAAGAGATCAATTCTCAGGAGAAGGTGTCTGCAATAAGTAATCTAGACTGCTCTAACTAAATTTGTAGAATAAATTCTACACAATGAATTTTTCGACTTGCTTTTCAACTTGTTTAATTCCTTTAAGCTCTGAAGTCATTTGTAGGCATCAATACTTCTAGTTAGCTGAACAATCGTCCACAGTTTCTGCTAAACTCTTAAATCTTCATAGTTTGAACAGCTGAATCATCTCTAGCAACAGCATTTTTTGTTCAAAAGTTAAAAAATGAAGTTGAAAGTGAAAGTGCTGCTATTTCTGTATTATTTCATGTTAGCTCCAGTTCTCCATTGTGACGTAAACACTCCAAATGTAATATTGTTTACAGGTTTAGAATAAAACAAATGCTGTGCTGTAAATAAAAGTGAATAGAACCAGAATCTCTTGGGAGAAAACAAGGAAGTATTACATTTCATTATGTTTCTCTTTCTAAGAAGTCTGCGTGTTCCTGAAGCAGTCATCATTAATTTTAGTACAATATGGTGAAAATGGCATAAATATTATGCAATCATGCAAAGTTTAGTAAAAAGTTCAGTTACCGGCAGTGCTCTCTGTTTTATGCCATCTATGGCAAAATGCTTAAGAAATATAAAGAGTTAATCAAGACTTGGAAGTAACTCTTCCTAGTACTTCCTACAACTTGCATCTTAAAATAATACAGCAGTGTCAGGACTGGTGCCAACAGCTCCTGATTTTTTTTTTTTTTTTGGGGGGTGGAGAGGTTTAATTTGTTTTAATTTTCAGAAATGTCAATATCAAGCAGCAGAATGCAAAATTTTATGTTTACGTCATAGGGACAATGAAAGGAAGCCTTGATACCTAATAGGCTCACTTTATATTCCAATTACAGTATTTCTATTAATAAATTATTTAAATGTCCAATTCATGTGATGATAAGACATTTCATTAAAATTATCTTAATTATTTTTCAAAAGAAATAATCTTTTGAGTCCAAAATCAGTAAAACATATGCTTTCTTTCTCTTAGAAAATTAAGGGATCTTTTTGGTCTAAAATTTACTGGAAAGAAGCGAAACAACTGCATTTACTTTGACAGACTTTGGGTCACACCTACAGAAATTTAAAATGAGTGAGTTATAAAAGTTTTAGAACTCCTGTCTGACCCTTAAGGCCTTTCTTTGCTGCAGCTTAAGAACTTTTAAAAGGGTAAACTTTCAAAGCAATCTGTAGGAAATACACAAAAACCCCCCTTTATTTATGATCAAACTGTATGTGATTATTTTACATGCATAACTCTTAAAATTCATCCCAAAGTGTCTTGATTGTATTGAATCTTCAAAGTGCATGGAAACAGAATTGAACTTACAAAGCTATTTGAAACTTAGGCTTTTGTAATAAAAATGTAAAAAAACCCTCCTGGGTTAGATATTATACAGCAGAAAACTTAGGAAATAATCAAAGAGTTTGTGACTTATCTTCATAATCTTCATCCAACAATGTAGTTGCACTCAAATTTTTCCAGAAAGCACTATTCAGCTACTAGACAAAAGAACTTCTGAAGAATTTAACGCATTTAGTAGAAAAAAAAAGTCACTAATCCATTTGAAACAGATTCCTAGCGACAAAATAAGAAAGAAAAGCCTTTTACTTTTCAGGGTATGATAGCAAAGAATTGTAGTCAAGTTTGTCTAATTACCGTCCTTCCAATTGAATGTGAAAACATTCAATGTGAATAAGGTCTTCAATGTGAATAATATGCGTAGTGTGTACTTTTAAGTACAATTTCTTTTCAAATTTTCCTTCTTTTGAATGACTGTAAAGATCAGGTCCTATATGTCATCCATATCCTCCTCAGAGCAGAAATATTTCAAGAGTGTTAAAAGCTGTACCTGTTTAAACTACAGGATCTAAAAGTATAGAAGTTCTGTAGATTGCAATTAATGCTTGTGAAAGTAATTTTGCTTTATATCTCTATAGTTTTTCTCCAATATTCATTTTGATAGAAAACATAGATGTCAACAGACCTTGGGTGAAACAATGATAAATTTTTTATTTCATGCTAAGAAAACAGGTCTCTTCTTTCCCCAGCTGGCGGAGTTGGATGAAATTTTCAGGGAAAAGGATTCTTCTCAGTTATTTGTAAGGGAAGATTAAAGTTCATATGATATTGAAGGTTGAGGTTTCTTCAGAATTCTTAACTGTTTAGATTTTGGTGCAATTCTAATTTCAGTAAGTTTGCATCAAATTATTATAAATACATGTGTACTTTTGAAAAGTGCATTACAATTTAGACCTTTTTTATTAAATAATTCATTATGAGCCCCAAAACGGAGAAACCACATTCTTCAACCTCTGACTCTTACTCTTAAATTCTTTACTAAAAATATACAGTTGTCAGATTCAGTCTCCAAGAGGAGTTTTCATAGAAAAAGGAACTGAAATTCTGTTAAAAGAAGCAGAACATTTTGCCTTTTCATCAGTTAGATCTGTTGGATTTCAGCTTCATGCTTTAAAAAAGAACAGGGCACTGAAATGCATTATAAAAACAGAGTACACACTTCACCTTGTCTCCAATGATTTACTTTTACAACATTCTTCTCCAGCTGTTCTGTAGGGAATTGCATCTGACAGATATGGAGAAACATTGAACAGCAAGCATTTGCTAGGACACCTCTGCTGATAAAAAGGAAACAAACCTGCATATATATGGAAGTTTTTGATTCAGAGTAGAAAAGGAACAGCAAATGTTTTCTCTAAAAAAAATGCTTCATTGGCTACGTTTGTTACCATGGTCTTCAGCTAAAAAATTTTTTTTTTCCTGCTTAATTCAATCTTTGTTCTTATATTCTGAGGTGTCATGATGATTGTAAACTCCTAGACATAAAAGTTGGACTGTAACATGGAGATCACTGACTAACAAGCCCAACAAATGACAGAAAACACTGAATTTGTGTAAAGCAATTTTAACCCACCTATGATTAGCTTAAAGGCAAGGTAAGGAGTGTGAACAGTTACACAGGCAACAAGTAACAGAGAACTGCTCACCAAAAAGAGAAGATAAAGATGAAAAAAAACCCAAAAACAAACAACGAAAAAAACCAGCAAGCCTATGAGAAGAGCATTCTGCCTGAGCAAGTGACAGATAGAATCTGGGTTTGTGAGTATTCCCCATGGGGCTCATGGAGAAGAAGAAATAAAGACTGGACATGGACTTGGAAAACAGAAGTAAGTCCAGACAAGAACGTCAAGATAAATGGAAGACTGAAGGCAGCATAAAAAGCTGACGGCCTGCATTTACTGAACAACAGAAGCTGAATGGNGAAAAAAAAAACCAAAAACAAACAACGAAAAAAAACAGCAAGCCTATGAGCCAAAAGAAAAGAATGACTGTAAGAAAATGGCAGGAGGATTAAGAGCCAGCTTAGGGACAGCTATGCTGCAGTGGGCAGCAATGAGGAGAAATATGCTGAAGGAGAAGATAGGATGACAGAAGAGAGAAGCTGCTAGTCCCATAAGAGAAGAGGTAATGGAGAGAGCTTTGAGAAATTGCCCAAGTATAAACAAAGATATTACACAGAAGAGAAGTCAGGATATTTAACAGACAGGAGAAATAACTCCGAATAGAGCTTTAAGATAAGAGGCAGTGTTTTTGTGACTTGAGAGTTCTTGGTGCAGACTAACAAATCTGCCACTACTACAGATTGAGGAAAGTCAGTATAAAGTCTGCCAGGAATAAGCATGCACACTGTGAGGTCAAGGATAAAAGGAATTTTCAAAGAAACAGGGGGAAATATACAGACGTTGATCACTTTCCATGCTGGGACACACCCTAGATTTCAAATGGCACAGACCGAGGGGATTACTCCAAACTAGGGTAGCTACTGAGACATACAACTGCCCCAGGTGATATCCAACAGAATTGTTCCTGCTACAGGGGAAAGAATGTAGACATGGTCTTTCTCTTCTAGGACTGCTTCTCAGAGGTAGGTTATAACAAACTCATCAGATATTTAAAATAATTTCTTGCACTAAGTGCAAGAATGTATTTTATAATATAAAAGTATACACTATCGTGTATGGTATACTATATAAACATATAAGATAAGATATTGGTGCCACTCAGTGTTATATTAGATGTTATTAATGGTAATGGGAAAGAAGAGAACTAGAATGTGAACAGTAAAATAGTAAAGATAGACTCAAAAGGAAAATTCAAAAATATGTAAGAGAATATCGAGTTCCGAGTAGACAATGAAGGATGAATCAACACTCATTTAATATCTTCAGTATTACCCTTGGAAAGAAAAATGCAAAGGTATTTTGCTTGCTGACACAAAATTGGCAACACTGTGAGCGTGGGAAAGATCAGATCCTTGTAATGGAAGGACTCCCTGACATTAAGGAATGGAACATAGATATGGATGAAATTCAGTTGCAGAAAGTAAAGGTCATTCATGCAGGGACCAATAATGAGAATTTCTTCTATAATCCAGGAGCTTCTCAGTTGGAAACAATAAAGAAGGAAAAGCAGCTGGATCTATTAATCAGTCACGGAATATCTATGAGCCACCAATGCCATGCAAGCATGAAAAAGTGAATGTGATTTCAGGTTATATAACAGAAGGTTACAGGCCATTCCTCAAAGAGCCATGGTGTCATTCCCATAGTTTTAATGGCAATATACCAGCAAGCGGTAGATTAAAGAACAGACACAGACATTTTCTAAATTAAATAACCAATGGACTTGTACCCTGAAAAGTTATTAAGTGATGGCAGTTTAGTAAAAGCATTATAGAATTGTTCATCTATTATTATGCACTAAAACTAGGTATGAAAATCAGGGACTGGTCCCTGTTATTTTGGTGTAATGCAATTGCGCATAATAATACAGGTTCAGCCACAAGACAACTTACAATTATAGGTTTAATCATGCAAACACTTAGATCCATTAATAATTGCATATTGTGATACTTTTATTTTAATACCTCAGATTCAAAATTATTTGCTTAATTGCTCTCTATTCAGTAATCAGAGGAGGGCATTTACAGTAGGAATGTCAGTTGACAAGGCATATTCAAATCAATATACCAAGCGATACATGTGATAATGGAAATCACCTAATAAGAAGGTCCAGCAAACATAATGCCATTTAAAACTCACACATTTGCCTTTTTGTTTATTGAATTTGTTAATCTTCTCTCATGCAGCGCAATCATTAAGAGAGTTCTTAGATTACTAACCATGCCAGGTTACATGTACCGTAGGTGCCATCCAATGTGAACATTGTCGGTCCCTTCTAACTCTCCATATTTTAACATGCAATAACTTGTGTGGAACAATAGTACACGACCTACTAACAAAGCAGCAAAGTAAATTGTCAAAAGACTGTGTAGCATAATTTGCAATTTAGTACTATTTTATAAAAGTATGCATTGAGAGGTTGCACATTTTTTCCATGGGCAGTATCAGTTTTCTGGTAGTGACATGTGAAGATCCTGATCTTTTTGCAGTTATGCAGTGGTCAAGAACTTGGCTTCCTGAGGATTTTCCTTTGCAGCATAAGATTTATTATATATTCTTCTTTCACTTTGACTGACCTGGTTTTATTTTATAATTATTTGAAGAATATTTCTTGCAAATTTTCTCTAACAGGAAGAAAGGAAGTGAAGAAAGCAATCAGTAGGAAGTCAGTATGAATTATCTATTTCATTTAAAATCTATTTCTCATAAGGATTAAATAGAAATTACATGAATATTTATCATAAGAAAACTGCAGAAAAGATGGATGGAGAATTTATTGCAAAAGGATAAAAAACGATGAGGATTTCTAAGTGCACTTAAATACAGAGTTAAAACAAGAAATAAACAACAAATTGTTTGTATACTTTGTTTGCATTTTCTTGTCACATAAAAAACACTTTCTCCTTCAGTTAGGCTTTTGTAATTTAATTCCTTTACACTACTAGGTCTTATGCTACAAACTTTAAACCTCCTGAAATGCAAATTTCTATAAGATTTCAGACAGCATGTATATACTATTTAACATTTCATCATTATTTAAAGACAGTACAGCTGCAATGGACTCATGGAACAGAATAAAATAGTATTCAGCAGGCCAATAAAGTATATTTTTTGGTTTTGGAGTTGCAGGGCTTTCTAATTTTCTTGTTACATTGAAGAGACTATACTAGTCAATCACTTAAATTTGATGGATTAACTTCTGTTCAAACAGGCTAGCAGTTACTACCAAAATTGTGTGAATTAACTTATCAGTCCAGAAATTTTTCTTGTTGATATCTGCTTCCAAAAAATATAAGGATTTATCAGTGATGTCTAAACCAAGAGGACAAGAACTTTTAGACCAAGCCAAAACATGCCAGTACCTTCAACAAAAAGAATCAGTTGAAAGTCATATTTTACCTTACAATTACTATACAGTCAGATTACTTATATCAAAGGACATTTAAACAGTCAGAAGTATGAGCTAGAAGTGGTATCTTCTCTTTACAGTATGAATCCATACATTTTTAGGAAACAAGTACCTTTCAACAATGAAGGGATGACAAGTACAAAATATATATAACTTACTTCTAGGATTCTTACCTAAACTTCTCTCACATTGATATATTTATGTGCCTGACCTTCCTTGCTTATAGAAGTACAACAAATTAAAAATTGAAAATATTTGACAAAATTATGTGAGAATTGGTACAATATGAATAAAGCTAACAAATACTTAGTATGGCAGGCAATTTACCTCTGTTCTGCTATAAATTATAAATTAGGGATACATACAGAGTAGAACAGATATTTGATAACTGTGAGAGCAAAGGGTCTCAGTAAGTTCTTAGCAGCTCCTAAAGTCAGGTATTTTCCTGGAAAAAGCAAAGCAAGATGCATGGAGATAGAAGCTGTCAAAATAAGCAAGTATAACACAGAGGTGGCATGCACATGAAAAAGTGGGTAGCCATTACCATTGGAGGTATTGATAACACGCCACATGAAATATAAAAACAAATTAAAATTACTAGAGACGTCTCAAATGTGTACACTTGCCTTCTTATAATCAGCTGATATATTGCTGGAAAATACGCATTGAAAGCTTGGTTTTGGAAGAATAATGGTTACATCCAGTAGCCATATAAGACAGACCTAGTACAAATTCCCTCAGAATCTCTGAAAGGGAGCACATATTTCAAAACTTACCTTATTGAGACAATACAACAAGCTAATTCAGGTGAAATAACTTCTTATTATGTCTGATCAACACATTTTTTCTGGTTTTGTCATAATTTTAGCTTATTGAAATTGTATTTTAAGTACCACTAAAGCTTTAAAGGGGGGACCTTATAACTTTCTCCAACTCCCTGAAAGGAGGTTGTAGCAAGGTGAATGTTTGTCCCTTCTCCCAGGTAACAAGTAACAGGACCAGAGGAAATTACCTCNNNCTCAAATTGTGCCAGGAGAGTCTTAGATTGGATATTAGGAAAGAATTCTCCACTGAAAGGGTGGTCAGGCATTGATTGGAATAGGCTGCCCGAGTAAGTGGTGATACCACATTCCTGGAAGAGTTCAAAAGATGTGTGGATATGGCACATGTGGTATAGTGGTGAGCATGGCAGTGCTGGG
>WBNO01023650.1:11137-64373 GCA_013400575.1 Peucedramus taeniatus | reverse complement strand
CTGGTTCCAGGGAATCCCTTTCCTCCTCCCTGTCCTGCTCCAGTCCCTTCCTCCTCTTCCCTCTCCTCATCCCACATCCAGCAGCTGCTTCCCAAACCCACGGCGAGGCCAACAGGGCTCCACTCCCCATTTCTGCAGCAAAACCCCTCCAGAGCAAGGCAGGGACGCAGGGCTGGGCTCAGCCACACCAAGGAGCGCCTTAATGAGGCAGAAACAGCCAAAATTGATTTTTAATTTCAGATTTTAATTTGTCCGGAGCATCTCAGTGGCTTTTAAATGAGATTTAAAGCGCGTTTTATTCCGCCAGGAACGGGTTCAGTCACCGGCTAAAATTGGATTAGTGGCTCCAGTGCCTGATGAGGAAGAGGGTTGGAAGTTGAATTTTGGAACATTCTGGGCCACATCTCATTAATCCACCCTTAAGGAACTTTTTTGGGTTGGTGTGGGGTTTATACGTAAAGGGGGAATTCAGGAATGAGACACAAATATGGAAACATTTACCCAGAGGAATTCAGGAACAAAACAAATACTCTGACATCTACCTGAATTCAGGAATACAACACAAATTTGGAAACATTTGCCCAGAGGAATTCAGGAACAAACCTAATATGGAAACATTCACCTACAAGAATTTAGGAACAGAACACAGATTTGAGATATTTACCTAAAGAAATTCAGGATTAAGACAAAAATATGGAACATTTACTTACAAGAATTCAGGAACAAAACACAAATGTGGAAACATTCACCTACAGAAATTCAGGAACAAAAAACAAATATGGAAACATTCACCTACAGAAATTCAGGAACAAAAAACAAATATGGAAACATTCACCTACAGAAATTCAGGAACAAAACACAAATATGGAAATATTCATCTACAGGAATTCAGGAATAAGACACAAATATGGAAATATTCACTTACAAGAATTTAGGAACAAAACAAAAATTGGCGATATTTACCGGCAGAAATTCAGGAGTAAGATACAGATATGGAAACATTTACCCGAGGGAATTTAGGAACAAAACAAATATGGAAATATTCACCTAAAAAATTCAGGAATAAGACACAAATAGGGAAGTATTCACCTACAAGAATTCAGGAATAAGACACAAATATGGAAACATTCACCTAAAAATTTCAGAAATAAGACACAAATAGGGAAACATTCACCTACAAGAATTCAGGCATAAGACACAAATATGGAAACATGTTCCCAGTTCCTGAGGGGAAACTGAGGCAGGGAGCCCAGTTAAAGCTGGACTGGGAGCAACCAACACTTCCAGGGATGGGGCATCCCCACCTTCACAGCCAAGAATTCCTTCCTCATATCCCACCTAAAGGTCAGATTTTACTTTCCAATTATTGGGAAAACTGAGCCCCAAAAAATGCAGAAAATGGAGGAAAAATATTGCAGGGTTTTGGGAGGACCGGATTTATTCTCAATTTTTTAGACAAGTTTAGTTTTTATTTAAATTTCCAGACTTTCACTAGGAGTTGGTGGCTTGGATGCTCCTGAATATCCTGTTCTGATTCTGGGATGAGGGAGGAGGGTGGTTTGTGTGTATTTTTATTCTACTTAGGGTTAATTAAGGTGGTTTTTACAAGATTGTTATTTGAGTTCCTTTTTGCAGTACCCATTCTTAAAAATTCTAACTTCTTTCTCCCTGTGATTGCCAGTCTGTTCCCTTAAATCCCAATCCAAACTGTCCTGTATTTATGGGACTTGGTTTGACCTTAAAATTGAGTTCCTACAATGTTGACTTTTGATTTTCAGCCCCATTTTGGGTTGGTTTTGCACCAGTTTTGTGTCTTTACTCAGAAAAATGCTGATATTTGTGACACTTGTGTTCCTAGCTCAGCTTTACTGAAGATATTGGTTGGATTTTGAAATCCTACTTTTCATTTCTCTATTTTTATGGAAGCACCAAAGCTCTTTCTGTGCTGAACTCTGTTTTTACCTTCATGAAATAACCAGTGAGGAAAGAATAATTTGGGCTGGGGGAAATTTGGAGCTCAGCTGTTCAGTCTGATACATGAAGAGGATAAGGAAGTGCAAGACAGATGGTCTGAGGAATCTTCTGATCTTGCCAAGATCACCCAGCCCTCAGGAGACACAGGATTGGGGATTTGCCAAAAAAAAAAAAAAAAGTTCTTTTTTAAGGCAGGTTTATAAAATCCAAAGAGTTTGGGTCACTCTCATGTGGTGATTATGGATCTGTTGATGAGGAGGGAAAGGAAAAACAAGGAATGAACAACAAGGGAGTTCCTGGGATCCTGTAAAACACTTCCTGGTGGAAAATCAGCCCAGTCATGGCAATAATCCCGGGAAAAGATGTGGGAATGAGGGCAGTAAAAACTTGGAATGAATTCAGTTTTGCAAATCATTTTGCTGTTAAAAAAAGATGCAAATGAGAAATGAATGGGTTTAGAGTGAGGGAACATGAGGGGAAATGAGAGAAGAACTCAAGGCTGGGTGATGAAATCCCTCCAATTGATGACGGAGACAAATTCCAACGTGGCTTTGGCATCCAGGATGTGCCATCAGCCCTGTGATATTTTACTTGTGGGGAGTTTTTAATGAGTTAGAGATGGGACCTCTGTGTTGTTTTTGATGATGGGGTTTATTTTCTTATCTTCTACACAGGCAGGAAGGGTGAGTTGGGCTCACATCTTCACTGCATGGCTCAGAAGGTCACAGACCCTTAGTTACAAGACCTTTAAAGGGTTTATTGACCAATAAAACACTGCAAACAAGGATATTTATGGTTTTGACCCAATCCTTCAATATTTCATCTTATGGACCCATGCTGCAGTGTGAGCTTTCTTAGCCAATCATGTTATGGACACAAACCCACAGTGCTGCATTCTGAACTCCTTGTAACCTCTGGAACTACTTTTATTTTTATATCTTAAACTCTAAAACTCTAAACTTTCCTTCCCTTAGCTCAACGTGTCTCTGCTTTAAACTATAAATCCACATTCTCCCTTCTGGCACCTCAGTTTGGGAGCCTTTTCCAAGGTCCCAGACCAAATCCTGGGTTTAATTCTAAGCTTTGGCTCCCAGGCCCAAAGCTCTGAGAGTTCCCTGCATTTGGGATTCCAACAGCTACCACCAGGCAGGAACAGGGTCCAGCACCCACCAGCTGGTTCCCATTTTCCATACTCCTGGATATTCCCAGCAGTGATTTTGCCAGAGACAGGGAGATGTTCACTGGCAAAGCTGAACTGGGAATGTGCCATGGGCACTGGATGATCCTGTTGGGATTTGGGAAGCAGGAAGGGATGGTTGTGAGGGGCTGGGTTACCAAGGACACGGCCCTGGGGACATTTGGGGTGTGGTGCCTCAACCAGGCTTTTGAAGGATGGAATATCCCACTGGGAATGGCACTGCTGCTGTGGCTGGGGCACGGAGCCTTCTCCAGGGGTGGGAGGTGGCTCCTGCTCTGAAATCCTGGGATTAGGCAGCCTTAGGAGAAGGTTTTGGCTAAAGCAGCAGGTGCCAGCTCCTCACAAGGCTTCAGAGGAGCTGTGGGTTCTTGGCCATAAAGATCAGTTTGGAATCCAAGTGAGATTTCAGGGCAGGAACTTCAAAATTATTGTATATTTTACCAGGAATAACTTTTACTCTCTATTTGAGAACACAACTACAAGACAAGAGACTTCCAGTTTTTAAAGAGGGCTTAGAAAGCCAGGGACATCAGCTTTGGGCAGAGAGGGACAGGACAGGGGAGAAGAGTTTTACACCAAAAAATATTTAAATTATGGTTTAGGAGGAAATTCTGAGGCTGGAACTGGATGGGGTTTGGGTCCCTTCCATCTCAAACTGTTCTGTGATTGTGCAATATCAGACTTTGCAGAAGCTTCCAAAAGGTGGAATTTGAGGGAAAAACAACAATAAAAAAATCAATCTTTTAGTTTCCCCCTCTTTTCTGGTCCCTATGGCAGCAGAACTGAGCTGTTCCCAGGCTGAGCTCCCAGGACCATCGTGGATTCTGGAGGATATTTCTCCAACACCATCAAACCCCTGGATCCCAAACGGGATCTCTGCAGGCCCAGGCACTGAACTAACAACTGCTCCCTCTCTGAAAGCTTTTGAACCACCCAGCAGCCTCGAAATCTCCCTGGAAATTCCCATGGAAAGCCATTCCAGGAGCCATTTTCTGGTTTCTATCCCAACAGGAATTTTCTCCCACAGCATTTTCCAAAAACCAACCAAAGCAGTGCCGTGGGCAACGAGCTGAGAGGAAAAGGACAAAAGGCAGCAAAGCTTTGGGAAATGAAGCTTTTCCCTTTTTTCCCAACATCCCTGTGTGGAAAGGTCCCACTGGGGTGGGATAAGGGGGTGATAAAGGAGATAAACTGAGCAGTGCTGGTTTCTCTTCAGCTCAATCTGCACCAGTGGGGCAATAAAAAACCCCAAAAATACAAAGTGAGGGCCATGATTTTCTCCTGCTTCCTAATAAATAATTACAGGAAGAAAAAATATTTCACAGCACTTGGACTTTTGGAGAAGCCAAGGGTTTAGAAGGAGGAAAATTCATTTTTGAAGGGCAGGAATGGACTTGTGTGTCCTCAGAAGGAGAAGCTCAGGGACAGCTCGAGCTGGGCCTGGCAGCTGTGTCCTTCCATCTGCCCCTTCCCATCCCAGCACATCCCGCCTGGATTTGGGCCATTGGCTGGAAAAATCTGGTGATTTGTGCAACCAGGATAAAACAATGTGCTAGCAAGGAGAAAAAAGGACAAGATGACAGAACCTTCATGTGGCAACAGCGCACTGAATTCCAGGAAAATCCTGTCCTTCATCCCAGGATGGCCAAAGCCAACCAAGGACACCAAAAGCTGCTGGATTTTGGGAATCTGAGTCCACAGGTTCAATTGGAATCAGTCAATTGGAGGAACTCCACACCCAAGTTTGGAAATCTCATCTTAAAGAATAAATCAGGGAGGCTGGAGAAGAAAGGTTGGGTTTGATCCCAAATAAATCTCTCCTGTGATGGATTTGTCCCAGGAAACTCCACTGAGCAGCAGCTCCTGCACATGAATCAGTGTTAAAAATCTGGGATATTCCTTGGATGTTTTGGGATCACTGGTGGGGTGGGAAAACAGCAGAGCAGCCCCTGGGGCTCTGCAAACCCAGAAATAACAAAAATTCCTGAATTATCGACAGTTTCCAGCACAAATCCAAAGCACAGCCCCACACCATCAAAAAAATCAAATTAATTAACTCCATCCCAGCCCAACCCAGCACAGATCCAAAGCACAGCCCCACAGCAGCTAAAATTAAATTAATTTACTCCCTTCCAGCCCCAACATCACAGTTCTTTTCTATTTCCAACCTTAAATTCAGATATTTAGGCTACAAACTGCATTTCCCCACCTGTTTGACAACTTTCCACATCAAGGACCTTCAATCTTAAAGCCTTTTAAATGTAAAATACTTCTAAAATTTTAGTTATCCCTTAAATTATGGACTACAAGAAGCAGCAACCAAAAATATTTAATACATCAAGTGCTAAGCAAAGCAAATCCATCTCCAAATGTGAATTAAATTCATGCTTGGTGTTTGCACTGAACTTTCAGGTTCATTAGGAACAGAGCTTTGGGAGATTAAAAGAAAAATATTTTTAAAGCCCAGTCTGTTACTTCTCACACTGAAAGAAATAATTCCCCCCCTTAAAAAGAAAAACCTTTCCAGATGAAAGATGGAACCAAAGATTGGGATTCACAGAATTAAAGGGCCTTAAACTCACTTCATTTTATAGGAAAAACTCGAGTGTTTTTGATCAGGGACAGGCAGAACTGGACTAAAATCTCCAAATTATTTTTTTTTATAGAACCCATAATTTTACTTTGAATTCATCCTGATATGTGAGGCTGATTTATTACAGCAGGCCATGAAAAGAGTGATAAATATAGAATAAATTCTATAAAAATACACATGAGCTGAAGATTGGCTGTCTTGCAGACCACCACTATTTAACAACTGCTGGATTCTGTATCTGCTCGTGCCCAATCTCCCTGACTGATCTCTCTTATTCTTCACTGCAAATGTATAAAAAAAATGTCATTTTAAAAGCATTAAAGTGATAAAAAGTTTGATATTCCTCGAAGTTCTTGAAGATGAAAAGGTTTCACTCCCAGATAAGCCTGGATATTCTTAAAGTAACTTTTTTTAAAAGATAAAATGGTTACTTTTTGGGAGGGAGGAAGTGCTTTGAGAGGATTTACCCACAACACACCTGGTACAAAATGAAACTGGGAGTGCCCAGGTCGATGGAGCCCCTCAGGAACCATTTCCAGGTGGTTTTGGAGCTCCTGCCTGGGGTGTCCCAATCCCGGGGCTGCAGGAACATCCCCAGCCTGCCTGGGGCTGGAGGGGCTCCAGGAGAGCTGGAGAGGGACTGGGGACAAGGGATGGAGGGACAGGACCCAGGGAATGGCTCCCAGTGCCAGAGGGCAGGGATGGATGGGAGATTGGGAATTGGGAATTCCTGGCTGGGCTGGAATTGCCAGAGCAGCTGTGGCTGCCCCTGGATCCCTGGCAGTGCCCAAGGCCAGGTTGGACACTGGGGCTGGAGCAGCCTGGGACAGTGGGAGGTGTCCCTGCCATGGCAGGGGGGGCACTGGATGGGGTTTGAGGTCCATTGGAACCCAAACTGGATTTGGCTGAGGCCCAGCTGGTTCCACAGGCATTTCCTGAGGGAATCCCACACCCCAGCTGGGCACCAAACCTGCCCCTCATGGGTTTAATTAACAGAGCTTAATTAACCAAGTTTAATTGGAAAAGACATCAAAGTGAAAGGGGAGGGATCCACACCCTGCCTCAGTTTCCCCATGTGAGGTCTTGCAGGTTTTCGTGGGTGCTTGGAGATGACTCTGAACCCTCAAAACCTGGAATGGTTTGGGTTGGACCAAAGGACCTTAAGGATCCTCCATGGCAGGGACACCTCCCACTGTCCCAGGGTGCCCCAGTGTCCAGCCTGGCCTTGGGCACTGCCAGGGATCCAGGGGCAGCCACAGCTGCTCTGGCAATTCCAGCCCAGCCAGCAATTCCCAATTCCTCCCTAAACCCACCCTGGCAGTTTGGAGCCATTCCCTGTGTCCTGTCCCCCTGCCCATGGGAATCCTGCAGGGTGCCTGTGCCAGGCCAGCTCTCCTGGCACCACTGATCCCCCCTGCACCCTCCATCCCCAGCCCCCCCAGGGAAACCAGGGATTCACTCCGGGTGCTCTTTCACGAATAAAAAAATTGGAAGATGTGGAAAATAAAGCTCAGCTTCTCAAAGGTCAGGCCTTGAGAGGTTGTTGATTTTTGGCCACGACACCACAGCTCAGGCAGTGAGGGCTGGAGGATCCTCGGCACCTTCAGAACAAAGTTGAATAAAGTTCACTCCCTTTTCTAAAGAGCAAGAGGAGGCAGGAGTTTGCTGAAGGCTCCTGCTCTTTGTCCTTCATTATCGGCTTCCTGCCAGCCCGGGGAAGGCTTTGGGAATGTCAGGAGGGATTTCCAGGAATTCAATCTCCCTCTCTCTGCCTTTTGGGTGCCACCAAAGCACAGCAAACCTTCATCTTCTCCTCCTCCTCTCTGCAAAAGGCTGCCCTGGCTAAATGAGGCTCTTGCCCAGCCTGGAAAGGGGGTTTTGGGGGAAAAATCAAGATTATTCTGCACACAGACAAGTGGCCACAGCTTCCAGAACCATCCAGAGCAGGCAGAAAACTGGTTTCTTCCAGTTTCCAACTCTGCTCACCAAGGTCCCCATGTCCCCAGGTGTGACATCCACGGGGATTTAAATCCCCCCAGGAATGGAGGCTCCAGCCCTGCCCTGGGCAGCAGCTGGGAGTGAGCAATCCCCTCCATCAAGGAATATTCCTAATATCCAACCTGAACCTCCCTGGGTGCAGCTGGAGGCCATTTCTTTCACCACTTGGTCTCTTTTCATAGAGCAGGTAAATAGATTTTAGTAACCAAGGTATTTAAATGAGTTACTTCTCATGGCAATTATAGTGCTGGCATTAATTATAAAAAAAACCACAAAAAATATTCCTAAAACTGCTTTTCCTAAACTCTTACAAGCAGCACATGAATTTATGGGGTAAAAAACACTGCAATGTTCAAAACTGAAGGAAAAAACCTAAGAATCAGCAAAGCTGGGTCCAATTCCTGCTGAAATAAGAGAGCTAAATTTAAGATTCATGTGAAGTCCCAACAGCTACTTTGGGGTCCCCAGAGCTGGTTTGGGAGCAGGTTATTAAATCCCACAGGAATTCCAGCTGGCTTTGACACTCTGGATTCCCTGCAAAACCAGGAAAAAAACATTTCCAGGAAGGTGTGAGCAACACCTGGAGGTTACTGGGGGGTGAAATGGTCCAAGGCAAGAGAAATGGGAAAAATAAAGAGAATTTTGGCACATCCAGCTTTGGGATAAGGCACAGGAAATCCAGGATTCTCCTGTGGATGCTCAGTCCCAAAACATTCCCAGAATGAGAACAGGCATCCCCACACCTCGTCCTGCTGCCTGCAGGTACAGCAGGTTTGGGTGATGTGGGATCATTTCAGAGGCAATAAATGTAGAATTCCACGGAATCTCTTCACTACAAAACCACCACCTTTAGGATTTCCACACAATTTTCCAATACAAGTTCCCTGAGAGAACTTCCCAGCATCTCCTACTGATGGACAGAAATCCCCAAGGTGGGGAAAAGGCAATGAAAGTGTTGGGAAAGCGAATAAAAACTGGGAAAGGTAGGGAAAAACTCAGTGCAGCCCATGGAAACACAGAGAAACCCAGGGAGAGTGGGCTGGGGGATCTCAGGTCTGAGTAAAATTGTGATTCCAGTGAAAATGTGGAAATACAAAATATTCAGATGACACCAAGCTGGTACAAGTTGCTCCTCGCCGATGTTTTCTCTTGTCACTATTTGACACCACCCTGAACTCCAGTATTACAGGATTGTTAGCATTAAAAAAGGATCATTTTGGAGGCTCCTTCCCATCAGGCAGGGATGTAATTTTTCCTTATCTTCCAAGACAGCCGAGCCCAGGAAATACAATTACCCAAATTTATGTTCACTGGAGTGTGAAGAAAGAAGTCATAAACTGAATATTGTATTTATCCCTTTGCTTTTAGCAGTTATTAAAATGCACCAGTGACTTCACAACTCTTCCTTTTGAAGAATTCTTGGCTGGGATTCGTTTTGACTTTGATTTCCTGCTTGTTTACAAAGCTTTTTCCCACCCCTTCGAATTCCAGAGGCTCCCAGCCATAACAAAGAGCTTTTTCTTCTCCTTGATAAGGACCCTGCACCAGTTGTTTGGGAATTGTTTGCTGCTAAGGTGGGAAAAGCTGCAATTCCCCTGGAGCTGCTGTTGGTTCTGCTCATTCCATACCCAAAATAAACAGTTTTATTAAATAAGACTATAAAATTTTTATTAAATATAAAATTTTGTTAAATAAAATATAAATTTTTAATAAAAATCCCATGGAGCTGCTGGAGGAAATCGAGAGGATGACCCAGGAGATGGAACACTGCTGTGGGAAAGGCTGGGAGAGTTGGGATCATCCAATTTTGGCAGCTGGATGGAACTGGATGAGCTTTAAGGTCCCTTCCAGCCCAAATTTGTGATTCCTCATCCACCAGCTCTAATCCTAGAGGAGGACCAAAAGGAGCTGTGTCCTGCTGGAGCAGGAGGAAATCAGGAATTGCCACCCTTGGAGGAGCTGGGTACAGAGGGACCTCAATCAGCTCAAACCTCAGCCAAAACAGAGCCACCAAAACCTCCAAGGAATTCCATGGAGCTGCTGGAGAAACCCAGAGGAGGATTCAAGGGATGGAGCAGCTCTGCTGTGGGAAAGGCTGGGAGAGCTGGGATTGTCCAGCCTGGAAAAGAGACCAGGAGTGACCTCAGTGTGACCTTGCAGGGCCTGAAGGGGCTCCAGGAGAGCTGGAGAGGGACTGGGGACAAGGGATGGAGGGACAGGACCCAGGGAATGGCTCCCAGTGCCAGAGGGCAGGGATGGATGGGAGATTGGGAATTGGGAATTGCTGGCTGGGCTGGAATTGCCAGAGCAGCTGTGGCTGCCCCTGGATCCCTGGCAGTGCCCAAGGCCAGGTTGGACACTGGGGCTGGAGCAGCCTGGGACAGTGGGAGGTGTCCCTGCCATGGAAAAGGGGTGGGAATGGGATTTAAGGTCCCTTCCCAAGCCAAATCCTGGGATTTAAGGACTGAGAAAAGGCATCACTACAACTCCAGGCTTTCTATCATTAACCAAGCCTTTCACTTGTAGGCAATGATAACTATAGATGGAAAATTCAGGATTTTCCTGTCCCAGGCAGCATCTCCCATTTCCATCCCAAGCCCTGGGCACTCCCAATGGCTCTGCTTGGATTTGTGCTCCCCTCGGAGCAGCTCCTGCCTGTCTGAGGCTCGGGAATCCTTGGAAATCCTCTCCTTTCCACTCCCCTCCAGTCCAACACTGCCAGGGATCCAGGGGCAGCCACAGCTGCTCTGGCAATTCCAGCCCAGCCAGGAATTCCCAATTCCCAATCTCCCATCCATCCCTGCCCTCTGGCAGTTTGAACACCTGTCAGGACCTCACCACCCTACAAATCAGCAATTTCTTTCCAATATCCCAACCAAATTTCCCTTCCTGTCCTATCTACAGCCCCCAATCTCATTTCCATCCCTACATCCACGTGGAAATACCCAAATAATCCACAAAAACACTACTGAGCTTATCACAGATGTGCAAACCTGAAATCTGGAGGTGACCAAACCCTCCAGGGAGCGACACAGAATTCCTAAGTGTTCCTTTGGGTCCTGTGATCCCCCTGAGAGCAGCAATTCCTCTCCCAGCTCCCTCCTGACCCTGCCAGGTTTTGCTGTGCTCATCCTGCAGGGCAGAGATGGGAGCTTGAAGTCATCTCCAGCAATAAAGTCCAAGGACCTCAGGGAAATATTGCTTTTAAAAAGTCATTTCCAGGGTAGACACCACCCAGAAAAATGAATAAAATAAATAAAACAAAGCTCCTCCTTGCAGGAATGGGCTGGAAGGGGGAGGGTTTTGGGATATTGGGACACAAGGCAGGGGATGGACTTTGGGCCTGGTTAGCAAAAGAGATTTGATAACAGGAAACAGAACTCTGAGGATTAAATCAAGATTGCAAGAAGATTCAATCAGACTGACTTACCAGAAAAAGAAAATGACATCAAACTCTGCAAGCAAGAGATGTTTAAAATGTGTAAGTTTGTTTATGTGATGATTAACCCAATCCTTGCAGTAAAACATTTCTAGCCTTCCTGAAATAGTATATAAACATCTGTACTCCACAATAAATTCAGATTCTGTGACCATCTCACTGAGTCCCCATCTCTCTCCATATCTCTGATAGAAGCAGTGAATAAACTCTGAAATTCAGATTTTAGCCCCAGCACATCAATCCTCCTCAAGCTCTCCTCGAGTTTCAGGAGGTTTTAACAGCAGAATTCCTCTTCAAACACTCCCATTTCCTGCATTAAAGGCTTTTCATGCTGCAGTAGTTGGTTTTTCCTTAAATAATTCTTAAATAGAGCCTTTAAACTTAAGCAACCCTTAAAGACCACGCAGTGTCTCCATCTCAGGAGTCCTCAGAGAGCTCGTTCTCATCTCAGAGATTCAGGAAACGGTGATTTCAGCATTGTGAGATAAGCAATTAATTCCCCAATTAATCAAAATGTTTGGTATGCAACTAGGTTCTTATTTGAATAAGCAATTATCCTAAAGTCCTTTGATTCCAAATTAGCACAAAAACCCATCCTGGCAGGGAGAAATTGTTCCTGAAGTGTTTGTTTGGATACAAACTCTGGATGTGCAGAACGGGAGCGCGGCCATGGGATGGAATTTATAAAGTAGGTAGAGAACTTTCCAAATTCCCTCTGCATGTTCCCAATGGAAATGTTCCATCCCTTTCCTCAAAGGCTCTGGGAAAAAACATCCACCTGGATGGAATCACCTGCTGAGCACCTCGGGAAGGAATTCCCACTGAATGCTGCTTTTAAATAAAAACCACAATAAAAGAAATCCACCCATGAGAGAATTTGGGTGAGAGATCCCCCCAGAGACTGGAAAATGGGATCCCAGGCTGGTTTGGGACATTTCTAGGGGATAAAAGGGGAAGATGGGAATGGATGAGACCCCTCCAGGTACCACAGAGCCATCACTGCTGATTCCAGCACTCCCAGCAAATCCATCCCCAGCCCCATGGGCTTTCCTAAGCCCTCCTGGCTGACGGAAATGAGCCCTCTCTAAACAACAGGGCACTTAAAAATCTCTTTTTTTTTTTATTGGCTCCTCTTGGTTTGTTCCTCGCTCCTGGGAGATGCTGTGATAACCAAGGCACCACCTCAGGGGTTCCCCAAAAATTCCAGGCTCTGCAGTCCCATCCAGGAGATGGAGCCACACAGGCAGCAGTGAGGGATGGCTGGGAACCACAGAATCATGGAATGGGTGGGAAGGGACCTTAAACCCCACCCAGAGCCATCCCTGCCAGGGCAGGGACACCTCCCACTGTCCCAGGCTGCTCCAGCCCCAGTGTCCAGCCCGACCTTGGGCACTGCCAGGAATTTCACAGAATCCCCAGGCTGGAAGAGAATTCCAAGATCATCGAGTCAAACCCAGCCCCAACCCCTCAACTGAGCCCTGGCACCCAGTGCCACATCCAGGCTAAACACACCCAGGGATGGTGACTCCAGCACCTCCCCAGGCAGCCATTCCAGAACTTTATCACCTTTCTGGAAAAAAACCTTTTCCTGATCTCCAACCTGTATTTCCCTTGGCACAGCTTGGGCCTGTGTCCTCTGCTTCTGTCAGTGCTGCCTGGAGAAAGAGCCCAAGGCCAGCTGAGCACAGGCACCTTTCAGGAGCTGCAGAGAGTGATGAGGGCAGCCCTGAGTCTCCTTTTCTCCAGGCTGAGCACCCCCAGCTCCAGGGGATCCAGGGGCAGCCACAGCTGCTCTGGCAATTCCATCCCAGCCAGGAATTCCCAATTCCCAATCTCCCATCCATCCCTGCCCTCTGGCACTGGGAGCCATTCCCTGTGTCCTGTCCCTCCATCCCTTGTCCCCAGTCCCTCTCCAGCTCTCCTGGAGCCCCTTCAGGCCCCACTGAGGTCACCCCAAAGCTTCTCCTCTCCAGGCTGGACAATCCCAGCTCTCCCAGCCTTTCCCACAGCTGAGCTGCTCCATCCCTTGGATTCTCTCCCTCTCTGCAGCACCAAACTCTGACCACCCCCAACACCCCTCTGCTTTCCCCCCTTCCACCTCTCCCTCTCACTGATCCCAATCAACACTCCAACGATTTTTAATCACAGCCAATGGTTCAAGATAAAACCTCAGGCAATGTAAGAATTTTGAGTGAGAAAGAGAAATAAAATAACTGGCTTCCAACTGTGCCTTTTATAACAGCTCTGACTGAGGAGGAGAGGAAATAATTTTACAGCTTCCTTCAGAAATCAGGAGCTGTTTCTTGACCTGATGCAAATCATTTTTCAATCCTACAAGGTCCCAGTGATAAACAAAGCCCTGGAGCACGCCCTGGTCCCACTGCCCATCTCCCTCTGCAATTAATGCTTTTGATTCCACCCAAACAGAGCTGGATGAGAATCGACTTCTCTCAATTCCAGCCTTCACTAATATTCCATTTTTTTACAACTCACATCCCGTTTGACTTAAATTGGGGTTGTCAATGCCTCCTCCCAGCCAGGGGAGCTGCTCAACATCCCAATGAGCTCATTTGGAGAGGCAGAGCTGGGCTGGGCAGGCTCTGACGAGCTCGGGGTCAGAAAAGGGGAGAGCAGAGGCTCAACCATCCCTGGCTCGGTGAATAAAGCACAGCTCTGCCTCCTGAATCCTAAGTAGAGATTACAAACTGCAAAGGCAGGGGAACTGGGATTGTTTTCAATCTTTAAACCCCAGGAAAAGGTCAGCGAGGTAATTGCTGCAAGAAAAGATCACAGGTCAGGAGAATTTTTTTTTTTTTGTGCTTGATATAATCAGGGTGCCAGAAAAAGAGTTTGCAATGGGAGGAATTAAGGAGGGTGTTTAATTCTGTCTCTAATTCACAGAAAATATTACAGAGATGGGAATTCTGGTTGTGAAAAGCACCTGCCAACCTTTCTGGGTGTCATTCAGTCACAGAGAAGCAGAAAGTGTCCCAGTCCTGCAGTGGCAAAATCAGCATTGGAGGAGATGCCCAGGCACAGCCTTTCCCTTTACCTTTCCTTTTCCCTTTTCCCTTTTCCCTTTACCTTTCCTTTTCCCTTTTCCCTTTCCCTTTTCCCTTTTTCCTTTCCCTTTCCCTTTTCCCTTTCCTTTCCTCACACAGGATAAACCCCCACACAGGGAAACAGAGCCTGAGTGCAGCAGGAGGGTTTCAAACTGGACAATCCCCAGGGCTGGCAGTGAAACTCAACTGCTGAACAGCTTTGAACTGATCGAGGGTGAAGGAGATTTTCTTACAGGTCCCTTCCAACTCCAACCAACCCAGCTCTGTGATTCCTCATAAAAGACATTTAAGAATCATGGAAAATATTCCATGATTCCATTCCCCCACTGACGGAGCAAAGACATTTAAGATATTTAAAAGGCATTTAAGGTGTCCCTGAATATACCAGCAGGCCAAAGCCAGAGCTCACAACAAATGGAAATTGGTGAGAAAAAAAGGGACTGCTCAGGTTCCAAGGGCTGCCCAAAACAGGACCTTGGTTTTAATGGATCCGTTTCATTTTCACTTTTTACTCTTCATGAGCTGCAATTTAGTTCCATGGCAATCTAATTTTATACCCAGAAAGGTGGGTACAAAAGAATGAAAGAAATTAAAGAAATTAAGAGGGGCTGATATTATTAAAGAAAACCAAGTGAGCACAACTCCCTCAAGAGCTAACAACACCCTGATAGGGTGAAAATCCTGGAGAGTTCCCAAAATTCCCAGCATGAGGCAGGGCCTGAGGGAAGAGAAAAACAAAGGGAAAATCACCAATAAAAACAAATTTAGCAGGTGAGGAAACAATGTCCAACCTGGCCTTGGGCACTGCCAGGGATCCAGGGGCAGCCACAGCTGCTCTGGCAATTCCAGCCCAGCCAGCAATTCCCAATTCCCAATCTCCCATCCATCCCTGCCCTCTGGCACTGGGAGCCATTCCCTGTGTCCTGTCCCTCCATCCCTTGTCCCCAGTCCCTCTCCAGCTCTCCTGGAGCCCTTCCCAGCCCAGGGGTGGCACTGGGTGGGATTTAAGGTCCCTTCCAACCCAAACCATTCCAGGATTCTTTGGGGAGAGGCTGGGAAAACATTCCCTGATTCCATTCCCCCACTGACAGGAGCAAAGCTCAGCCACCTCCAAATTCCTGCTGCTGCAGCTCCTGGAATGGCCCCATTTGCATAAATTTGTCGGCAAACAATTAAAGTTAATTAAGATAATTTATCACTTGAAAAGAAAGCATCTTTATCAGCAGGTATCAGCCTGTAAAGCAAACAAAGAATGGGCTGGGGGGGGAATCCTGGGCCCTCTTAGACACCAAGTGACAAAATCATTTCTTTTCCAGGCTCTGTCGGGCCTGGCTGCTTTGTTGTCAGAGTAATTAACTGCTATTAGCTAATCACCCTCGGCTAACTGCCTTTGTGACTCCACTATTGCCTCATTTACACTTTGGCTGCATTCCCGCCTTGAAAAGGGATAAAAAGTTGTGGTGAGAGCCTGGAGTTCTTGTCCTGCAGCAGGGAGGGGAAGCTGGGAGAGCTTCCAGTGCTCAGGGCCTTGGGATGCTCCTCCCCACTGCTTCCAGGGATTTCTGCTCTATCCTCAATGCTCTGTCTGCAGGGACTGTGAAAATAATAGATTTTGGGAAAAATAGCCATTTTCAGTGCTCCATGCCCCATCCATGGCCTGGAACTCTTTCCCAAATGCCCTCAGAATTCCAGGCAGGCTGCCAAGGTCCACCAGCACTGCCATCGTTGGGAATTAGGGCAGGAATTTGGAGATTTTGATTCATTTTTCCCAAGGAAGATAAAACAACAGGAAAAGCTGAGGTTGCAGAGCTGCATGTCCAGGCCAGCCTCTGGCAGCTGATCACAAATTATTGCTATTTGCTAAATAATAACAATAATAACAATAATAACAACAATAATAATAATAATAGTGGTAATAATAATAGTGGTAATAATAATAATAATAATAATAATAATAATAATAATAATTAGCTGCAGGGAAGGCAGGACTGACCCGGGCACCTAACGAGGGAATGGTCTAATTAAGCATTGCCCTGATGGTGGAGGGCATGGGGATGTTGTCATGGCAACTCCACTCCAGGCTCCACCAGGATCAGAATTCCAGGATCCTTTAGGCTGGAAAAGACTCTCAAGACCACCAAGGCCAACTCCTAACTAAGCCAAGCCCAGCCCTGTTTAACTCCCAGTATTTCCCAGTTAAACCATTTTATCACCAGTTCCTGATGTCCTTCACATCTTTGTACATCTTTTGGTTTCCCACTGAGCTGTTTGGAGTTGTAATTGGGAAATGCCCAATTTCCAGCCCCTTTTCCCATGGGATTTCCAAACAGAACACATTAAATCCCAGGTTTTATTTGCACACCTGCACTTCAGTCCATGAGCAACACTTTGTTCGTTTGCTTTGCACCGGGGTCGCCACCTCCTCTGCTCTCGTTCCAAGGTTGGCAGTGATTTAAACCCCGAGTATTTTTACAAGCTGGGCCTAATCTCGGGTATAAATCATGCTGAAGGACGTTTCCTCCTGCCTGTCATTGCTCAGGACGATGCCATCAGAGCTGCTCTCAGAACCAGCTGCAATTCCCAGGTTTGCTGATTCCAGAGGCAGCACATTTTAATGAGCTGTGGGCAGCAAGGGCTGCAGCCTAATGCTAATTGCTTCCCCTCATTTAGGGCCATCACCAGGGTTTGCTCATTAATAAATGAACAAACATTTCACTGTCCCCCAGTTTGTGCAGAGACTGAGGGAACTGGACATGCTCTGCTTCCCACAGGGACCAGCACCCTCTTCCCTCTTCCCAGGATTTCAGCTCAAAAGCAGGGACTGCTCTGGGCTCCCTAGAGCACAGAAAAGAATTCCAGAGTCATTCAGGCTGGAAAAGCCCTCCAAGATCACCAAGTCCAACCTGTGCCCAATGCCCACCTCATCCCCAGCCCAGAGCTCTGAGTGCCACATCCAGGAATTACTTGGACTCCTCCAGGGATGGGCACTCCAAAGCTGGGTCTCCTCCAGAAAAAACTTCCTGAGGTTTCCTGTCCCATCCTGCACTCTCTCTGCCCCATTCCCTGAGGTCTCCGTGCCCCTGTGGAACTGCAGGAATTCCCTGGCTCACAGATGAGGGTCCATATCCCACCTCCCTCCCCTTTCCAAGCTGCCAATTCCCTCCTCATCTTTCACCCCTTTCATCTCAGTGGAGCTTTCCAGGGACACATCCTGCAGGGGATAATAACAACAGGGACGGCATTAAAGGGAGGAAATGGCACAGATTGCAGTTAATTGTGGGGCTGCTGGGTTTGCAGCCCCTCACAGACAGGCCAGGCCTTCCTGTGACACCCAGCAGCTGCTCCTGACAGGCATGGGTGGATGGAATCAAAAGCCGATGCAAGGGTTTCTTAGATCATTTCAACAGCACAAAGCAAGAGTTCCTTGTCCAAATCCCATTAATAACCACTTGGAAACAGCAGCCTGCAAAGCCCATTAAATGCAGACAGAGATATTTTAGGCAAAAGCTAAAACTGTTTGAACTTTGCAGTGTCTGTGAGGCCGCTTGAATTGGGCAGCAAACAGAGCATTTCTAATCCAGCCCAGATGAGAAAAGAGAGCAGAGAGGAGAGAGTTTCAAAAGAGAAGGAAAATAAACATCAGAGAGGAGCAGGGAGCCATGGATCCAGCGGGATGGGAGCAGGGTCACAGTGACAGGGGGAGGTCACTTCACCTGCCCTGGGAGGGTGGGGAAGGGCTGGGCTGGAATTGCCAGAGCAGCTGTGGCTGCCCCTGGATCCCTGGCAGTGCCCAAGGCCAGGTTGGACACTGGGGCTTGGAGCAGCCTGGGACAGTGGGAGGTGTCCCTGCCCTGGCAGGGCTGGCACTGGGTGGGATTTAAGGTCCCTTTGACCCAGACCATCCCATGTTTCCATTCTGGTATAAAATCAAGCAATCAGCAATGAGATCCAACCCAAAGTCTGGATATCTATTTTAGTCCACTGCTCATTTTTCTCTCCTATCACAGACCAAAGAAATTAAAGTGTGCCAGAGGAAAAAATTCAGGGAATTTTGAATAGGCATTTCCTATACCCCCACCACAGTCCTGGCTATCCCACAACTCACCACACTAAACTAAACCCTTTCTTTCACTAAACTAAACTCCCTTTCTTGGCAGCAAGAGATCTGTGGAAACATCCCTGTGAATTTTCCCGTGCCTCTTCTTCCCTAAATCCCATGGGAATGAGGCTGCTGGGACAGATGGAGCTGGGATGGGAGGCAATTCCAGGTGGCCACCACAGGAGATTTACCAGGATGGAGTCACCCCACGGGGATCCATTTTTGAGCAGGCCTCAGAAATTCAGCAGAATCGTGGCTTCAGAGGAGAACCCCCATGGCTGGAGAGTGCCTGGAGCAATTCCCACATTCCTGGAACAGCAGGGAAGCCTGTGCTGGCTGGATGTTGGAACCCTGGCTGCTGAGAATTCCAGACTTTCTGTGCTGCCAGGCTCTGACCCCCAGGAGAACACTGCACTGACCTGAGGCCATGGAGAAGCTTCCAGAATGGAATGACAGAACTGGGATTGTGGTGTGGAGTTTGGATAGAAGTGTGTGATATCACAGGGTGGGAAATTCAGAGTTTAAGGGTTTAGAATACAGTAATAGATAGAAAGCAAGATGGAGGTTTTAGAGCAGAGGCTGGTCCTTCTTCATCTTCTTGTTCTTCTTCACCTTCTTCTTCTTCTTCTCCTTCTTCTTCTCCTTCTTCTTCTTCTTCTTCTTCTTCTTCACCTTCTTCTCCATGGGTTTGGGTGGTTTTGTGTAATTGGATAAAAAAGTCCCCATTGCAGCCACGCGTGGTTGGTTATTGGGTTAAAAATAAAAATAATTCAGGTGTCATTTCTTAATTAGACAATTTATCCTTAAAAGGCCTTGTAGAGAGAGAGATACAGCTCCATTTTTAACTTGTTTAAATGAAGTGCTGTAAAATTCACAGTTTGTGAGACTGTTACAGAGATAAGAACTAATAAACATCTGAATCCAAACCAAAAATACTGTCTCACACATTTAATCCCAACCTTAACAGAAAAGAAACAAAAAATCAACAGCTGGGAGAGCACAAATGCTGAGCTGGATCTTTGCACACCCAAATCACTCCTGGAGAGTGGCAGATTCCCTCTGGCTCATCAAAATTCACCAGAACCCTCCCCTTGTTAATTTGTTGGCAAAACATCGCCAACTTGACAGGAAGCACAGGGCAGGAGTCAAACATTGCAGCCCACGTGGTTCGGTTAAGATATTAAATTTGCAAGAGAACAGCTTTCCCCAGAACCTTGGAGATTTAAAAGATGGGGAATATTTTGCTCCAACTGGTCTTATTCCTATTTGTCCTGCATTTATGAATAATATTAACTCACACACAATTGGAGCCATATGGCAGAAGGAAAATTAAAAAGTTACAACAAGAAAATTAGCTGTGGATATGGTTTGCGTGGCTGGGAGATTTTCTTGGGAGGTTTCAAGCCATAAATCTTTTTTTAGCTTCACATAAAAGCAGATCCTTTTTTTTTTTTTTTTTTTTTTTTTTTTAAGGTGGAAAATGAATTCTTTATTGTTTTGGCACAAGAATGGTCACTCTCAAGGTCAGCTGGAGAGGAGGATGTGCTGGCAGGATGGAGCAGTTTGGGCCCTCAGGGAATTCCTGGGATTGGAGGGACCTCCAGGGGGATTTGCTCCATCCTCCCTGTTCCAGGGGGGTCACCCCAGAGCAGGTTGCCCAGGGCCAGGTGTGGTTGGGTTTGGGCCATCTCCAAGGATGGAGCCTCCACAGCTTCCCTGGGATCCCATGCTGGTGTTTGAGTGGGAAACAGGTTTTTTTTTTTTGGAATATCAGTGCTGTGTGTGTGTGCTCTTGTGGGCTCCACTGAGAGAAGGCTGACTCCATTGTCAGCCTTCCCTCCCACAGGGAATTCCTTCCCTCTTTCTCCACAGGGATAACACCTCCCTTATCCTCCAGGCTGTAGGAAAGATGCTGCAGCCCCTTTATAAAAGCTGTCACAGAACCCCAGCATGGCTTGGGTTGGAAGGGACCTTCTCAAGGTCCTCTAGTCCAACCTCCATGAGCAGGAGGCTCTTCCTCATAAAATATTCAAAAATTAGGGTATTTAGGAGCAAAGCTGGGGTTTTGCAATAATATATTCCAAACCATTCTCCCATCTCCAATGGCAACACCTGGATATTGCCCTGAGCATCCTGGACTTCCATGGCCTGAATTCCTCTGGACTGAATCTTTCCCTTGCAGCCCCGGAATCTCTCCCAAGAGGTACCTGTGGAAATGTTCCTGAGGTTTCATTGTCCTCCTGCAGCACAACCACCACAGCCCAGAGGAGCTGTGAGGGAACAGAGCAGCAGGAATTCACCCAGGAGAGTTCAAGCTCCAGGAAATCCCAGGAAGCTTCAAGCTGAAGGTTGGCAGTGTTTGGTTGAAACCCTGGGGAGAGGAGTCACCCTGGCAGGGCAGAGGAGCACCAGCAGAATTCCTGCCTGGCTTTGCTGCTTCCTCCTGCTGGTGTCATCTGCTGTGGGACACGAATTGTGCTGCAAAGGGCACTTTGGGAACCAGCCCCAGCCCTGTTCAGAGAGCTCAGTTCCCTCTGCGCTCCTTTAGGCTGAGCTTAATGAGCCTGATGAGGTTTCCAGTCCAATTAACGCCATCCCAACTCAGAGCCTGGATATAACGGCCTCCGCTGAGCTGGAAACGCTTTTCCAGACTAAGGGGAATTCCTGCAAATGCTTTTCCAGACTAAGGGGAATTCCTGCAAACGCTTTTCCAGACTAAGGGGAATTCCTGCAAATTCTTTTCCAGACTAATGGGAATTCCTGCAAATGCTTTTCCCAGACTAAGGGGAATTCCTGCAAACGCTTTTCCCCGGACTAACGGGAATTCCTAAAAATGCTTTTCCAGACTAAGGGGAATTCCTGCAAACGCTTTTCCCAGACTAAGGGGAATTCCTGCAAACGCTTTTCCCAGACTAAGGGAATTCCTGCATTCCTGATGGGACATATTCAGCACAGACACGTGCCTGGGGAGGCTCTGTCCCATTTGGAAATACTGGAAGGGATTTATTCCATGGGCCAGCCCAGCTGCTTGTCCAGCATTGACTCTCCCAGACCCGTTTGACTTTGCTGAGCTTTCCTCACCTGCTGCCCAAAAGCCTGAGGAGGTTTAATTGCAGACAGTAATTCACGTGGCAGTAGATGATTAAACATTCCAAGAGAAGCCCACCTGAGTTAAAGTGACCAGATATCCAAGTTCCAAAGGGACAGCTCCAATTTTTTTGGTTCATCAGACTGACTTTTCCAAGGATCCATTGTCTCCCTTGCACCTTGGGTGTTGCCTTTGCCTCAGCAGCTGTTCTGTTTCTCCTCTGGTTGCCTTTCCATGAAACATCCCATGTTCCTCAGTTCCAGCCTATTCCAGGTCCCTCACCTCAGCAGAACTACTCGGGAGCCTCAGGTGCCACAGCTGCTCTGGGAATTCCAGCCCAGCCAGGAATTCCCAATTCCCAATCTCCCATCCATCCCTGCCCTCTGGCACTGGGAGCCATTCCCTGGGTCCTGTCCCTCCATCCCTTGTCCCCAGTCCCTCTCCAGCTCTCCTGAAGCCCCTTCAGGCCCTGCAAGGGGCTCTGAGCTCTCCCTGGAGCCTTCTCCTCTCCAGGAGAACATTCCCGGCTCTCCCAGCCTGGCTGCAGCCCTGAGGAGAACTCCATGGATTCCTCTGGATCCTTCCAGCAGCTCCGTGTCCCTGTGTCCCTGTGTCCCTGTGCCCCTGTCCCTCAGGCCCTGCTCCCTCCATCTCTCACTGCCCAGGGGTGGCTCCAGCTCTCCTGGTGTCCCCAGCGTGTGACAGCCACACCCCCTGATGACCTGGAGCATGGTCACCTGACCATGGGGACATTCAGGCGACCCAGCAGAGACTTCCAGAGCAGGAGGAGGAATTCTGCATCCCTAAAGCCCCCGTTCCTCCCCAGGGATCAGGGAGGATCCCGGGTCGGTAATTCCCAGTGACTCCAGTGTAAACCAAGGGAGAACCACTTCTGCAGAGTTTCTCCCTCACTTTCGGACCTTTGAGGGCCCCCACAAGAATGGGATTCCCTCTCCCAAAGGAATGGGATTCCCAGGAAGAATTCCCAGGGGAATTTCCCAGGGAGCAGGGACAGCCACACTCTAATGGGGTTAAAGCTTCCCAAATCCCTGCTCTGGAGGTCCTTGGTGACTCTGTTGGAGCAAGGACGAGGAAAAATCATGGACAGGAGGAGCTGCCTCTTCCTGGAGGCTCAGGATCAAGATAATTAGTGAATTATCATAATTATGCCCCTTTCCCAAGCACAGAGCTGTGTCCTTTCCATCCATGTCTTGACCTTGAAGATTTCTCCTCTGGATCTCAAATGCCATAAATCCTTTATTGTAGTCTTAAAAATAGAAGACAAATATTGTGATTTCATTCATACTCCACACACCACCTGATAAGGGGATGGAAAATTGACTTATGGATCCTGGTTGTTCCAAGGAAACATCCTGGAGGATATTTTTTGGGGGAATTTCTAATTTGGGAACTTTTCCTATTTCTTGCAAATCAAGTGGAGCCACATTTCCTCTTAAACACCATCACTTCCTTGCTGGAGTTTGCTGTCACTTATTCATAAAATCCATTTCAAAATGTAAAAAATATGAAGGAAAAGCTGAATTCCTTGGAAAACCAGGTACCCCATGGTGCCAGGTGCTGCACGGCAGCCACAGATGCACGTCCCTCCTGCCCCCATGGATAAAATTCCAATGGTTTAGGTTGGAAGGACCTTGAATCCCATCCCATTCCACCTCTGCCATTGCAGAAACACCTTCCACTGTCCCAAGGTGCTCCAAGCCTTGAAATCCTTGGATCCAAGGGCTGGAGTTTCATGCCCAGCTAATGGAGAGCTTGGGGGGAAATGAGTGAAAGGGAAGGAATGAAGAATGGGATTAGAAATCAACAGGAAAACTGCTGGGACTGTCAAGATAGAGGTCATGGACAACAATCAATAAACCAGGGAATCCCAAAGAAAGGAAAAACCAAGGAAGGATCCTGCAAAGAGCAGCAGAGGCCTGGAAGGAGCTGGGTAAGGCCTTGAATAAACAAAGAATAAAGAGGGACCATGGGAGGTGGTCCAGGAGTGAGGAGGGCAGGGAAGGGATGGCAGAGGTGGCAATCAGAGCAATCCTGGGATTCCATGGAAGGGGGATGACAGTCCCCTGGAATTCCAGCAGTTCAGGAGCTGGCAGGACACGGGGTGGGAGCACAAAGCTCCCTGCAGGTGTCCCCAGGGACCGGGATGTGCTGGGATAACAGGAATGTCCCATTTCTGCCATTCCCTGGAGAGGCAGCTCCCAGACTATCCAGGTTTCAGCTGCTTCTGTATTTACATCCCAAATTACTGCTCCAAGTGGTCTGGGAATTCTGGGAAGCTGTGGTAGCTGAGCAAAAACCACTCTGAGAGGGAAAACTACAGAAATGACCTAAGGCAAAGCAGCCAGTGCTGACCCAAACTGCTGGATTGTGAAATCTGGAATGGTGGATTGTGGAATTTGAGCAATTGTGGATTGTGGAATTGCCCTGCCACACCCCACAAACCAGGTTCCAGATGGGGATGGATCCCACAACACCCAGAACTCCCACTCCGAGTCCTGCACTCACCACTGGCTTCATCTCATGGCCTGGACATAATTATTCCAAGCCAGGCCAAAGTCAGTAATTAGCTGAGTGTGTAATTATCTCTCTCAGTCTGTCTGCAGTTCAGGCTCTGTGAGGGATTTATTTCCTGAAGGGCTTCTGGGGGTTTTGCAACTCCAGAATGAAATTTGTTAACTGTTAATAACTCCCAAATTAGCTCATTTAGGCAGAGTTGGAAATAACTCGGCCATGTCAGCCATAATCAACAAATTATCTGGAAATTTAGAAAGGCAAAGGGAAAAAAAGGGATCTTGGATCATTCTGCAGTCCAGGGCAGGCAGTGGGAGGACATTTGGCACTGGTGGGGAGGGGCTGGGCTGGAATTCCCAGGGCAGCTGTGGCTGCCCCTGGATCCCTGGCAGTGCCCAAGGCCAGGTTGGACACTGGGGCTGGAGCAGCCTGGGACAGTGGGAGGTGTCCCTGCCATGGCAGGGGTGGAATGGGATGGGATTTAAGGTCCCTCCAACCCAAACCTTTCTGGAATTCTGGGATTTGCACTCCTGTGCTCTCAGAGTTTGCTCACAGTGAGGTGGGGTTTGGGTTTCTCTTTTTTTGAGGAATTGTTTTAGAGCTCAGCTCCTTTTCCAAGCCAAGCCCAGACTGAGGGATGTGAATTCTCTGGGAACAATGACCCTGGGTGAGGTCAGGAGCTCAACAGGAACAAATCCCAACCCCTGTTTGGAGCAAATCATCCTTTTGTGAGCCTGCAGAATAAATTTGCAGACCCAGGGGATGCCAGGAAGGAAATCCTCTCTGTGCTCTCATTTTGCCTTTCTCAGTGACAGAACCAGCCCCTGCCAACCAAATTCTCTGTTTGGTATTAAATTATTCATTAAGGACTCCGACAATTCAGGATTCCTTTGGAGGCAGCTGAATTCCATCTCCTGCCACTGGGATGAGGAATTTGACAGGAATGAGTGAGATTTTGAGGCTAAAGGAGAAGAATTCTGCTGTCTGTCATAAACTGGGCATTCAGATTTAAGGAACCACCATCAGATCACTGTAATTTTGGGAAAAACAAATACATTTATATTTTAAACCCCACACCAGAGCACCTCGAGGTGCTCTACAAATGTCCCTTCTGCTCTCTGGTGACCACTGTGTCCTGCCTATGCAGAAATATTTTTCCTTGGAAGTCTTTCCATGGTTCCTGTGTCACACCTGAACAACGGGGACACCAAGGGAAGCAGTTCAACAGAGGGAAGCCTCTCCCAGTGCATTGGAAAGGAATAAAGGGAATTTCACATGCAATAGGGGAACAAATGGACTGCAGGGCTATGGGGGAAGCTCTGAGTGCTGGAAGTCTGCTGGGTTTATCCCCAGATCCATCTGGAGCAGCTCCAAGGGGTTTCAGCAGCCGTGCCTGGAACCCAGAGCATTCCCAATCCTGTGGGACCCCTCTGAGCTTGCTGGGACAGTGACAAAGCCACAGCTCAAACCCCCAGAAATCTGAAAGCTGGGAAGGGTCTGGAGCCCTGGGAGAGGCTGAGGGAGCTGGGAAGGGTCTGGAGAATTCCTGAGGGAGCTGGGAAGGGGCTGGAGAGTTCCTGATGGAGCTGGGAAGGGGCTCAGCCTGGAGCAAAGGAGGCTCAGGGGGCCCTTGTGGCTCTGCACAGCTCCTGGCAGGAGGGGACAGCCGGGGGGGTCGGGCTCTGCTCCCAGGGAACAACTTCAAGATTCAGATTCACAGAATATTCCAGATTGGATGGGCCCCACAAAGATTGAATCCAACTCTTAAATAAATGGGGACTGAACCCACAACCTTGTTATTGACCCCAAGTTGTGCCAGGAGGTTCACATCGGATATTAGGGGAAAAAAATCTTGGAAAGGGTTATAAAGCAAAATGCTAAATGCAGTGGTGGAGTCCCCATCCCTGGAAATGTCCAAAAAATGTGTGGATGTGGCACTTGAGGCCATGGGTTAGTGGTGAACGTGGCTCTGGGCTGATGGACTCGATCCTAATTCCAACCTTAACGATTCCATGATTTGATTTTACAGAGGTGTGAAGGAAAAGTATAAAAGAAGCCACAGAGCACAGGTGTTCCAGATGAATTCCAGCTGAATTCCCAGCCCCTGCGGGCACCTGGAGCTGCCTGAGGCTGCACCCTCTCCCCATGGCTGTGATAAATCAGAGGGGCTTTATCTCCAAACACAGCCAACACCAAGCACCTGATAAGAGACGGGATTTGTTTACTCCAAATGGATTTCTGCCACTGGGAAGGGAAATAAACGACCTGACAATTTTTAATATATATAATACACCTGCTTTATCTCTGGGATTCATCTGAGGAAGCAAAAACTGCCTCATGGGAAGCGATAATATTTATTTTCACCTCCCAACATCTTCAATGACAAAGAGGCACCTGTGTATTCACAGCCACATCCCGACTCCGGGGGTTTCTCCTCCATCCCAGGATTTGGAAATATGATTTGAGGCCATTTGTTCTCTCTCTGGATCAAAATGGAAATAGACTGGAACTGCAGAAGTGGGACAAAGCCAAAAGGTTCCAGGCTTTGTGAAGCTTTAACTGTGGGAAAGGAGATGCTGGGAGTGCTCTCCAGGCAGGATCCAGTGGGATGCTCACTCCTTATTCAAGAACTCAATTTAAACCCTTCCAAATCAATGCAAAACACCTTTAAAGCAAATTTTACCGATGAATTGAGATGAGAGTCACCCGCAGGGAGACTCCACAGGTGCTGCTTTGCTACATGGGGGCCTCTGAGAATAAAGAAAGTGAAAATCCATCAGCTCCGAGATTGCCTCGCTGAACTCAGTGAGGAAATGGCTGCATGGGGAGGAGAGGGAATTGCAACCAAAAGCAAGGAAAGAAGGACAGGAAAATGTTTGTACCAATGTGGCAGCAGGACCAGGACAGTGACTGTCCCCTGGGCTGGCACTGCTGAGCCCCTCGAGGGCTGTGCCCAGTCCTGGCCCCTCAATTCAGGGAGGACTTTGAGGGGCTGGAGCAGGGAAGGGAACAGAGCTGGGAAGGGGATGGAGAATTCCTGAGGGAGCTGGGAAGGGGCTCAGCCTGGAGCAAAGGAGGCTCAGGGGGCCCTTGTGGCTCTGCACAGCTCCTGACAGGAGGGGACAGCCGGGGGGGTCGGGCTCTGCTCCAGGGAACAGGGACAGGAGGAGAGGGAACGGCCTCAGGCTGGGCCAGGGCAGGCTCAGGGTGGGCACAGCAGGAATTTCCCCATGGAAAGGGGGCTCAGGCCTTGGCACTGCCCAGGGAGGGTTGGAGTGCCCATCCCTGGAGGTGTCCCAGGAATTCCTGGAGGTGGCACTCAGAGCTCTGGGCTGGGGACAGGGTGGGCATTGGGCACAGAGATTTTGGGACAGAAAATTATCAACATTTGCTTATTTATTTGGGTAGCAAAGTCTGGAGAAGGATGTCATCCCATTTTTTGCTGTGCTTTACTCCCTTGGCCCAGGTGAGAAAAAAGGATCATTTCTGTGAACTTGAAATCTCTTCTAAAAGACCAAATGTGGGCAGGAGGAGGAGCTGGGTCCCACAGGGGCCAGGGCCTGGGGGGCAGCTCCTGGCTCCAGAGAGTCTCCAGCAGGGGCTGGCTCAGGAAGCATCTCTGCTCCCACCTTCCCTGCCTTCCAAACCCTTCCATGGGACAAGCTGACATTTTGGAGCTTCCAACTGTTGCAGCAATGGATCCTGCTTAAAATTCCAGCCCAGTAACCGAGTGCTGGGGAGGAAACCTCGGGGTGGCTGTAGGATTGAAATGTGGGAAGCCATCAGCGGGGGCATCAAAGTGTTTACAACCGAAGCACTCGACCTCCAGCGGCTGAGGAATTGTTTTATCTCCTTTGCCAGGGCTTTGCTGCCCCTCGTTAACCGTGACAGAGCTCAGAATAACAAAACCAGATGGAGCACTTGTCATTTCCGTGACCTTTTTGTTCCCTGCCTGGAATGGGGCGATAAATGAGCGGCACTGGGCAACCCCTGGTGCTTCCCAAGCAGGGCAGAGCCTTCCCAGCCAGGCTGTGCTCCCGTGGGATCCCTGGGATCAGGGATGTGACTCGGAGTGGAACCTTGGACAGCAAACAGGGACCTGGAGCACGAAGCTGATAAAGGAAACTCGGCTGTTCCAATGGCAAAGGAATCCTCGGATTGGGAGCAGAGGGATCCAGGCAATTCCTGCTCTCCCTGCCTGAGCTCCTTGTGAGGGAGAGGGGTGGATCCAGGCAGAGCTAGGGGGTGGATGGGATTAACAGTGAGTGCTAGAAAGGATGAAAATTCTGCTTTTGGGGCTGATTTGCCATTTCAGGGAACCTCAGAATCTTCGAGGTTGGGAAAGACATCTCGGATCAAGCCCAGCATTGTCCCAGCCCCACGTGTTCTCCAGGCTCTCCACTGCCATATTCTTATGTTTTTTAAACATTTCCAGGGATAGAGACTCCACCACCTCATTTGCTCCCATCTCCCAGAATCCCAGACAGCTCCAGTGCTCCCAGAGCCCAAGGAGTTCCCGCAAGTCTGGGACGGAGGCAAACAGTGATGTCCCCCTTCCCATGCCAGCTCCAAACCCAAACCATTCCGACACTTTGGGAGTGAAGAGGGATCCTTTGCCAGTCTTGGAGAGCTCTCAGAGGAGTTTCCATTTCCAGGCACTGCCCTTCCTGACAGGAGACCCTTCCAAACTTTTCCCAAAGAGTGGAACTCTCTGTGCCTCACAAAGGCTCCGAACTCTTCCACCCAACTGTGCCGCTCTCCTTTGAACTTTTTTAATGGATGCACTTAAAAATTCACCCCTTTGTGTCTCCTTCCTCATTACCTGTGCAATGCTGAGCTTTTGTCTTGGCTCCGTGTGAATTCTTTGTGTGTGATCCATGTGAGCTGGAGTCGAGCTGGCCCCGGATTCCTGATCCAATTATCCCATCGAGTTCCCTTCTCCTCCTCACCGGCCTCTTGTCTTCTTTAAATGAGATTAAAAACACCCTTAAAGCCTGGCACACACCAGTTCATGGATTGATATTGCCTCAGTCTGCCTAAATCCCTGTGCCTGAGGGGCTGGGAGAGCTGGGAATGTTCCCCTGGAGAGGAGAAGGCTCCAGGGAGAGCTCAGAGCCCCTGGCAGGGCCTGAAGGGGCTCCAGGAGAGCTGGAGAGGGACTGGGGACAAGGGATGGAGGGACAGGACACAGGGAATGAGCCCTGACACACTCAGAAGTTGGAACCTTTCCATCCTTCCTTGTGTGCTCAGGTGGGACAATATCCCTATTTTACCTCTCCAACTTCCCCAATAATCCCAGGGAGTGGCAGACCCATCCAGGATTCATGTTCCATTTGTTTTATCACCTGCAGGTAACCCAGCATCTCTTCCCCTGGCACATCTCAACAAATGAGCCCTTTCCACAAGGTAAAATTCCTGTTTTTTTCTCAGGCCACCAGTTGAAGATCAGCTCTCCCCAGTTATCCACCAATCCTTATTCTCGGATAATTGAAATTTTCCTTCCTTGTGCTGGAGTTTGCTGTAGCCAACCGAGTTTATCCCAGCCTGGACACCTCCCTGGCCTCTCCAGCAGGAGGGGGATTAAACATGGAATTGTACTGATGACCTTCAGCGACCAGAAAAAATTCCCCTGATGTGCCCAAAGCACAAAGTGCAGAATTTAAATGCTCATTTTCCCTTCACCACATCCAGTAAAAAGGATTTACCTTGAGTCTGACAATTAGGAAAGTGATTTCTCAGATTTGTTCATGATTTAGTCACCACTCATCCACTTCTCCCTCACCCCGTGGCCCTGGCAGATGAACCTTTCCTGGCTCAGTCTCAGCATCAAAGATACTTGTAGCAGAAACAGAAAATGCCCCCAAAATGTTGTCTGTGGGAGGTTTGGGAGCTCGAGGGGCCGTTCTGTGCCCCTGTGGCTCTGGAGCTCTTCATGGATCTCCCCGCCCTGGGGATGTTGGACTTTGCAAGTCTGGACTGGCTTTTAATGCAGGGAGATCTCATCCATGTGGATAAATTCCTGGTGGGAGGGAGTGGAGGTGGCAGAGCCAGGCTCCTCTCAGTGCTGCCCACTGACAGAGGCACAAATTAAATTATACAAAATTCAGTGTGAACACTATAAAATACATTTGTCCTGTGAGGGAAAAAATGAGCACAGAATTGCCAGAGCAGCTGTGGCTGCCCCTGGATCCCTGGCAGTGCCCAAGGCCAGGTTGGACACTGGGGCTTGGAACAGCCTGGGGCAGTGGGAGGTGTCCCTGCCATGGCAGGGGTAGGATTGGGTGGGATTTAAGGTCCCTTCCAGTCTGGGATTGTGAGATAGAGGAAATTCTGGGGCTGCTGCAGTTTCTGTGCCTTCCCACACCAAGCTGAGAGGATTCCTGAGGCACTGTGCTGAACTGGAATCACCCAGTTCCTGGCTCATTCCAAGGACACCTCCCCCTGCAGCAGGACATTCCAAGCCCTGTCCTGCTTCACATCTGCTCCACCTTTCCCAGGATCCAGGCCTGGCCCTTCCCAAGTTCCCAGGATCCCCCAGCAGGGCTCATCCTGACCCCGTTCCACTGCTGGAAAGTTCACTCTGCCTTGCCCCAGACAGAAATCTGCTGATGACCTCAAACATCCCAAATGGAATAAACCCCAGATGGATTGGGAATCCCTGAACAGCTCCCACACCCCTGGGCTGTCCCTGACAGGGAAAAGCAGGAATGAGGCAGCAGCCCCAGCCCAGGGATGGCTCAAAGATCCCAGAGCAGGGCTGAGAGCTGGGTTTGGGCTAAGGATGAGCTGCAGGCCCGGGGCAGGCTCAGCTGGGCCATGGACACAATCTCTCACTCTCCAGCTGCTCCAGGCCACAATCACTTCCCAAAATTTCCTGCTGGGAAGTAGCCAAGGTCGTGACAGCTCCACATGGTCACAGCTGTCCCTGCTGCCCGTGGGGCAAACCTGCCTAAACCTGTGGGGCTTTGGAGTGGGCATTAAAAACTGTTCTCTGAATGATGAATGAACACAATGAAGCCTTGCATTTTTATGGTAATGATCTACCCTTGGAGTGTAAAACTTGCTTTGTGTGCACTCACAGAATTCCAGAGTGGTTTGGGTTGGAAGGGACATTAAAGATCACCTCATCCCACCCGTGCCATGGCAGGGACACCTCCCACTGTCCCAGGCTTCTCCAGCCCCAGTGTCCAGCCTGGCCTTGGGCACTGCCAGGGATCCAGGGGCAGCCCCAGCTGCTCTGGGCACCCTGTGCCAGGGTTTCTTCCATTTACAAGGAAAAGATGGAACAAGAGTGGGGGAAAGAGACACCAGGACCTCATGGGGTGGCTGGGGTGCAATGTTCCTCCTCCACAGGCAGAGCTGCCAGCAGGACTGGTTGCTTTTTACTTTGAAAATAAACAAACTCCTTTCCTTCTGCCCTCAGGTCACAGATTCCATTAGAATTCTTCTCCTCCTCGATCCAGAGCAAGGAATAATTGCCTTGGAGTGAGTGGATGGACTGCAAAGCACGGAGGGTTGGTAATTTGGAGGTCATTATCTGGCTGCTGAACTCAGGAGCCAGCCAGAGCTGGCACTTGAGAGCAAACTCGGGAGGCAAACACTTTTTAAAATGAGCTCTTCAATGGTGAACTTCCAAACATAAATGTAAGGCACTGATTAGGAGAATGCAAAACTTTCAGCTGCTGCACAGAGAGGTCAAATCGGCTTTCATAGAATCCCAGACTGGTTTGGGTTAAAGGGACCTTAAACCCCACCCAGTGCCCCCCCTGCCATGGCAGGGACACCTCCCACTGTCCCAGGCTGCTCCAGCCCCAGTGTCCAACCTGGCCTTGGGCACTGCCAGGGATCCAGGGGCAGCCACAGCTGCTCTGGCAATTCCAGCCCAGCCAGGAATTCCCAATTCCCAATATTGTTCTTAACCCAGTTCAAAGCCATTCCCTCATCCATGGCCTCTCCCAGCCCCTCAAACTCCCCTCAATCCCTTCCCAGTCCCCTCTCCCTGGCAGCTCTGCCTGCTGCCTGGATCCCAAACCCTGGAACACAGCACAGTTATTTCAGCCAGACTACACAAAGCAATCCATCCCATTCTTCAACGAGGAAAACAATTATTAATACTTGAAAACAAGCTGTAATCTATTCACTTATAATTTCTAGTTCGGCTGTCAAGGAGCTAATTTTAATTTAAAGAAAGTTTGCAGCTCCCTAATTTAATTTGCTCAAAGGATTTCTCTTATCAGAACCACGAGGACTGGTGTGATTCTGGTTTGGCTTTTGTGGGGCTTTAACAACCTCCTGAAAGTTAAAGCCAGGCCTGGGAGCTGCACAGCAGCACCCTCAGTGCACCCCCAGTGTCCAGCTCACACCCCCTGCCCCAAACACCTTCTGCCCCTCCTTTCACCCCCTCACACCTCATTTCCACACAGGTTTATAATCTGACAACATCAAATCTTCCCTCTCCTCCTGTCCTGACCCCCCCGGCTGTCCCCTCCTGCCAGGAGCTGTGCAGAGCCACAAGGGCCCCCTGAGCCTCCTTTGCTCCAGGCTGAGCCCCTTCCCAGCTCCCTCAGGAAAATATACCAAGTTCAAATTTTTTTTTAGATTTTATTTTCTCTAGTCAGGCTTGGTTTGGCCTTGGGGAAAGGAATTTAAAGGGTTTTTTTTTTAAGGGATGTTACACCACTCAACGGAGATGAGCTTAACATCTCAGCAGACTGGGAACAGCCCAAGAGATACCCAAAAAAATAACGACCATTAACAAAACATCAACACCCAGCAGCAAACATCAACCAACATCTACCTCAGACACTGTCCCCACCATAGCTGGAGACAAGATGTCTTGGTTTGGAAAGCCAGGTGTCTGCTAAGGAGGGCAGGAGCCTCCCCTGAAATGGAAAATGCAAACCCCCTTCCTCCAAATTATTATAATTTTGAAATTAAGAAGCTCTCAGGCAAAAATATGGGAGCAGGAATAACAGTTCTTGACTAGGAAAATTAAAAATACAAATGCAATAGTACAAAAAAAGAAAACAAACCAGTGCCAGAGTGAGAAGAGGAGCTGAGCCCCTGTGGGTCAGGGGGTGGCACAGTCCCATTCCATGGTGGCTGCTCCTCCTGCAGTGCCAGGGGTGGCTCTGCTGGAGCAGGGATCCTGGAGAAGGGGGGAGTTTTCCTCTGAAGCTCCAGGGCTGCTGGAGATGGGCCTGCTCTTGCTCTGGGAATGCAGTGGAGCAGAAAGCTGCTCCTCTGGGAATGCAGTGGGCAAAGGCTGCTGTGGTGTCCCAATCCCCAGATTGGATCCAGGTAGGAATGCTTGGCTCCTCCCCTGGGCAGAGCCTCTCCCAATGGGATGATGGAATTTTATCAGCCATGCAGGGACACTCAGTGGCCATGGCCAGAAGAGATCTCCTGGAGGGAGGATTGGCTGTGGGAGAGATAAAGAAAAAACTGCCCCATGAACAGCAGAGAGCTGCCCCAGCTCTGACAGATGGGGATGGGATTCACCCCCAACCACATCTTCCAACCTGAGATACCAGAAAAGGCTGAGAAGGAAATCCAGGAGTAAGGACCTGATTAACATCAGAAGCAAACAGATCTGTAACCAACAGGAAACCAAATACTAAGAACTCCCCAACTTGGGACAAATGAACATTAAACCTATGGATTTCTATGGGTTTGGAATATATAAAGTTGAGGAAAAATCTCGTCAAACTTCGGTGTCATGGAATGGTTTTCTCTGCACACCTGGGCTATGTGTGGATGAAATTGTGTTGCACATCCTGGCCAGAATAAAGCAATGCTTTGATTCTCTAACATTAAAAATGTTGGAGAGTGTGATTTTTTTTCCCTCAGTTTTGGTGACACTTGGGCTGCTCCTCACCCAGACTTTGATGCCAAGGAGGATCCTGAGGGTGAGCCCTCAGTTCTTTGGGCTTTCAGGATGTATTTTCCACAGGAACATTCACACAGGAATGGTGTGGGGTTTGTTCTCAGCTCCTGGTTAAAATCAAATGACAGCCTGGATTCTTTCTCCCAACTTTTCTGTAGATTTTGATCTTCAGCCGCTTAGCAGAGCTCACCACTAATTATTAATTAATGAATTCCAGCTCCCTGTGCCCCTTTATTTGACTGCTCAGCAGAGCCAGAGCTTCAAATTCCACTCAAGAATGGCGAAGTGCTGGGTTATTGATACAGCTGTAAAAACCCTGCCATTAATAATGGCTGAAAGGCAGGAATGTCCACCTGGATGATTCCTCAGGCATAGCCAGGAGCAGTCCAGACCATGGCAACAGCACCTCTCATTAAGGGAGGAGATTGATGATTAATTAAGCTTCTCTTATAAAGACAGAATTCCCACTTTCTGGTGAGCTGCAGCTTCACCAGTCAGAGGAAGGGTGACATTCCCAGATTTCGGGATGCTTCAGCCCCAAACTCCCACCAGGAGCAGCTGGAAAGGCAGGGAGTGGTGACATCAGCTCCAGGGCCTGTCCCCCACCCCAGCAGCGATGGGGAGACTGAGGTGGTGGGAAACTCCTCCCTTGCAATTCCCTTTCCATCCCATCTTACAAAGCTTGAACTCCCAGGAGAGCACCAGGACCCCGTGGGGTGGCTGGGGTGGAATGTCCCTGCTCCCCAGGCAGAGCTGCCAGCAGGACTGGGAGCCTTTTGCTTTGAACATTCAACAAACAAACTCCTTTGCCCCTCAGGTCACAGATTCCATTAGAATTCTTCTCTTCCTGAAATGAGATTCCACCATGGAATCATGGAATCCCAGAGGGAGCTGAGGCAGGAGGAGCTGAGTCTCCTCCTGATGTCCTTATGTCCATCTCACCATCATCCAGTTCCGGGCTCATTCCAAGGGCACCTCCCCCTGCAGCAGGATGCTCCAAGCCCTGTCCTGCTCCACATCTGCTCCACCTTTCCCAGAATCCCGGCCTGGCCCTTCTCAAGTTCCCAGGATCCCCCAGCAGGGCTCATCCTGACTCCATTCCAGTGCTGGAAAGTTCACTCTGCCTTGCCCGAGGCAGAAATCTGCTGATGGCCTCAAACATCCCAAATGCCACGTTTTTTTCCCTTTATTTCAGCACAACATTCCTGACATTTCAAATCCCTGCTCAGCCAGGACTTGGTTTAAATGAGAGGTCACTCAGGGCTGCTCCTGAATCACTGCAAATTTCCCACCTGTTATCCCTGCAAACCCCATGAACGCTGCACAATAAAGGAGCTGCATTCCTGAGAAACCTGGAGCCACAGATCAAATTCCCATCCAACCCCATTCCATGCAAACCCTGAGATATAAGCACAGACTGCAGGTTAATTGTGTTTTGGGAGCAGGTCTGTGTGCTCGCTGCTCACAAAATGTTTGACTGATTATGATCAAAACCTCGAGTTTTGCTGGTTTTCTCTAGCTCAGATTCTAAATACAGCTGGTTTATTAAATGCTTGTTAAATTCATTCCTGCAGCAAGCACCTGACACCTGTTTAGTGTGCTCCGATCGTTGTATTTTATAATAAGATTGTGGATTTTATTATGATTCTGGAGAAGGGTAAATCAGTTACAGGAAGGGTAGAACTGGCTGTATGTCACTGAAACAGAGCAGAGCAGCTTCCCCTGGAGCATCCACTGGGATGATTCCAACATCCCATTTTCCAGCTGCTCCATCAGCTCAATGCCACTGGGTCACTGGTCAGGGGCACCTGTTGGTGCACGAGCTGGTTCTGAGGAGTTGAACCAGTCAGAGAGACGCCAATTTATTGAATGCAAACAAGGGGAAAATTGGGAAATCTTCTTTTCCTTTGCAGCCCCAGCTCAATATTAAGATGATTTGTGTTGGTGTCAGTGACAGGAAGCAAACTAAGCAAGCAGGGAAAGAATCACAGAATTCCAGACTGGTTTGGATGGGGAAGGACCTTAAATCCTTTCCATTCCATCCCCTGCCACGGCAGGGACACCTCCCACTGTCCCAGGCTGCTCCAAGCCCCAATGTCCTTGGACACTGTCGGGGATCCAGGGGCAGCCACAGCTTCTCTGGGAACCCAAGGACAGATGAGAGAGAGACAAAACCCTTTGTATCCATGTCCCTGCAGACACCTAGAGGGCTTTTGATTAATTCCTAGATTAATTTCCTTATTCACTCCAACCCCGATGTACGCAGATTAATTTATTACAGGTTTTGTGTTAATCTTCAAAACCACTGATGAAGCAAAGACTTTGAGGCCAATCCTTAATGTGTCATCTCCAAACCTTCCATTGAACTTCCAGGTTCCCTTTGAAGGTGCAAAGTATTTTTAAAAGTTTCCTAAGGCGACAGAAAACTTTCAGTTTTAGATCCTTTAAAACGAGCCCTCTTTTTCTGCTGAACCCACGGCGAGATCTGAAACTATCAAGCAACAAGTCCGGCTGTTAAATCCCGGGGCTTTTGTTGGATATTTCACGGGCACAAAGTAGGAAATTATGGAGCCTCATTGTCCAGGAGATCAATGTGTTCTCCCTGGAAAACCTTTGGAGATTTGAATAGCAGATTCCGCCTCGTAGTTTCTTGCTCCTTTCTAGATACCCAGTGCTGGCAGCTGCTTTGAGGCTCTTTATCTTGTTTCATCCTTTCTTCTTTAAGGAGCAACTTTTTGTTATTCCTTGTGCTGGGATGAGCCTTTCTGGCAGAAATCTGCAGGCACAAAGAATCAAAGTGTGCAGAGCTGAGAGCAGGGGGCTGACAGAGACCTCTGTGGGCTTCCAACAGCACTGAGCCCACGGCTCTGCCTTCCAGGTCTCCCTGGATCGTTGGGAAATGCAGCTTGGAATGACACCAGGGCTCTCCCAAGCCTGTGGAGGGCTGAGGCCTCTGTGTGGGAAGCATGTGGAGCTGCAAATCCCATCTGTGGAGCTGCTGGAGATGCTTCTGAGGGAAGTAAAACGCAGCTCTGTCCCTAAGGGAGGTGAAGAAGTCCTTGTTTTCTCCAGTGGGAGTTTCCACAGACTCCACCGCGCTCGCGTTTTGTGGTGGGAAGATGTGGATCCGGTTCCTGCATCCTGCAGGAGCAGCAGCATCCAGGGGACGTGGATGGCTCCTTCCCAAGGTGGGTTCTCCTTTGGGAGCAGCCCAGGGACACCACTGATCCATGAGGAACAAGCCAGGCCACCAGGTCAAGCTCCACAGGGAAAAGGGGATCCAGCCCTTCCCACTTCCAGGATCTTCTCCAGGCACAGAAACCAGGCCACAGCCACAGTCTGGGCAGGACAAGATGGGAATTCCCAGGCCTGCAATCTTCTTAGGCAGCTTTGGGAGGCTCTCCAAGGACACCAAGCAGCAGCACTGACCCCAAAGCCACCAGAGCACCTCCGAGATGAACATTGCTCCCCACCAGCCCAGAGGGATCAACCCAGCTCCCAGGGGCTTCCCTGGGCATCTTCCACCTCCAGGGTCCCATCCAAACCCAGGATTTCACTGCTCTTCACTCAGGGGTAACACAGAGACCTCCCTTGGGACACCTGGCTCTCTCCTGGCACCCAGTGCCAACCACCTGAGGTGATCCAAGGTCCTGCCCAGCAGAATGAACACAGCAAATGGAGGTTTCATCCCTGCTTTGCACCAGGAACACTGCAAATCCCTCATTATTTGGGAAGAAGGAGAGACTTTGCTGGGTTATGACAGGAAGGAAGAATTCAGGTGTAGCCCTGTTCTTTTGCAGTTTCTCTGAGCCTTCTGATTGTTTGCATTTTTGTAACGGAGTTTCTCACGCACTTTCATGTAAACAATTATTGTTTTGCATTCTTTCTTGGAGTCAGAGAGAGTGATGGACTGGTGCCCTGACCAGTGTGATTGGAGGGGTGGCAACTTCACCCTCCAATCCCTGGCCATCTTTGGAATTCTAGAAAAATGTGAGGTCTTGAAATAAAGTTACATTTTTATTACCCTGAACGGCCTCGTGAATTCTTGTGTTCATTCCATGTCATACTACAACATCCAGGGACCTAGGTGGATCCTAAAAGATCCATCCTCACAATCCCTCTCCAGTTTTCCCAGTTTTGCTGTGGGACTGGTTTTCCCAGTCCCATGGGAGCAGGGGTCCAGCAAAGGCTGTCAGGAATTCCAGGAGTACAAACCCCACCTGGGCTGGGGACCTGCTGTGCCACTAATGGGAGCATTAAGGGAACAGAATTTCTTTTCCCATAAAATATTTAGGCTGGAACACATCCATATTTATCACTCTAATCAAACAGAATGAGAGAGTTCTTCTTGCTTCAGCTTTGGGAAAGCAAAACAAGCCTGGCCTGACAACTGCCTTTTTTTTTTTTTTTTTTTTTTTTTTTTTTTTTTTTTTTTTTTCCAGCAAGAAAATAAAAAGTTTGGGGAAGAAGAAATGTTCAGAGCACACAGTTTGGGAATCACGATCCAGGCTTGGAATGGCAGCAGGAATCCCAGGCAGCAAATCCAGACAAAACCTGCCATGGCCCCGGGCAGCCCCTCCAGCCAGGAAGGGGGGACCAGATCATGCCAAGAGCTCCTGACAAACCCCCAGGGATCTTCCATGAGGGATGATGAGGCTTCCCTTCCCTGGCAGTGTCCCAGGCCAGGTTGGAAAGGGCTGGGAGCAGCCTGGGACAGTGGGAGGTGTCCCTGCCATGGCAGGGGGGGAATGGGTGGGATTTAATGTCCCTCCAACCCAAACCATTCCAGATTCTGGGATCCTATGGATGCATTTCACCTGGAACTGTGGCACCAAAGGTGCTGCTCCAGCAGGGCTGCTGTGGCCACTGACATTCCTGAGGGACAAACAGAATTTATTCCCACCTGGAATCAGATCTTGCAACTTTATCCCCTCTGAATAAACAAAATCACTTGTTCTTAAAAAGCCCAAAGATAATCCCAGACTTCTCAAATTGTGTGGAAGGCTGGAGAGTGGATCCCTGTTCCCAGCACATCAATCAAACCCAGGCTCAGTTTAATTTTGTTACCAGTCATGCTCAGCTTTCCAAATCATTCCAAGAGCTTCTCCTGGAGCTGTTTGATCTCAAGCCTCTTGTTCAACTTCTCAGCACTACTTTAGAGAGTCTGTAAAGCTTGAGAAGCTCCAGGTCCTGAAGAGGGAAGGAATTACAGCACTAATATTCCTGTTTATTGCTTTTTTTCCCCTACTCAAGCCAAGTGAAATGACACGCACAGAGATCTGGGCTGATGAGAGGCACATAAATGCCAGTGTTTAGTATCTGGATTAGTCACAGAAGAAAGCAAATCATGAGCTTGTCTCTCCGAGCTGCCAAGCTGCTGACAAAGTCTTTCAGAAATAATGAAGCTGAGTTTATGAATGAAGTTTGTGTCAAGGTAAGCCAAGATTCCCTTCAGCATCACAAACAGGGCTTTGATGAAACTTTCATAAACAGTTTAATTTTTCTCTTTTATCTTCTCCTGCACTCCCCTCTCTGTTCTTCAGAGCAGCCTCCACCAGGAGCAGCAGCTTCAGGAGATGGGAGACCCTCCTGAAGGTTTCAGGCTGAGGTTTCTCGGTGGTTTGGTGGAGGGGAGAGCTCAGTTCCAGGTGTTTGATATGGCAGAGAGACAAACTCGGCCTGGCTCAGGGACAAACAGCACCTTCCTTTGGGATGGAACCAACCTGGCAGAAGCTCTGGGTCTGTGCAAGCCCCTGGGGAGGGCAAACCTCAAAGGAGGAGGAGCAAATTCCCCTCTGAAATGGGAATTATGGCCCTGAACTACGGAGGGAGGACACTGAGTTCCCTTCCCTGTTAAAGTTTGTTCCTCAGAGCCTGCCTGGCCCCAGCAATCCTCAGATCCCAGGAGCTCCCAGCACGGACTGTCACTGCTGTCACCTGCTGGGGACTCCATAACCCCCAGCACGGGGTAAAAATTCCTCTTTCCTCCACAGAGCCAGCTCGGGGTGGGTCCCTCTGATCTTCAGCACCTCCCATTCCNGCTCACCTGGAGAGGAGAAGGCTCCAGGGAGAGCTCAGAGCCCCTTGCAGGGCCTGAAGGGGCTCCAGGAGAGCTGGAGAGGGACTGGGGACAAGGCATGGAGGGACAGGACACAGGGAATGGCTCCCAGTGCCAGAGGGCAGGGATGGATGGGAGATTGGGAATTGGGAATTGCTGGCTGGGCTGGAATTGCCAGAGCAGCTGTGGCTGCCCCTGGATCCCTGGCAGTGCCCAAGGCCAGGTTGGACACTGGGGCTGGAGCAGCCTGGGACAGTGGGAGGTGTCCCTGCCATGGCAGGGGTGGCACTGGAAGGTTTTTAATGTCCCTTCCCACCCAAACCAGTCGGGGATTCCAGGAAATCAAGACTCCAACAGCCCCTGGAGGAGCAGCAGGCGGGGGCACAGCAAGGGCCCTGCTTTGCGGGTTACCCCTGTTCAGTGCTCATCCCTGCTAAATCCTGGCTGTGGACTGCAGAGCAAACACAAAACTGCTTCCTCAGCCATCCCCTCCTCCTTTCCACGAGTGTTTCAAAGGCTCCCCAGCCCGGGAGGAGCAGCAGGGTCGGCTCTGCAGGGACCGAGCCTCGCCAGGAGCGGCTGCGGCGCGCGCAGAGCCCGGCGTGCAAAATATGAAAGGGAAAATGTGCAAAGCCTGCAAAGGCTCCCCCCTCCCCAGCACAGCTGCCACTTCCTTGCCCAGCCGAAGAGAAGAAGGAAAATGCACTTCAAGAGGAAGATTCCTTTGAAAGGAGGCAGAACATGGGCACAGAGATGAAGACGACGGCTCCTGAAAAGGGCACAGCCCGACAGGAGCAGAACAATGGGAATTTCACAGAAATTAGATCACAACACCAGCGAGGCTGCTGGAAACTTCAGCACAGGCAGAAGGGTGAAAAGTGCCACAGTTTGCTGGATTTTTTTCTTTTTTCTGTCGTTTTACTGAGAAGGGGGAGGGGTGAGAGCCAGCAGAAATAATCAGGAATATTCCAGACAAAGAGGGAAACCACAGAAGTACAAAGCAACTCTGTCAGCCCTGAATCCCCCCAGCCAGGCAGAACCTTCTGCTGAGCTGAGTCTCACCAGGAATTTCAGATGTGTTTGGAGGTACAGGGGGTGACAGGTCATGGAGGATGAAAGTTGGATTTTAAGAGGATGGGACCCTGAGGGACACACTGGACACTCCGGGGGACTTGGAGACTTCTACAGCTCAGTACAAAGATGACTTTTTTTAGGTGAGATGTCTCTGCTCTGGAGCCAGGCTGGGAGAGCTGGGAATGCTCCCCTGGAGAGGAGAAGGCTCCAGAGAGAGCTCAGAGCCCCTGGCAGGGCCTGAAGGGGCTCCAGGAGAGCTGGAGAGGGACTGGGGACAAGGGATGGAGGGACAGGACACAGGGAATGGCTTCAAACTGGGAAAGGGGAGATTTGGGTGGGCTATTGGGAAGGAATTCCTGGCTGGGAGGGTGGTGATGGGGCTGGGCTGGAATTCCCAGATTTGCTGTGGCTGCCCCTGGATCCCTGGCAGTGCCCAAGGCCGAGCTGGATCCACCTGGGATGGGGGAAGGTGGCCCTGGCATGCAGAGACAGCAAACAGCTCTGCACTGAGCAGTGCCACGGGCACTCCACTCCTTCTCCAGGTGGGAAACAGGGGGAGCAGCCTCCAGAGCAGTTAATTGCAGCAGTTAATTAACTGTTCAGAGGGGTGAATTCCTGGAGCAGCCGTGCCCTGGGCAGGGTGGGCAGTAGGGAGAGCTCCAGCACTGATCTCAGTTTCCCTCCCCAGCCCAGCTCAGAGCTGTTTCAGCCTCTCCTGGAGCTGCAGATCCCTCAGGGATCAGGACTGAGAGGTCAAGGACGAAGCACTCTCCCTTTTCATTGTTTCCATGCTCCAACAACCCCAAACAGGCACCACTGGGAAGGGCAAGAGAGGAAAACCTCAAAATAGAAACAGTTTCTGCTTGGAATCACTCCCCCTTCGTGCTGCAGCAACAGCATCTCTTTTTCTGTGAATTTTTTTATTGTTCTCCAGACACATTCTGGTCTCATTTAAAGACTCAGCAAAATAGGGTAGCATCCATGTGGAAAGGAGGGAGAAAAAGGAGTGGGCACATTTGCTCTGGAAACTTCTGGATGTCTCTTCAACAATTATTTGGGAAGATTTGCTGGTGCAGAATCCCCCACCCCACTGTCCGAAGTGTAATTGGAATTAATTTCAGGTAGAGTTTCATTAGATTTAATTTCAGACAACTGTTCCCTTTGAGAAGGAAATGGCTGGGAATGTTTGGCTGGATCCCCTCTTCCTGCAGGAGCTCCACTGGGAGTCAAGGTAGTGATGAAGTTGGTTTTATACATCAAAACCTGGAATTAATTTACCTGCACAATCATTTTCCATGTTTCTTCAGTTCTGTGAGTTATTAATGCTGGGGCTGACAGCTCTGTGGGATTACTGTAGGATTTCTTAATTATGTACCAAAATTCCTCTAAATTCCATCCTCACTCTGGATGCTGCAAAGGCAACAATTAAATCTATTTATGTGAAATTAAAACAAACTCATCCCCACGCCCAGGATTTGTTGTTCTTTGCCCAGAGCAGCTGTGGCTGCCCCTGGATCCCTGGCAATGCCCAAGGCCAGGCTGGAGCAGCCTGGGATGGTGGGAGGTGTCCCTGCCTGTGGATAATCCCAAAAATCCCTCCCAGCCCAACCCATTCTGGGCTTCTGTGGATGCGGGAAGGGAACTGAGGGGGCAAAAAGCAATATTTTATTGTTTTCTGGGGGTACAGCCATTTCAGTCCATGGAAACTGAGCCCTGGTGCCAGAATTCCAGCCTGGAATCCCCCTGCAGGTTGGGGGGTTACTCAAAGTCATGGAAGCATAAGAGGGGTTTCAGTAATAAAGTAAGAAAAAATATCTCTGTTATTATAATACCCCAAAAAAGTGCAATTATGTCTTGATCACAGCTCAGGGATTACATGTTTTTAATGAAGTGAACATTGTCAGTGTGGGAAGCAATAAAAATTGGGGAAAAAAAGTTACAGGACTGAAAATTTAATATATATGATAATACACATAAATCTATTAGAAAAAAAAAAGTAAAGGAGAATTAATTATGTTTCGGTACCCAGAGGGGAAACAAAAACCGTAAAGAATTAAGAAATAAAAAATTCATACTGTAATTAGAACTTTGCATACTAAAATCAGAGAAGGTGTTTTCCAATGAAATCCAGAACCTTCTCCAACAAAAGCCTGGGATGGGAGCAGGGCATGGAAATCATGCACTGGAGCCTTAAGGTATGAAACCTGTACACAGGCTGGGGAGGAGGATTAAATATCCAGTGAGGGGGCAAAACTTTTTAATTTTCCAACTTTTCATAGCCAAATTAACAGGAGGAAAAGGCTGTGGAGCAGCACAGCAGTGCATTATTTATTTAGACTTTCAATGAATAACAAAAGAGCTGCTCTGTGGAAGCTGCAGGGGAGGCAGGGAATGCTTTCCCCACAGCCTGGGGGGTCCCAGCTTTAGGGACAGCCAGGGACTGGAGCAGGGAATGGCTGAGGAGCTCTGGGACAGAGGGAGGTGGCCCTGGCCATGGCAAAGGCTGGAAATGGATGGGCTTTAAGGCCCCTTCCACCCCAAACCACACTGGGACTGGGGGATAATTCCAGGATTCCCCAAGAGGTGATTCCCTTATGGAATCCTGGAATGGTTGGGGTCGTATGGGGGCTTTTGAAGCAATTTTGAATGGGTTAGAGATGGGACCTCTAAGCTGGTTTTGATGATGGAGTTTATTGTTCTTATCTTCTACACAGGCAGGAAGGGTGAGTTGGGCTCACATCTTCACTGCATGGCTCAGAAGGTCACAGACCCTCACTTACAGACCTTTTAAGGATTTATTGACCAATAAAACACTGCAAACAAGGATATTTATGGTTTTGACCCAATCCTTCAATGTTTCATCTTACAGACCCGTGCTGCAGTGTGAGCTTTCTTAGCCAATCATGTTATGGACACAAACCCACAGTGCTGCATTCTGAACTCCTTGTAACCTCTGGAACTACTTTTATTTTTGTATCTTAAACTCTAAAACTCTAAACTTTCCTTTCCTTAGCTCAACGTGTCTCTGCTTTAAACTATAAATCCACATTCTCCCTTCTGGCACCTCAGTTTGGGAGCCTTTTCCAAGGTCCCAGATCAAATCCTGGGTTTAATTCTAAGCTTTGGCTCCCAGGCCCAAAGTTCTGAGAGTTCCCTGCATTTGGGATTCCATCAGGGTTGGAAAGGACCTTAAATCCCACCCAGTGCCACCCCTGCCATGGCAGAGACACCTCCCACACACCAGGCTGCTCCAAGCTCCATCCAAGCTGGCCTTGGGCAGTTCAGGGTTTAATTCTGGGAACAGAGATCCCGTGGATTTCCCAACAAACCTGGGTGATTTTCCCTCACACAGCCACAGGGCAGGGCACGAGGGAAGCCAGGAGCCACTTCCTTGGAAGCAGCACTTTCCTGGTGCTCCCCAGTCAGGCCTGAAAGGCTTCCAAAAATCATAAATCTGCACATTTTAGTGGGAAAGATGAGCCCTTAGAAACCCTTGGGAATGTCAGCATCCTCCCAGGAGACAGGGCTGTGCATTATTCCCAGTGCTGCTGCTGAACAGCACAGAAACACTGCAATCCCAACTCCAGCAGCTTTGTCCTGACCCAGATGAATCCAAGCTCCCAAAAACAAGAAGTCACTGCCCAGATGGGCTGAGGGGCTCCCGGGCAAGCCAAGAAGGCTGGAGATGGTATCCCCCTGCTGGGGAGGGAAGGAGCACGGAGCTCACAGGAGAGGAACACACCAGCCCTGCTCTGCAGCCCCCCAGGAGCAGGATTCCCTGCCAGCCATTCCCAGGATTTCATCTGCTCCCTCCACTCCCCATGGCAGAGCAGAAACCAATTAATGCTCAGCAATGTGGGGAGAGTTCTCTCAGGTTCTGCTTTGCTGGTGAAGCACTGAATGCAAGGACTAAAACAATGTGGCTCCAGCTCCCTGCCTCCCCTCGGAAGGACAGGATGGAAGGGAATTATTAATTCCACCTCCTCCTGCTCCCAGCACTTCAGGAGGTTATTGCCAGCCACAGAGCACAAGGGTTTGGATTTGCTTCCAAAAACTCTTCAGCTGTCAGATTCCTCAGAAAGATGTGTGAAGTAGAAAAACTTCCCAGGAAAGCGAGGGCAACGTTTTGAGTGCAGAGACAGAATATATTTATTTTTCAATTAAAAAGCCCTAAAACAGTGACAAAGCCACAAGGGTCAGAATAAAGTGTTCCTCCACTAAAGAGAACAATGTTTCCTATTTGATGTCTCTGAAGTCAGGACTGCATCTTCCCAGGCAATCCTTTGCAAGGAATTTTTTTAATCAGTCACTGAAATCACAGGCAGAAGCCACAAGTCACTGTTTGCATGTACTGGGACTGGAAAAGCAAAATTCCAAAGCCACGTGTGTCACCATTAATTCATGTCACAGATAAAAAAAAAAAAAAGAGTAGTAAGTGCAGCAGAGACAGTTGCACTGGTTTTGTGGAGCTCAAAGGAAAACAAGAGAGGCATTTTCAGGATCAGAGGGGGTTGATTTCCCCCATACAGGTTATTCCCCTCCTTTAAAGTGTTTCCTCCCAGCAGCAGAGACATTCATGGATTTACTCTTTGGGGTCCAGCTGCTCCTCATCTCATCAGCCAAAGGAACCTGATGGCCACACATCCTTAAAAACCTGACAGAGCTAAAGCTGTGTCCAAAAATCCCAGAATCCTGGCATGGTCTGGTGGGAAGGACCTTAAACCCCACCCAGTGCCAGCCCTGCCATGGCAGGGACACCTCCCACTGTCCCAGGCTGCTCCAGCCCCAGTGTCCAACCTGGCCTTGGGCACTGCCAGGGATCCAGGGGCAGCCACAGCTGCTCTGGCAATTCCAGCCCAGCCAGGAATTCCCAATTATTTGTGCCCAGCTGGAGCCACGGGCCGCTCTCAGCACGGAGCCAAGCAGGGAGAGGTTCCCATGCCAGGACCCCAAGGGGCCCCAAGAACCAGCAGCAGCCACCCCAGCTCGGGGCAGGAGCAGGGAACCCTTCCCCTCTCCCAGAACACACAGCAAAGATTTCCCTGCCAGGCTTTTGGAGGCCCATGGAAGGCAGAGGAGCCCAGAGACCCCCACCCTCACACCAGCTCTGGAGGCTGCTCTGGCCTCCAGGGGGATTTCATGAGCATTCCCAGAGCTCTCAGGAGTGTGAAGCAGCCACTGCTGGTGGAACAAACAGGGAATTCGCTGCAGAAGGGAAGTGCAGCCAAAAATGCCAGGAGGAACTGGGCAGGGCAGAGGTGCTGCCCCAAGGAGGGATGGCACAGAAACGGGGAACAAATTAACTTCCCACACAGAAATCTCTTGATAAAACAGACAAATTGGTGCTGGGGAGGAACATTTCACTGTCATTTGGATTATGGAAATAAATCTTGTGGCTCTGTTGGTGTTTGGAATGGTGTGAACATCAGGAGGAGCTCAAGCACTCGAATTCCACGCTTTCATGCATCAGCACCAACAGTCTGGGCTAGCAAATGCTTTTGGGGGGTTGATTTAAATGATTTGAAGCTGCTGAAGAGCAGTTGAAAAGTTACTCAGGGCTTGGAAAGGTTTTTGGACATCAAGAACCAGGTAAAGATGCTGAGCACAACAGCTGAGCTCCTGTGCCCCTCCCAGAAACTGCTGGCCAAAGGAGAAACCGCCAGAGGAAGGAGAGGCTCGAGTAGGTTTTAGGATATTCCACAACCCTTTGAGATTCCTCCACCCCAAACCCAGCAGGCCAAGGAAGCTGCTGGGTGGAGTTCCAAGGATGTCACAGCAGGTACCTTCAGTCTTTTGAGATTTGAATTGAATTGGAGAAAAAGGATTTGAGTTCTGGTTAGAGAGGAACACCCCTCAGCTGCTTGGTGTGAGAAATCAGGCAGCTGAGTCCAGGGCATTCCTCTGACACAATTCCTGCAGCAGCTCCTGCAAGGATGGACACATCCAGGTCAGAGAACCCCAATAAACTCCACATTTCCCAGGCTGGGCCAGCACAGATCAGTTTTATTGCTCTCTGTTAGAACAAATCAAAAAGTCAATCACACAAAGTAAATGTTTCACAATCTGCACATCTTCACTTCCCCAGAACCCACCCGAGGCCAGCCCCTCCCTGTGCTCCCCAGCACTAATAAAAGGTAAGGCAATATCCTTGAGAGCAGACAGAGAGGAATAATGAGGAGTGTTGGCTAAATGAGCTCCATCAGGAGTGCTGCCATTATTGAGGCTGCAATAACAGGGATTGCCCTGGGGCACAGAGCTGCCTGCAGTGAGCCAGGGCAGCAGCTCCAGCAGGGCTCCAGGCTCCTTCCTGAGCAATCTGAAACGCAGGGAACTCTCAGAGCTTTGGGCCTGGGAGCCAAAGCTTAGAATTAAACCCAGGATTTGATCTGGGACCTTGGAAAAGGCTCCCAAACTGAGGTGCCAGAAGGGAGAATGTGGATTTATAGTTTAAAGCAGAGACACGTTGAGCTAAGGGAAGGAAAGTTTAGAGTTTTAGAGTTTAAGATATAAAAATAAAAGTAGTTCCAGAGGTTACAAGGAGTTCAGAATGCAGCACTGTGGGTTTGTGTCCATAACATGATTGGCTAAGAAAGCTCACACTGCAGCATGGGTCTGTAAGATGAAATATTGAAGGATTGGGTGAAAAACATAAATATCCTTGTTGGCAGTGTTTTATTGGTCAATAAATCCTTAAAAGGTCTGTAACTGAGGGTCTGTGACCTTCTGAGCCATGCAGTGAAGATGTGAGCCCAACTCACCCTTCCTGCCTGTGTAGAAGATAAGAAAATAAACCCCATCATCAAAAACAACACAGAGGTCCCGTCTAGAATTCCTTCCGAAATCCCCCACAAGTGAATTATCACACCTCCCCACCCCAGCCATTCTGTGACTGGGTGAAATTCCACGTGAGACACAGGAGGGGTGCCCAGATCCATGATTCCCAGGAGCCAGGGGGTGAGGGAGCAGCAGGAAGCTGCTGGGGGCTGTCCTGGGGGAGCACTGCAGGCACCTGCTCAGGGATGGGGCTGGGATTTCCCAGTTCCAGCCAGAGAGATCCCATCTGGAGTCCCCTGAGAGACAAATCAGGAGCTGCTGCTGGTAAATATCCAGAAGGAATGAGGGATGTTGTGTGAAGGCACTGACTGAATTCTGCTTTCCAGCAGCCCCAAAACTCTGGATTAGCTTCTCCCAAACCCAGCCATGGCTCACAGCTGCTGTCTGAGCTCAGACTGGACTGTAAATCCATCTGTTATCCATGGAGGATCACTGCTGGAATGCTCAGCATTCCACTCCAAACCTGGGCTGGCCTCACCAGCAACTCCCAGGACAGAATTCCCAACCTGCCAGGCAGGAACCTCCCCTGTGTCCCCAGAGCTGCTGAAGCCTGAGCTGGAACCTTATCATGAACATTTCCTTGGGACCTGATCCAGGACTCCTTTCTTCTTTTTATCTCAATGTGTTTGCCTGGCAGAGGAATTCGAGAGAAGGAAGGCAGAGTTTACCAAGCCTGATCCTCTATTAAAGGTTTTGGATTTGATTTAGGTAAAGTAATCTCAGACAGCACCAGACAGTGTCTCCTCCAGCAGTGCAGGTAATTTTCTTAAGAAGCTCCTAATATCCAAAAGAAAAGTATAAATTATTCTGTTTTTATGGAGTTATGGAAGGGTTTGGGGTGAAAGGGACCTTAAAGCCCATCCAGTTCCAAACCCTGCCTTGGGGTTTATTTGGGGAAGCTCAAGGAAAGATCTTTCAGAGTTTCCTCTCATCCAGCTCTAATTATAATGTGAATTTTACCTCACCCAGTTAAATGAAATGACTGAAACATGCTGAGAGGAGCCGTGAGATGGAAATTCTCCTGTTTCTCTTTCCCACTCTCATTAATTTATGGATATTCAGAATTTTAGGATATCACAGGATGCTTTCAAGTGCGGGATCAAACCAAGCCAACACAATCCCCAGGTTACAAAAGCTGCTGAGGACAGCCAGATTCCGTGGAGAGAACACCCGGAATCTCCTCCCAGCCTAGGGAAGAGCAGGTGATTGACAGCAAAGCACAGTCAGCAGAGGCAGAAGCCCCCATGCATTGTGACTGCCAGCTCCTCTGCTGATCCATGTGCTGCCAGTCACTCCCAGCCCTGCCAGCTCCTTCTTCCCCGGGACTGCTGCCGGGCTCTTCCTCACCAGGCATCTGTGATCTCCTCTTGTCCTTCCCAGGAATCCATCGGGATCCTCTCCCTCACCTCCCACCTGGGACGTGCCAGCCCCGAGTGGTTCAAAGCGAAGGTGAGGGACAGAGCCTCTCTGCCCAGCCAAAGTTGGACACTGCTGTGTTTATTACACTGGAGGGTGGCACGGGGGTTGTCCCCGAAATGCCTGACCCCACTGTACAAGGATTTTTGCCTTCTATTTATTTCCTAAAATAACACCTATGCACAGCCCCAGCAGCTCCCATCCCCGCTCTGTACTCAGTGAGGTTATTGGTCTTTTACGCCTGCGCGGTTCTTCTCGAACTGGCTCTGTGGTCTTGAATTGGGTCAGTGCTGCCAGGGATGAAGTCAGGAAGGTCTTCATCAGGTCTCTGTGACCCTCTGGCATGATCCAAGGCCCCCTGCTTCATGATGGATTGACACAGAGTCCAGGTGCTGGGCATTGTTCTACTGGTTCCAGTATGTTCCTACAATGGCTCACTTGCTCCACTTCCTTCTACAATGAGCTCATAATAGAACAATTAGCTTTAGCTTAAGGATCTAATAATCATTAAACTATTGTTGGTGTATCTAACATCAATATGAATTGGTTCTAACCCTCAGTTAAAATCTTAACCCTTTAAAGTCATGATTCAGCCCAAGCACAGGGCTGAAGGGGGGGATCAAGGCCTGCTTTGAGCAGAGCACTCACTGCTCTGCTCCTGACCTTCAGGAGAGTCTGAACACAGCTGGTCCAGTCCAGGTTCCAGCCCTCAGGATGGAGTCAGGAATGAGGGATCCGTGGCAAAAACAAATATTCCACCAGATTTAATCCAAGTATGAAGCTAAAACTGCCCCATCTGATGGGTCCTGGTCTCAGTGGCAGCTCTGTGGCTTTGCTGAGCTCTGAGGTCATTCTGTCTGGGAGGAGCAAAGGGAGAATTCCCAACACAGGGGCACTGGGAATTCATCTGCTCCTCCTGCCCTGACAAACAGGGGCCATCTGACACTGGATGAATTCCCCAGAAGGGACCTCAAACCCCACCCAGTGCCACCCCTGCCATGGCAGGGACACCTCCCACTGTCCCAGGCTGCTCCAGCCTGGCCTTGGGCACTGCCAGGGAGCCAGGGGCAGCCACAGCTGCTCTGGGCACCCTGTGCCAGGGCCTTTCACCCTCCCAGGGAAGGATGAACTCCACAGTGAGTTCCTGAACAGAACAAGGACAATTCAGAGCTGATGGAACCATTTGTACAACCCCAGAAACCAACAGCAATGGATGCTTTGGAAATCCACTCAGATTTCCTCCTGAGAGAGGCAATCACAGGGTCCCAGAATGTCCTGAGCTGGAGGGACCCCCAGGATCATCCCAGCCCCTGGCCCTGCCCAGCCCCCCAACAATCCCCCCCTGTCCATCCCTGTGCTCCTGGAGCTCTGGCAGCCTCGGGGCCGTGCCCATTCCCTGGGCAGTGCCAGCACCCTCTGGGGAAGAGCCTTTCCCTGATCTCCTGCTCTTCTCCTGCATCCACATTTATTCCTCGGTGCTCCCTGGCATTTTGTGCCCCTCAGGAACTGGAAACGCCCTGAGCTCCACCTGCAGACAGCTCCAGCTCCCCGTGGTGCCCGGGAAGGGCTGGGTGGCTCCAGGGACATCACTGCCTGAGGGGGGGCACCGACAGCCCCGGGGGTGCCCATCAGGCTCAAACCTCGGTCCCAGCTAAGCTGGAGGGGTGAATCCAATCCTGGCAGGACGTTTTACACAAGTGACAGGGTTTTTAATCCTCGCAGATTTGTCATGGCACGGGAAGCATCAGAACAGCTTCCGTGGAGAAGGGGATTATTTCCCAAATCTCTGCTGCCCTTCATTTCCATCTTTTCCTGGAGGAGAAGAAAAACCAGCAAAATCATTCAGGCTTTTTCCTTAAAGAAACCCTTCAGCTGTGGCATTTCCATTCCCAGATCCTTCTCTGGGCTGGCGTGGTTGCCTCACCCTCCCTGGAGGGGCAGGAAGGGGCCAGGGAAGGGGCCAGGGAAGGTGACAGGGAAGGGGACAGGGATCTGCCACTGCCAGGGAAGGGGCCAGGGAAGGTGACAGGGATCCGGCACTGCCAGGGAAGAGCAGCTGGAAAAAGGGAGCAGGCACTGGGTCCCAGCCTGGCCAGAGCCCTGTTCCAAGGCCTTGGCACCCCTCGTGCCTCAGTTTCCCCAGCTGGAAACACACGGATGAGCAGCTGGGGATGATTCCTGACTCCCAGGAAGGAGTTTCCTCCTCTTATCCCTGGTACATTTTCCCTCATCCATGCCCTGAGCAGCTGCTGGTCCCTGCAGTGTCCAAGGCCAGGCTGGAGCAGCCTGGGAGAGTGGAAGCTGCCCAGGGAACACCAGGTTGGTGTTTCTGAAGGAATCACCCTTTGATATTTAAGCCAATTTTAATTAATCTTATCAATTACCAATTAAAATAATAATCCGAGGAAGCAAAGCTGATTTTAATGGCAAATCCTGAAGTCTCCTCAGAGCTCTCCAGCAGTATTTACCTGATTAGAAGAATATTGGTAATGATTATGGTAACAAAATCAATTTGTGGTAATTACTTACCTTCCACTGCTCACGGAATTAGAGTTTTATGTTATATTTTCTTCTAAATCAAGCCATTGATCCTGCCATGAATTAGAATTATACCAGCTCGCAAAACACCCAGACTAATTGAATAGTTAACCAAGCGCTCAATAAACTTCACACCTCAGTGTCCCGCCCCTTAAAGTGCTTAATTAGATCCTGCAAACGAGCTGTAAATGAGGCCGCTTGCTTTCCCTTTTTATTTAACTTTACCTTCCAAGCACCTGACCGAGCCACGGAAGGGTCTGGCAGGATTCTTTACGTTTTTCACAATACGGAGCTGATGGCAACAGCTGAAAGATTCTAAAATATTTTTAAGTGTTTATCAATCAGCTTTAGTGCGGCGCAATTCCGCACAAGCCTGGACCTGTTAGACCCGGCTCAGCAAAGCTTCAGCGGCTCAGCCCGGCTCAAGCTGCTCCAGGAGCTCTGCAGAATCCCAGCTTCCCACATTTGCACCCTCGGGAATTGCAGTGGGTTTAATCCCAGAATCCCAGAATGGTTTGGGTTAAAGGGACCTCAAATCCCACCCAGTGCCACCCCTGCCATGGCAGGGACACCTCCCACTGTCCCAGGGTGCCCCAGTGTCCAACCTGGCCTTGGGCACTGCCAGGGATCCAGGGGCAGCCACAGCTGCTCTGGCAATTCCAGCCCAGCCAGGAATTCCCAATTCCCAATCTCCCATCCATCCCTGCCCTCTGGCACTGGGAGCCATTCCCTGGGTCCTGTCCCTCCATCCCTTGGCAGCCCCAGAAGAGGCCAGAGGCACCAACCAGGCGCTTCCCACCCCGGGCAGGATCCCAATTTCCTATCCCAGAGCCAGGATCGCTGCCAGGGGCTGCTCCCGGAGCTCTGGAGCCGTGATGGACTCCCTGGGTCCTGTCCCTCCGGGCAGGAGAGCCGGGAGAGCTGCGGGCACCACGGCTGGGTGTGTTCCATCATCAGCCACTCCCTGGCTCTCGGATGAGCTGATCAACCCCGGCCCCCGGCTCTGGACAGAATTCCTGACCTGCAGAATGTCCCCGGGCTGGCAAAGCCCTCCTGCCACTCCCAGCTGGGTCACCTGGGACAGGCACCCCTGGCACGGCGGGGATGGGGCACAGCCGGGCAAACACGGCCTGAGGCTGGATCGGGCAATTCGGGCTAGGGGCTCTTCTGGTAACAACTGAGAACTGCAGAAATGCTGGATTTGGGCAATTCGGGCTAGGGGCTCTTCTGATAACTGAGAACTGCAGAAATGCTGGATTTGGGCAATTCGGGCTCAGGGGCTCTTCTGATAACAACTGAGAATTGGAGAAATGCTGGGTTTGGGCCCAAGGGGTTTCCTCAGATCACAATGAGAATTGGAGAAATGCTGGATGGGGACACTTTGGGCTCATGGGGTTTCTTTCCAATTGAGAATTGGAGAAGTGCTGGATTTGGGCAATTTGGGCCC
>WBNO01023650.1:0-11100 GCA_013400575.1 Peucedramus taeniatus | reverse complement strand
TTTGGGCCCAAGGGGTTTCCTCAGATCACAATGAGAATTGGAGAAATGCTGGATGGGGACACTTTGGGCTCATGGGGTTTCTTTCCAATTGAGAATTGGAGAAGTGCTGGATTTGGGCAATTTGGGCCCGAGGGGTTTCCTCAGATCACAATGAGAATTGGAGAAATGCTGGATTGGGACACTTTGGGCTCATGGGATTTCTTTTGATAACAATTGAGAATTGGAGAAATGCTGGATTTGGGCAATTTGGGCCCGAGGGGTTTCCTCAGATCACACTGAGGATTGGAGAAATGCTGGATTGGGACACTGGCTTTTGGGCAGGATTTGGGCTCGCTGGGTTTCTTCTGATCACATTGAGAATTGGAGAAATCCCTGCCCATGGCAGGAGGCTGAAGGAGATGGGATTTAAGGTCCTTTCCAGCCCCAACCAGTCTGGGTTCCCATAAGGGAGGAGAATAACGCTGGGGATGGGCTGTGCCTGGCCCAGGCTCCCCAGAGCCAGATGTGAGGCTCTCCCAGGCTGGGCTGTCCCCTCCCAGCAGCCCAAGGTCCAGCACTCTCCTCCTTTCTCCCCTTCCCATGGCAGCCCCAGCAGAGCAGAGCAGAGCAGCCCTGAGGACACAGTGAGCATTTAAAACAAAAATCCAGCTCGGAAGGGACCCTAAACCCCCTCCCCAGCTGCTCCCACATTTCCACACCAGCACAGCAGGGGATGATTTCCAGGGAGAGCTTCCAGCATTCAGGACCTGCAACCACTTCCAGCCCTTCCCTGGCAGAAGCAGCGGAGCTGCCAGGGCTGAGCAGGAGTGTTCAACAGCGACCACCCCCTCATCCCCTCCCTCCCTGCTCATCCCCTCCCTCCCTGCTCAGCTCACCCCGTCTCCCATTCCATTGTGCTGCTTCCAGCCCCAGCAGATGCTGCAGGAGGAGGGATTTTGCCTGCCAGGCCGTGCAGAATCCCAGGCTGCCGAGGGCAGAGGCAGAAGGAACCCGGGTGATATTTAACTCTCTTACAAATGTGTCATTCCAGCTGCTAAAGCCATTAATTGGAAGCCATGATACGCTGATCATTTTAATTTTGGGTTCACTTAAGCTACACGCACATAAAAGCAGCAATTCCCGGCTTTTCTTTCCTGCTCTCACACAAACCCGTGGCTGTGCTGAGAGGAGCTGGGAGCAGACACTCCTCAACTTCGCTGCAATTTAGCAGGGTGATAATTAAACTCAATCTCGTGGCATTAGGTGGCTCCGTGTGACACGGGATAAATCCTGAGAGCAGAAATTCTTTTAAAGAAAAATAATTGTAAAAGCCTGAAATGGGTTTTGTCAGTGCCACAGCCACTCTGTGCTGAGGCATCCACAGGATCCAGCTTCTCTGGGAACCTGTGCCAGGGCCTGCCCACCCTCCCAGCCAGGAATTCCTTCCCAACAGCCAATTTAAACCTTTCTGTGAATGTGAAGCCATTCCCTGTGTCCTGTCCCTCCATCCCTTGTCCCCAGTCCCTCTCCAGCTCTCCTGGAGCCCCTTCAGGCCCTGCCAGGGGCTCTGAGCTCTCCCTGGAGCCTTCTCCTCTCCAGAGGAACATCCCCAGCTCTCCCAGCCTTTCCTCCCGAGTTCCAGGTCATGGAATCTCCCCTGAGCTCCCAACAATTCAGCTCTGGCTCTCCTTGGAGGCATCAATCCCTCCTCAGAGCCAGGAGCTTTTCCTGAATTGAATCCTTTGATCACATTCAAACTTTTCTGCCAGTGTGGATCCTTTTCCAATTAAGTTTAAGATGTGGTAATTGCCCACTGTGGTTGTTGGGATCCCCAGGGCTATCTCTGGCAGTGATAACAGTGATGATCAGCACAGGGCCCTGCAAAGGCAGCACTGCAGGTGATCCCCAACGGGGCACCCTAAACACCAAACCCAGGGACGGGTCAGAGCTCCTGGGCCCATTTCACACCCTGGATGTCTCCTTGGGGGGTTCTAAAGGCACAGGGAGACACCGGTGTTGTGGCTGGGGAAGTGAAAACCAGGGGAGGAGGAGAGGGAAAAACACCTGGATCATATTCCTGGCCCAGAGACAGCCAGGGGTGACAGAGCCCTGCAGGTCACCGAGCCCAACCTGTGTCCCCTCCCCACCCTGTCCCCAGCCCAGAGCTCTGAGTGCCACCTCAGGAACTCCTGGGACACCTCCAGGGATGGGAGAGCTCCCAGCTCCATTTTGTCAGGATCCAGGAACGGAGCACAAAGGGGAGTGGTGGAAATCATCTCAAGGAGAAATGAATCACCAAAATGAATCTTGAAATAAATCCCAATGAACAAACTTGTGCTGACCCCAAGCTGTTTACACACAATTAATGAGCAATCAGGGGAAAAAATTAAATAAAAGCAAGCAGAACATCTCTCATTAACTTCAACAGGCTCTAGACTGGAGAGTGAGTTGGGTATTCCAAAGTGAACTGAATCCCAGAATCCCAGGAACATTTAGGTTGGGAAAGAACTCCAGGATCAACCTGTGCCCAATGCCCACCCTGTCCCCAGCCCAGAGCTCTGAGTGCCACCTCCAGAAATTCCTGGGACACCTCCAGGGATGGGCACTCCAACCCTCCCTGGGCAGTGCCAAGGCCTGAGCCCCCTTTCCATGGGGAAATTCCTGCTGTGCCCACCCTGAGCCTGCCCTGGCCCAGCCTGAGGCCGTTCCCTCTCCTCCTGTCCCTGTTCCCTGGAGCAGAGCCCGACCCCCCCGGCTGTCCCCTCCTGCCAGGAGCTGTGCAGAGCCACAAGGGCCCCCTGAGCCTCCTTTGCTCCAGGCTGAGCCCCTTCCCAGCTCCCTCAGGAATTCTCCAGCCCCTTCCCAGCTCCCTCAGGAATTCTCCAGCCCCTTCCCACTCCCTCAGGAATTCTCCATTCCCTTCCCAGCTCTGTTCCCTGCCCTGGACACGCTCTAGCCCCTCCAGATGTTGGCCCTAAGAAATCCTTATTTTTTACCAATATTCTCACAGAAACTGAGCCCTCCCAGGCAGAAGGGAATCCAAAGGCCACGTGCTGGGTTCCAAGGTGGGAGAGATTCCCTGGATCATGGGCACCTCCCCAGGGTTCATCCAGCCAGCATCGAGCTGTGGGTAAAGAACCTCAGAGACATTTGGGGAAGCAATTCCTCCTGCTCCTAACACTGCCAACAGCAATTCCAGGGAAAAGCCCCAGCCCCAGCAGCTTTTCTTGGAATGGATTTAGGGATTGGCAGCACGGAGGGAAAAGAAAAACCCAAACCCCAGCTCTCTGTGGGGGCAGAGGGAGCTGTGCTGGGACTGTGACTCACGGGGTTTTCAGGGAATAAAGGGAGTTGTCCCCTCCACAGCTCTGATACAGCTCAGGGCTGGGACTGTGTGCAGGGAGAACAGGAAAAGCTGGGGCTGTTCCAGGGAGCAATTAAACAAGGAGCTCACCCTGATTTACAGCAATGCAGCCAGCAAAGCTCAGAGTGCTCCAGTGCAGAATTCCTGCTCCCAGGAATGGCTGGCAGGCAGGAGGCCCTTCCTGCATCCCTAAAATCCTGGAGGCAGCAGAGAATGGGATGGAATCAGACCTAAATGTGCTCACAGCTGAGAATAAAGAAGCCCAAGGAATGCAAGGCACTGGAAAGCACGAGAAATAAAGGAATTTTACAGGTATTTTAAAGGAATTTTACAGGTATTTTAAAGGAATTTTACAGGTATTTTAAAGGAATTTTACTCAACCTGCTGCATGGCTTTTGTGTCCAAAATAATTGATTTTTTTTGCTGTGCTTTTAGATATTCACGTTTCTTAAAGTTTCCCTTTAGTAATGCCTTGTTTGAAACTTAATCCATCTGCAGCACTTGTGGCACTGCAGAGCCCAGAGCCAGGATTTGTCACCTCCCTCCCCAAAGCCTTCCCTGTCCTCCAGCACAACTCCAAAGCTGCCACAGAATCCCAGAATCCCAGGATGGATCAGGCTGGAAGGGGCCACAGAGGGTCACTGGTGCCAGTCCCTGCTCAGGGCACAGCACTGTGTCCATGTGGCTCTGGAATATCCCAGGGAGGAGACTCCAGCCCCTCTCTGGGCTCTGCTCAGGGCTGGGCACTGCCCAGGGCAGGAGTTCTGCCTCCTGTGCCTGGGAATTGCTGGGATCAGCCCCTGCTGGGCCCCCAGAGCAGAACCTGCTCCATCCACTCAGATCCCTGTGCCTGGCTTTATTCCATGGAAGGCAGAGGCATTTCTGAGCACGGGTGTGAAATGAAAAGTCTGTGTTTGTCCCGGGAAGCCCGAGCACACAAACTGCTCGTGGCTCCTGGAGGCTGAGTTCATCTGGAGATCCCCAGGGAAAGCACTTGCACTGTGCCAGCAGATGGGAAACGTTTCATTGCAGCAGACACAGCATCATCATTAACACCCAAACCAGCAGATGCAAATTCCCTCATGTGTCTGCAAACTGTGCTGTAATTAAAACAGGAACGGAGAACATGAGGAATAAAAAGATGGCAAAAAAATGTTGTTTTGCTCCCTTTTGTTCTGCTGCAGTCCTGGCAGCAGCTCCTCAAGCAGAGAAGTCAGTGGGGTAAAAACACAACCAAAGGAGCAGCAAACATCACCTACAAGGAGGAATTTCATTTTCCCAGCTCCAGATATGCAAGAGGACAAATGGCCCACCCAAATTCAGCTATGGGAATGGGAGTTTACCTGGCAAGGCCTTGATGATTTTGGAATTAATTCGTGGTCCCCCAGCACAGGAAGGGTGTGGAGCTGCTGGAGGGAGTCCAGGGAGGCACCAGGAAAGGCAGAGGGATGGAGCAGCTCTGCTGTGGGAAAGGCTGGGAGAGCTGGGGGTGTTCACCTGGAGAGGAGAAGGCTCCAGGGAGAGCTCAGAGCCCCTGGCAGGGCCTGAAGGGGCTCCAGGAGAGCTGGAGAGGGACTGGGGACAAGGGATGGAGGGACAGGACACAGGGAATGGCTCCCAGTGCCAGAGGGCAGGGATGGATGGGAGATTGGGAATTGGGAATTGCTGGCTGGGCTGGAATTGCCAGAGCAGCTGTGGCTGCCCCTGGATCCCTGGCAGTGCCCAAGGCCAGGTTGGACACTGGGGCTGGAGCAGCCTGGGACAGTGGGAGGTGTCCCTGCCATGGCAGGGCTGGCTCTGGGTGAACTTTGAAGTCCCTTCCCACCAAACCATTCTGGGATTTTCTCACAATTTTTGCCTTTTGCCTTCTGGAATGCCCAGAGGCAGGGAAGGAGCAGCTCCCACCTGTGCTGGAGCTCCTGGCCAGGTGTGTCCCTGTCTAAAGCCCAGGCAGACCCAGCTGGGGTTGGCACAGACCCTGCACTCACTGCAGGCCTCTCTTTAAAAATCAATTGAGATATAAATTCCATTTCAGCACTGCTCCTCTTGATTGCTGCTTGCAGAAAACCATAAATAATTAATTGCATTAGAGAAATGTCACTCAAGCCCAGTTTTGCCTCACCTGATGTGAAAAATGACCACTTGAAAGACAGAAAATCATCAGGCTCTTCATCTTGATCCTGCCCTGCTGTCTGTTCCCCTGCTTTATAAAAACCCCGTGGCTCCATGTAACCAAGTAATTATCTTTGAAGCCACCCTCAGGCAGGGTGATTTATCCAGGGAGGAGGATTTATCCCAGCCTGACCCTGCAGAGGAGGAGGAGGAGGTCACAGAGTCTCTCAGGAGCGATGTCAGGTCCCTGAAGATCCACAGAACTTTTGCCAAGACTCACCCACTCCCAGAACAACTCCAGGACTGTTTTTGAAGGGCACAGAAAAGCTTCAAGCACCAAGAAAGCACCAAGATGTGGAGTGATCACAGGAGGTTTGCTTAAATACAGTCCCAGCCCCATCTCCAGCAGTTCCTAGGGATCATTCCTGGAAGCACAGGAGGTGATTATTTGGTTAAATACAATCCCATCCCCATCTCCAGCAGCTCCTTGGGATCATTCCTGGAGCAGCAGTGATGGGATCAAGTGGAGCTGCTTCCAGCCCTTCTCACACAAGGGTGAAGAGTTCCCAGAATTGGGAGGAAAATCCTGGTTTTGTGTCCCAACAGCTTTGGTGTGTCACCCCTGTGGAAGAACACACTGGTGGGGTCTCATACCTGAGAAAATTGAGTTTTACACCCAAAATTTGCAGATTTAAACTCAGAGAAGCTCAGAGCTAAAATGAAAAGCTGGAGATTGCTGTGCTGAGTTCAGCTCTTGTGGCTGTGATGCTCAAAGAGCCTCTGGGAGCAGCAGGAGGAGGTTTCTCAGCTCAGGGATGGACTTGCAGCTGTGGTTTTGGGTGGAGGAAGAGCTGGAAAGGGAATCATTCTGCTGAGGATGCTGTGCCAAGGGACAGCCCAGTGCCAGTGATTTGCAGTGTCTGCAAACACAGCGTGGCTCAGGCACAGTTCATTAATCCCCATCACCCCTCCATGCATCTCCTGCAGGGAATTATTATTGATCAGCCAGGATGAAACCCAGCACCAAACTGCAGGAGGAGCTTTATCAGCCTCGCAGATGGAAAACCAATGCACTGCAGAAGGAGCTGGAGACTCTTTCAAATGAGGATCTTTATTCTGCTGTACTGGAAAATCAGTGCCCTCCGTGGCAGGGAGGGACGATGCTCTGACTCCATGTGATCAGAAGGCTAATTTATTATTTTATGTGTTATATTAAAGAAAACTATACTAAACTGTACTAAAGAATAGAGGAAGGATACTTACAGAGTGCTAAAAAAACAATGAAAACTCATGACTCTTTCCAGAGTCCCAACACAGCTTGGCCCTCACTGGCCAATGAGTCCAAACAGCTCACACCAGAGCCCAACCAAGGACTCATTTCAGGTAAACAATCTCCAAACACATTCCACATGGCACAACACAGGAGAAGCCAGTGAGATAAGAATTGTTTTTCTTTTCTCTGAGGTCTCTCTCTGCCTTTTCAGCTTCCCAGGAGAAAAACCCCAGGCGAAGGGATCACATTCAGAGAACGTGGGTGCCACACAGCTGTCGGTTTCCAAAGCCACTCTAAGTTCACTCCATGGAAAAACCTTCCCTTCGAGTGCCTGAGGACAGCAGGAGCAGCAGCAGCTCCCTGGGAGCCACAAGCCCTGAAGCAGTGAAGGCTGAGGATGGTGCTCCAGTCCAGCCTGGCATCACTTCTGCTGTCTGCCCTGATAAATGGGGCTCCTCGCACTTCCATCTCCACAGAAATTAAACTCTTCAGAGTCTCTGTGCTGCCACGAATAAATTACATGTTTGTTTGACTCGGAAATTTCCCTCTGACAAATTCTGAAGGTATAAATAACCCCTGAAGCCTTGCAGGAAGATGGATAGCCCCGTTTTATCCATCATAACTCAGCAGGCAAACAGTGCCCGGGTTTAAATGCCAGCCCAGAGGAGTGGGACGAGCATTGGGTTGATGCTGTCCTAAGCAAGCCGGGCTCAGCTGGGCTCAGCAGTACTCTGAGAGGTGTGGGTCCATTAAAAATTCCCAAAGGAAGCTGCTCAGGCAGTTCCCCTCATGCCAAGGCTTTGCATCCCAGCTCCAGGGACAGAGCCCCCCCAGGGATGGCTCAGGGGGCTCAGAGCCAGCCTGGCAAAACCCAGCTCCCCACCAGGAAGGGCTGAACCATCCCTGTGAGCCTGGGATTCTGGGATTGTGATTGTTCCTCTCTCCTGGAAACACCCCCAAAGCAGTGACCAAAGTCTTTGCCCCCCTGCCCCCCTCCCCTACAAACAGCAGCTCCAGCTCCAGCCTCCCTTGCCTGTGGGAAAGGACAAATTGCTCTGAAGGATCAGCGTTTTCTTGCCCAAAGAAGCAAAGCAGGGCACCAACTGCAACACTCCTGGGTTTTATCCCCATCCTGCATGGAGCAGGAATGAGGGCTGGGACCAGGAATTCAGAACTGAAACCTCAATAATGTGCAGGAGTCAGGGGCCAAGGGATCTAAGAGTTGATTCTGGCAAAAGCCAGCAATTCCATCATCAATTTCCTTGTCCTGAGTCTCCCACCGATCTTTTCTCTCTCTGTTCCATCCCTGAACAACTTGTGAGCAGCCAAAATCAACCTTTGGCTGCAGTGAGAATAGGTCAGTCTTGCTAACAAAGGCAGGCTCACATTCCAGAGCAAATAAAAGCATTCATATTTCAACTGGCAATAAATTCAATTTCCCTGAAGGACTGATTTTCACCAAGTTATGAGATCTGACACTTGTGGTATTAGATAACTCTGTTGCCTTTTATTTCTGGGTTTGAGACATCAAGTGGCAAAAGGGGAAATAAAAATGGCAGGGAAGACAAACTGTTCTGAGGACAGAATGGTCCATTAAGCAAAAATTTAAACCAACTCATCTTTGGCTCTCTGTGGCTCAAATTCAATCCTGCTCCTTCCCTCCAGGCTGCTATTAACACTGTTATAATGAGTAACTAAAATCAAACTCCAGTGAATAAATATGCTCAAAGGCATTTTGTTATTTCTGCAATTAGAGACAAACTCCCAGGGTAGAGCTAAAAGCTTTTGGGAAATCACATCCAAGGAAACTCTGCCAGGACTGCAGTCCTTGGGCTGCTCTTACACGTGCAGCAACTGCTGGGAAGGAGCTGGAGCCCCAAACCCAAACCTGTTTATTCCTTGTGTCTGCTCAGGTGGGAAGTGGTGCTGGAAGGGGAGAGCCCAGGGGCCAGGGCACCTGTGTGTGCTGGGGAAATTCCTGGGAAGGGGCTGCAGCCCCAGGAGAGGCTGAGGGAGCTGGGAAGGGGCTGGAGAATTCCTGAGGGAGCTGGGAAGGGGCTCAGCCTGGAGCAAAGGAGGCTCAGGGGGCCCTTGTGGCTCTGCACAGCTCCTGGCAGGAGGGGACAGCCGGGGGGGTCGGGCTCTGCTCCAGGGAACAGGGACAGGAGGAGAGGGAACGGCCTCAGGCTGGGCCAGGGCAGGCTCAGGGTGGATTTTGGGAAAATTCCATCATGGAAAGGTTTGTCCAGCCTGGCACAGCTGCCCAGAACAGGGGTGGAGCCCCCATCCTTGGGGGGATTTACAGCCCTGTGGATGTGGCAGCTGGGGACATGGTCAGAGTGGCCTTGGCAGTGCAGGGGAGCAGCTGGACTCATTCTTGCAGGGCTTTTCCAACCCAAACAATTCCGTGATCCTAAGGAGCACAAAGGCTTTTGGAGCTGGCGCTGGTGATGAGGACAGGGCTGTGCTGGCCCTGAGCTCTCAGGGATCCCCTCCAGGACTCGGGGTGAGGCTCCCAGTCCCCAGCAGGGCTGTCCTGGTCCCCCTTGGTGCCAAGGGTCCGTGTCAGAGGGCAGAGCTCACTCGGAGTGCAGCAGCCCCTGCCCGCAGGGCCCCGTGCCCGGCGCTGCAGACAACAATTACATTGACTTAGCAGGTATTTATCCCAGCAAAACTCAAAGGGGATTTATCCGTGGAAGAGACACGGTAATAAAAGGGAAAGGATCAGGCAGGCAGGGTTTAAAAACCCCTCATTTCCTCCTGTGACTGCCTAACAGGCTTTTGGAAAGCAGGAGACAGTAAATGTCATTTATTTTGACTTTAATAATGCTTCTGAGGCTCTTTGGCGTGACATTTCCGAGCGAGCCGGGGCGAGAGGGATAAAACAAAGCAGAGGTGGGAAGCCAGAACATCCTACTGAGAGAGCAGCTGCCCGTGAGCAGGGGACAGCTGAGTGTGCCCCTGCATCTCCCTGGCCCTGGCACTGTCTGGCTTTTCCCCGAGCAGCCTGGGTGAGGAGAAGCACCACAGGCACAGCAGGCACAGCCCAGGCTGACCCGGGCTGGTCTCTGAGCAGCTTGGGGCAACCAGGCTGAGAATTCAAAGGGTTTCTGACAACTGGAAAACAGATGGGAAAAAACGATTTCAGTTTATAGTGGGAAGAGTCGAGTAATGCACAGAGCAGGAGCTGCTGCACAGGCACAGGCTGAGGAGACAGGGGAGGCAAAAAGGGGCTGTGGCTGCCCCTGGATCCCTGGCAGTGCCCAAGGCCAGGTTGGACACTGGGGCTGGAGCAGCCTGGGGCAGTGGGAGGTGTCCCTGCCATGGCAGGGGGTGGAATGGATGTGATTTAAGGTCCTTCCAGTCCAAATCCTTCTAGGATTCTATGGTTAGAACTGATGCAAACAGGTCTGAAGGCATCACACCAGACCAGCAGGAAAAGACATGGAGAGCAATTGAGCTTCTCCTTCCCATGGAGCTTCCACAGGTGACTGGAGTGAGGCACCCCCAGCTGGCAGCAGGACAGGGTTAGAGCAGCTCTCATCAAACCATGGAATGTCCTGAGCTGGGACCCCCAGGATCATCCCAGCCCCTGGCCCTGCCCAGACCCCCAACAATCCCCCCCGTCCATCCCTGTGCTCCTGGAGCTCTGGCAGCCTCGGGGCCGTGCCCATTCCCTGGGCAGTGCCAGCACCCTCTGGGGAAGAGCCTTCCCTGAGATCCCCCTAACCCTCTCCTGGCACAGCTCCAGCATTAATTTCCTTCTGTGCCATTAATTCCATTAATAAATCCAGGCCATTGTTGCTGGATTTAGTGGTTCCTGTGGACCATGGGGAGGGTGTGAGTGGTCCCTGCTTTGCAGCCAGGCTGGGTTTGTGGCCCTTTCAGTGAGGCTGGGCAGGCACTGCTGTGCCCGGGGTGGTGTCAGAGGGTGCAGGTCCATCCTGCTGCGTTCCCACACCAGGACAGGCTGCTCCAGGCTCCGTCTCCAGGGCCCTCCCTGCTCCCAGCTGGGAGCTTGCAGGGAGTCCCTGCAAGGTGTCTGTGGGAGCAGCAGAGGCAGCTGTGCTCTGATGGGATGTGACACATCAGCTGACACCTTTTGTTTGGTGTGGCGCAGCCTGGCCTGCGGAGCCACGAATGAAATCCCAGCTGTCAAACACCCAAATGAAAAATAAATCACTGCTCTGACCCCGAACCCCGGCTGACAACTCAGCTCCCCCACGGCACCGAGCCCTCTCCCTTCCCTCCACTGCCCAGATTCCTGCATTCAGTTATTTTCCAGGCCTGGCTTGGTAAAGCTCTGCCCACCTTAAACTGCTGGGGGATGGAGGTGGGCTGGGAGGAGATGGGATGGATGATGGATGGATGG
>WBNO01023649.1:246600-318701 GCA_013400575.1 Peucedramus taeniatus | reverse complement strand
ATTGAAATAATAATAATCCAGATTGTGCTGTGCCCTAACACCATCATTATTTACATTTACACTTTCATCTTTCTTGCTGGAATTTGTCCATTTTATTTGCAGTGATCTGATGTTTAATACCAGCAGAAACTTTTAATGAGGGGCAGAAAGAAATTGTGGTAATTGCATGTCAAAAAAGGAATCACCTGCCAATGGATGGGAATAATGAAAAGGCAGAAAAACTTGGTTCAAAGGAAGCAATGGAAAAAAGATTGATCAGACTATAACAATGCATGAAAATAATTAAATGGGGTTAAAGATGCTTGCAAGGTGAAAATGAGGATTTTTACTCAGTTGCAGAAGAAGACAAGGTGTAAATAAATTTCCTATCCAGTTCCAACAGGAAAAGAAGAGACTACAGGGTCCCTTATGTGGTTAAGAGAGAAAAAAATTAGGACAAATAACTGAAATTAGGCCCTCTTTGGCTGCTTCTCTGTTTTAAAGATCAATTTCAGCGTCCAGTCAGGATATTTTTCTTTATAAATTTAAAATTCACTGAGAAAACACCCAAAACTTCTCCAGGGATCAAAGCTGGGGGATTTTCCAGCTGTGTTTTTCAGCCATGCTGTGGTGTGAGTTCTCTGAGATTTCCTGGCTCTCTCCCCTCTGCCCATGGAGGGATCTGCTGGCAGTGCTGAGTCTCAGAAACCTCAGAGGGTGAAGTCACCGAGCTCAAATTTGACAACTGAATCCCATATAAAATATTTTATTCATTCCAGACCTATAGGATCCAGCTTTATCTATGATTTTTCCTCAGTAGTGATTATTTTTTTCAGACATGCTTTCATTCTAAAAACAAAAACCCCACGGATTCTCCCCTTGCTCTGGTTAATAAATGCATTTGCTGGGGAAGGGAATCAATCAGAGCTTTCTGGGAGGTTTTTGGGATGCAATCACGGGCAGACCAGATCGTTTCCTAGAGGTGAAGTTTTGCATAATGTCTCCACAGCATTATTGCTCCACCAGGAATCCCCTGGCTTTCCTTTGGAAGTTAATTAGAGTCTGTGCAGGGAATGAGTCAGACAGAATTGTGTGGCTGAGAGTGTGTGTTGATTACAGCACTGAAATCATCCTAATGGCTTCTCTGTCTGCTGCTAAAAGCAATTACTGGCTGGTAAATTTTTAAGCTGTGAAATGTAATTTTAAGAAATACTTTGCTTAAAATAACATTATGAAAATAATGTACACAAAGAAGTGGTGGCCTTCGCGCTCTGCCGTGTTTGCAGCTGAGAGGTTTTTTGGTGACAGTGACTCCAGAACCTGGATTTGGGAGAGACTTTTTGGGACAATATGAAAATAAATTCACTGAATTGAAAACGCTGTGGAGCTGTAAATGCTTTATAATATTATAAATGGCAGAAATTGGTTTGAAATATTTGTAAAAGTGAAGGACACGCCTTTTAAAGATCTGAACATGAGGGATGATGCCTTTTCTGCCTTTTGACTCATGTATTTTGCCTTTGATGAAAATGAGCAAATTCAGGGTTGAAGTGAACCAGGTGTTTTTTTTTTTTTTTTTTTTTTTTTTTTTTTTTTTTTTTTTTTTTTTTTTTTTTTTTTTTTTTTGCTATCCCCTTTCTTTCCATCTGAGAGAACCCAAGCAAAAGCCTTTTCAGGCTCCTGGATGGCTGTGGCTGACTTGAAGGAGTTCTCAATAGGAGATTGTGATGGAAAGCTGAGCTTGGGAGACTTTGGTGGGACTTTTCTCACAGAATGCTGTGGATTTTACAGGCAGATAAGGATAATCTTCCTATGAAGATTTCACTCACTTTAATAATACTTTGAATAATGGTGTGGTGGCTGTAGGGCCCTCCCAGATGCTGCCAGAGGATATCTTATCCCACTGGTGCCTATATTTTACTTTGCACTGTGTGGTGATTATCTTTTAATTTTTTCAGTTAATTCCTGCTCTAGATCAGCTGTGGTTCAACAAAGTGATGTTTATTAGTACATGATCACAAATTCTTTCTGTGTATATATATTTATTTCCAAAGAAGGAAATGATGGCAGCATGAATTTGTGCTTTCCTAATTTGGTTTTGCCAGGAAAAGGAAAGGTTCCAGTGAAGCTCAGGTGTGAGTCAGGAAGAAGCTGTGGTGCTGCAGCATTCTTGCAGTTTAAAGGCTGGGAATTACAGAATGACTGAAATTTCAGATGGGCCATTTAAAGCCATCACAACGTAGCAGGAAAGTGATGACTACAACTGACAAATCCATGTTTTCTTCAGAGTGCTGTGATTCATTTTAGCAGCAGTCAAGAAGTAAGAGGTGCTTTCTCCCTTTTAGAAAAGCCTTTTCTTTTTAAACCAACATTTTAAGGCTTATCCCAGGTTCACAGCAGCAGCAGACTGTTCCCTCAGAAATTCCCCTTTGTTGTGGTGCCTCCTGCACTGTTTAACCTCCCTGTTTACTTTAGGGAAGAAAGGATCTTGTTTTGGGGGGAGCAGGATTTCTTTTGCCTCCTTTCTGAGCCCCTGCTGCAGTTCTGCCACGCTGTGACCTGGGGCTGGGCTGGCACCATCCAACCTCTGCCAGGACTGGCTCAGAAAAGCTGAGCAGCCTGTGTGGGACATCAGAGCTCACAAATAAAAGCTCTCCAGAGGTTTAATGCTTGTGATCCTCTAGTGAGGGCAGCTTCCCAGTCCTGGAGGATTTTGGGGCTTTTCCCAGACCTTCCCTTCCCTGGTGGTAGCTGGGCTCACAGAGGAGCCACTGCCCAAACCCCTGAAGCCTCTTTGCAGTGGTTGTGTCCCACCTTCACCCTTCACCTTGCAGCTTCCAAGTCCTGCTACATCCCACATTACAAAACATTTCCTGTAAAACCTCTGAGGGCAGAAAAGCTCAACGCTTTGGTTTGCAAAATTTCCACTTAAATGCGGGATTCTCTTCTTGGTTGCTGGAAATCTCAGATTTGAGGAGGCTGCTGGAGAGCAGGACCCTGTTAGCAGAGCCATTACTGTCTGTGCTCCCTGCAGATTGACTCGCTCCCTCCCAGGGATTGCTGTGACCTGCACAGGTCTCTTGTATTTAAAGCAAACTTGGAAACCTTTGAACAGCTGAGATTGGTCACACGGAGACCTCGAGTGTTCCCTCTGTCTCCCTCCTCCCTCTTGTTCTGTCATTGGAACAAACACAGAACAAGCTCAGCATCCAGGTGTGAACACTGTATGTGCATTTTAGACTCTTCTTTATTCCCTATCATTTCATGTTCTTACTGTTTTCCAAGTATTTTTCTTACTGTTTTCCAAGAAGGTTCCCAGCTCCCCTTTCCCCTGCCTTCATTTTCCTCAGCCTGTTACTCTGCTAACACATTCCCTGGAAACCACTAATTTGGAAATTAAGTTGCATAGCTGAACCCTGGAATTACTTTAGAGGGAGGAAAATCCATGCAGGTATGAAATAATTGGTGAGAGTGAGTTACTGTGAATTCTGTGCTGTGGCAGGAGCTGATGGGGTGCAGATGAGCCCTTATTGGATTTTCTTTGTGCAGCCATTTATCCACTCATTTTTCATCTGTTAACAATAGAGTTCCATTTTGATAAGAAGTTTAATTTGCCTGCTAATGATTCATTTCTATACTTGGATATCTACATCAATTAGGGAGCTGAGGCCTGTACACAGTAGAGAAAAAGTATTGGGAAAAGAACCTGAGTTTAAGCACAATATTCATCAGAACTGTTTTACAAATAATTGCCAATTTGAGCATTATATGTTCTTTTGTTAAAGTTCATTGCACCCAACACCATTTTTCTCTTGTCTGCTGAGTTGAAATACAATGTAAAACAAATAACTCCTTGCTGGAGGAGATCAGAAGGATACTTTTACAGGAAATGTGTCTGGATCATTGTCTCCAATGGAAGTGTCAGCAGCCAGCTGATGTAATAAATTGGGGGACAGTAAGATTTTGGTACAAGCTGTTCTACTGAAGTAATTCTAGAAGTTCTAATTCAAAACCAAACAAAATGCAACAAAGCCTCACATGAGAGCTAACAGATATGTAATAGTTTGTTCAAGTCAGTCCCAAAACCAGAGGGACAGAAGACTGCAGATGAGATAAATCTTTAAAAGGGATTATCACCTGACCAACGTATGGTGGAGAAATAAATCTGATTTCCCTGTTGGGCAAGTTTGGAAGGAATTGCTGTTAAGAATTAAGATTTACATGAAGAAATATGATATGTTGGGAAGAATCAATAAGGCTTTTATAAATGGGCTCATTGCCTTCTAAGTCAGAGATATTTGTGGGAGTTGTGAGTCCTTGATCAGCTGATGGTGTTTCACATCTCAGTATGATGTAATAGGCAATTCTTGTCTTAGCTCAATAAGATTCCCTTAATTTTTATACACCAAGTTTAGTTGCAGCTGAGTGCTGTTAGAATTTACTAAATAAGGGCTTATTTTCCCCTGCCTCATTCATGAGAACAGCAAATTCCTTTCCCTTGAAGCAGGAACCTGAAATTTTAATTTTGCATTTCCCATCTTTTGCTGCTTCCAGCTGGAGGAGTTCTAAGAGTTGCATTAAAACTTATGTTCAGCCTTTACTCCTTGAAGTATTTGTGTTTGGAATTTTAATGTGCAACCTCGTGGCTGCAAATTGTGTGCATTGGAGGGAACAGTTTGTGTTCTGCTTGTTTTTAGTGTGTAAGACCTGAGGATCAATGAGTTTTTGGAAAAAAAATTTAAGCCAAAATTTGAAAAACCTTTTACATAGCTCCAAGCTTTTTTTTTTGTCCCAACCCCTTCTAATTATTGCTAACTCCAGTTCCAGTTCTTTACACTCAGAGATCTTCCTGTGTTTATCCTTCCATGGCAAAACTGCACATTTGTGCAAATGATTTTGCCTTCACATCTACTTAGCTTGGTGCATTTGTGGTATTTATATTTATTGTCTTACTAGTTGTGAATAAAGTTTCACAGGCCTGAAAAAACTTATGTGGAAGTTAAATAAAGTCTGAGGTAATAGCAAATCATTCTGTGTTATATAACAAGCACTTCAAGCGTGCTAGAAAAATGTGATAACTTTGGTAATCTGATAAATTGATAAACGTGACAATACCCAATTTTCCAGTGTATTAATATAATGTGATGTGAAAAAGTGCCTGGTTAACCCAGAAATTATGCTGGCAACTTACACTGGTAGCTGCAGATCTGCTAAATTCGGTGGCAGTGAATTAAATATCTCCTAAGGCACTCGAAACCTGACAAGGCAGAGGATAATTCTTCTGAAAGCTTGTAGGAGCAGATGTAGCAGGGAAAGAGAACTGTCCCTATGGGATCCCTCACTTGTTATATACAACTCCACTTTATTATTTTCCTTCTGTATAGGGCTGTCATAAAGAAAGATCTGTTGATCAGTCACACTTGAGTTTCTGCCATCACCGCTACTATTCCTCCTCCTCCTTGTTTGTTTTCTCCAAGGAAGTTTCCTTGATGTAAAACCACTGATTTGTGATAAATCTTGAAATCAGAATTGGAGTGAGCTCACCTCACTATGAGCACCCTCACTATGATCATCTAAATCTTGTGATTTACATTTTTTTTTCTGGGAAATGAGGGGCTGAAAAATGCTGATGGAGCAGGATGCCTTGCATAAAACACCTGGAAGTGGGAACTAATTTTTCTGAGTGGTGCTGAGAGAAGGCTGCTCTGCTGATTTGATTGTGACCTTTAAGATCTTATTTGAAATTTTGCATCCTTTTACAAAAATTAATTAAGCAGTATGAGTCTGCAGCTAATTCTTGTGTCAGTGGGTGGGAGAGGAAGATCAATCTCTCCCTCTGTTTTGGCCACTTTAGGTGTAGTGGTTTTTAGGGAAGGAGGAGCTGGAATAGGGATAAAACATGTGGACAGGTAACACCCCTTGTAGGTCTGGGTTAAAAGACAATCCAGTATGGCATTCCAGACTTTTAAAATATGAAATAATTAATACAATCAGCTTGTAGGATGTGCCTCAAGTCATTTATACATGACAAAAACTGAGCAGAATGGTTTTGCTTAGCAGCAATAAAACTGATTATTAAGGAAACTTTGACAGATTTATAACAGAAAAGGAGGAAATCACCACAGATTTTTAATTAATTTGAGTATGAGTAAATTAAAATATGAAAAATTTATCTCCCAATCCACTTGAGCTTTGTATTTCCCTTCCTCCCAGCCCCTCTTAGCGCTGTCAGGAGTCCTCTTGGAGTACTCAGGTTCTTCCCTTTTCCACTCCTCTTTTTTTGCTTTATCTTTTTTCCCTGAACTGATGACTCTCCTCACAGTAGCAGTAATCTGTTAATAGTCCCCAGATGGCATGGCCTGTTGTATTTCTGTATTTCATTCATTTCCTACTGCTCTAGTTCTCAGTCACACAGATCTCTTCAGACAATATTTCAGCCTTTTTTATTGATGCAGCCTTTTAAGTTTCTTGTTAATGTGTTTCATGAGCACACCCTGCCTGCTATGGCTATGGAAATGAAAGGGAGCAGTTTGGGTGGAATGTGAAAGAAGCCAATTTTTAAAAGTCAGGGAAAAGGGAAAATAACATCATGAGACTTGGAAGGTGAAATGGTGGAGGAGCTATAAAGAGTTTGGAGGTGGATTCCCAGAGAGACTTGATGTTTTTCAAGAGAGAGGGAAGTAAAGGCTGTTTAAGATGAGAAAGGACTGAGCAATTAAAGGACAAGGAGAGTGAGACTGAAAGAGGAAAGCAATTTGTGTGTGTGTGAGGCTTCACAAAATGGAACTGGGAGACAAGTGTAAATTTGAGGGAAATTTTAATCAGTTTCTGCCTTTAAGTTTAAGGTATAGCAGCAAATCCAGCAAGAGACAAAGAAAATAATTTAAAGTTCCAAGAGGGCCTTGCTCACATCTTTAGTATTTGGGGTCCTTGAGGTGAAATCACAGGAGTTTTCCTGGAGGATGCCCTGGAATGAGGAGTCTTTCAGCTGAGGTGTGTGATGCTCTAAAACACTGCAGAGAGGTGTTTCACACCAACAGCCACCTCCTTGTCTGTGCTTCTGGAAAGGCAGGGTTTGCACTGGAGCTGGGGGTGACAATCTGAGCTGTTTCCCATCCAGGGGATGGTTCAGAGCTACTGCAGCTGCAGGAGCACCTTACCCCCACCTTGCCCCTGGAATGAGACAGAAATTAGAATTAAAAATTAGTGTAGTCCATGATGGCTTTCACTTATGGAAACAATGTTGAGGTGCTTCATGCATTGATGAAATGTTGCAGTTGTACATCTTCCTGAAGTGTTTCAGATTTTTTCCTTACTGCAGTTGGAAGCTGACTCTTCCATGAACCCATCAGAGATTGAGGCTGTGGAGACACAGAGCCCTGGGGATCCACTGCAGTGGGAGAAAAAAGGTTGAAGGAGAGTTCTGAGAACCCTTTGGCCTGAAGTAATTAAAAAACAAGGACTGGGCAAAATCTTATGCTAGTGCGCATCTAAATGTTGGAGAAATATGTAGTAAAATGTATTTTTGGTTTATCAATGTGGCAATAAAGCCTGTGGAGGGGATGAATTTTGTTTGGGAGGAGAGAAAAATGGCAATGGCGCATACTTGGAGTGGAATTAAAATTGTTTGGAAGGGGATGGAGTGGATGGCACAGAGGGATGGGCTGCAAATTGTAGCAGGCCTGCATCATTACTGTGCTCTCAGCAGCCTCTCAGCTGAGCCTCAGTGGAAATGGCACCACAAATTGCAGGTTAGGAAGGAGGAATGGAGCTGAGGTTGCAGGATGCAAATGGCAGGAACAGAAGCGTCGCTCTCCAAACTGAGGTACTGAGATAAAGAAATGGGAGTACAGAGGATTAAACTGAAAAAGACAAGATAACATTTGCAAAATGAACAAGAGATGTGTGGGAAAACAAGGGGAGTTAAAGAGCAAGCGACAGAATGTGTGAATACATAATACAGAGTAATTTGAATTTTTTGGCATGAAGAATGTGATAAAGATGTGGTAGACCAAGTGGATGTAATTTTCCATGTCTCATTTGCGGTACTTGGAATTTATTTTGATTATGAACACTTGCAAACTAAAATGCATTAGAGGAAAATGTGGCTTGAAGAGTGTTTATTGCAAATATTGAAAGATTCTTTTCCAAAAACAAAGGACGAAGTGCATGTCATAAATTTCCTTTTATTCTCTCAGAGCCCATTAATATTTTGGTGGAGGATCAGGTAGTGTGTGAGCTCCCTTCCACTTCTGCTTAGAGAAGTTTCTAATTTTTCCCAGTTAATTAAGCCCATACATGAAAGCTGTGAACAGACACAGGGCCTATTTCTAGTTCTCCTGCTGCTCTTTGGTGTGATTTGATGAAAATTGCTTTACATCTCTTTGGTTCAGTTTTCCTACCTGTGAAATAGGGAATTATAATGAGATCTGAGCTTTGCTAACAAAGAAAGTGCAGCAAGCAAGAGCTGGAGAGCAGCACCACCACCCTTTTCAGCAGGAGGGTGATTGCAGCTGTGGAAGGTGCCCTGATCTGGAAAATATTCCCTCTCTTTTTTTTTTCTTTTTTTTTAGGTGAAATTTATCTCTCCCATTGTGTTTTCTCTGTTGGAAAGGCTTCAAAGAAGAGAGGTGTCATTTCAGTGAGGTTTAAAAAGATTAACAGCATCCATATTCATGGTGAGAAGTGAGATCCTTACCAAGGGCTGAACTCTGAATTTTGACTGTGCCTCTTCCCAGCCTGGTTCTTCTTTGTGCATTTTTAACTAAAGTTCTAAAATTCTCTCTAAAATAAATGTCTGTATTCTCAGAGAGGCTTTGCTTCAGTCTGAAGCCCCTCCTCGGACTTGAGGTCTCCAGCAGGATTTGGGGGTGTTTGCAGCAGCTTTGGAATATGTGCATGGCCATGGAAGCCAAATCCCCTGCTCCAGCCAGCACAGGGACACCACATCCCTGCTGTCCCCAGGCCCTGGAAATGGAATTACCTTTCTCCAGGAGCCATTCCATACAGATCAGAATCTTCTCTGAGTCTCTGTCAGTGAATCTGAACACCAAGACAAATTCAGCTTTTTTTACTTATAAGAGGAGATCCTTTGACTGTCTTTTTTTCCCTTTTCTTTCGTAAGCCACAGCTAAATTCAGCTCTTTGGGTTGAAAAAGAGCTGTGTGAGAACATGGCATATGGCTGCTTGCCTGAGAACTGTGCCTCGTGTTTACTGAGAGAAATTGTAATGTGTTCTTGGCATTCATTGTAATTCAGCTTAACTGGGAGCCTGCCAGAACCCAATCAAAATGTGTTCACAGTATATCCAAAATATGGCACAATTGCCAACTTTGTAGTAGCAAGATGTAACAACCTGTTTGACAAAGAAACGTGAAATTTTCCCAACATGCAAAATAAACTCATTACAGGTTGTTTTCAGCCTAGTTAGCAGCATTTTTAAAAGGTATTTTTGTAATAGAGCTGGAATTGTATAAAGAGAGTCCTTACAAGACCATTTCAGTAAAATTTGGAGTTTGATTGGGCATTTATAGCTGCAAAAAGGGAGGGGGAAAATGCCTTAGGTTGTCCCCTGATGAGCTCCACCACTGGATTGCTTGTTCAAATATGGGTGATCATTTTGGAGCCAGTGGAACTGATAGAATTGTCTCCTCCTGACCCTGAAAGGGGAGGTGGAGGCAGCTGAGCACCTTTTGAAGCTGTTTAATCATAAAACTGATGAAAAGAACATCCATTGAGGTACCATCTGTTATCAGTCAGGTCTCCAAGGATTTTTCCTTCAATCCTGGAAGAAGAAACTTGCTTTGACCTTTTGTCTTTCCATATGTAGAGCCAAATCTCTTTGATTTCAGCTCAGACTCGGTGTATTTACCAACCTGACCTTGCTGAGACAGACTTGTCCAGGGAAAATGGAAATAGGAATTTCTTTCATGTCTCTGTCTCACATTGCTGTCCCTGGGCTGAAAAGTGCCCAGCAGGACACCTGCACCTCTCCTGGCTCCTCGCTGGCTCCAGGTCTCCAGAGCTGACCCAACCATCAGTCATGGTCTGGAGGGATTTTTTCTCATCATCTCTTTGTGGTCAGTAACTTCACTTTGAAATGTGACCACTGTCCTCATATTTTCATCCCCTGATGATTTTTTTTTTCCTCAGTCTACTGAAAAGCTGTGAGTCCTTAAGAGGTTATGCAGTATTTTTCCGAGTAAATATTTATGGACAAATTTAAAGGGTTTTGTAACAAATTTCTCAAATTATTATCCAAAGGTTATGACAGAGGAAGACAATTAATAGATTATGAGGTGGAATATGTAATTTTCTTTAGTGTTTATGTCTTTCTTCAACCAGCAGCCTACCAGAATGGCAAGGAATGCAGTTTTTTGACAATCAGGTGTTAAGTCACAGCATGTTAAGTTCCTAGAGTGGAAAAGCCTTGAGAGGGGTGCACTGGTCAGTTCAGGAAGATGTAGATACACTACCAAAAATCATCTTTACTGAGGAAATTGGCACTCATGTGTACCAGGAAGTATCAGGGGAGACATTAATTCCTGCAGGGGATTTTTCAAAATGGAGGAGGCTCTAAGTGAGGTATAAATTTTCTGTGGGGTGTCCTTCCAGAGACAGGAATTTTGATCTGTGAAATTGGATGGGACCATCTCCAAAGCTCTGGGCAGCGTGGGCTCAGCCCTGCACTGCTCAGCGTGCTCTGGCCATGCTCCAGCAGAGCACTTAAGTTTGATTTGAATCGTGAATATTCCCATGAAATCAATTGGAGGATTAGCATTTTACAGAGGAGCGAGGCAGGCACTTCAGTTCTTGGTTGAATCAAGGCCACGCTCTCACAAATCATCACTGCAGTGCTTCCTGTATTAAATAATGGCTGTACCATGGAGAGGAGCCTCCTCAATCACACCAGAATTCATACAAATATCCTTTTCAGATATCTTTTATGTCCAGTAGTCTTTTCCAGGAAGGGGAGATCTTTGGGAGGGAACTTTATTTCCAGTTACGATTTCCGCGGATTCCAATTATCTGACGAACATCCAATGGGAGATAAATCTAATTAAACTTCTATTTTAAAAGAAAATCTGCTTGGTTTGGAGAGTTGTACAGGCTGGCAGCTGTTTCAGCTATGAAATGAAACAATCACATAATTTGTCAAGCTGGAAGGGACCCACCAGGGTCAGCTCCTGGCCCTGTACAGGACCATCCCCAAAAATCCCACCCTGTGCCTGAGAGCTTCTTGAGAAGCATCTCAAAAAGATTTCCTGAAACTGTCAAGGATTTAACTTGAAAAGTAGGAGCTGCTGCATAACAGTGGCTCAGGAGAAAGGCAGACATAGTAAGTACAAAGTTTAGCACAAAAACAGAGGGAAATGACAGAACGTAGAGCAGAATATCTTGGCTGATCAAGCCTAGGATTTCTGGTGGCAGACATGGAGATAGTAAAGTGATTAGGTTTGAAATCCTGAATTTCAATTAAATTTTATATTAGATATAAATTCTGCATCATAAACTTGGTTAGCAGCATTGTCACAATACAGTCTTAGAGCAAAATTAAAATTAAAAACATCATCATCATCAACCTTTACTTGATGTATGAGTTTTCATACATGTATTGCTTTAGATCTGGTAAATTTTGAACTCATATTAGTATGGCACTAAGATAGACTTTAAAGAAAGTACTGGTTCTCCTAAGGAGCAAAATTGCAAGAAAACAAAGTGCAAATTGATTAAAGTCAGCATTTCTAGTAGCAATAATCACATAACCATCGGTTCTGGATTCTCACAGCAGCACTGGGAAGTGAGGACACAAATCATGGTGGGACCATCAGGGCCTGACCTCTGCACTGCACTAATTGTGAGGATTTTTGCCCAAAGCAGGAGGAATCAGAGCAGCGAGGAGCCTCTGTGACCCTCCCTAGTGCAGCCACTCAGAGCAATACAACTCTGGCTTGGGAAATAATGCAGATCCTGAAGCCCTCTAGAGGAAATACTAATTTTTCATTCTGTCCCTGAAAATGACTAAAGTAAGTCAAGGACATTCAAGTTTTGTAAATGACTTTTAGCAGTTTGGCAAGGACCTGATTTTTTTTTTTTTCTTTTAAGTTAGAATCTGCAAATTGCTCACAGGGAGCAAACAACATGGTTAGATTTGTGTTAAAGGTCATAATTTGAATTTTTCAGTCCCACTAATATATTTTTAGGGAAGAGAAACACTGAATAGTATTGTCAATTTGTCTACATTACCAATTTACTTAAACTACATTTGAGAATGTGACTTGTTGTTGATAAAAGGATAGTAAAGGAAAAGTCCAAATTCAATCTTAAGCAGCTGCTGTGTTTAAGATAAAATTGACAATTTTTTGTTTTTGAAGTTCTTTAAATTCTTAATTACAGAGGCAATGAACTAGGGAGGGATATGATGGTAGAAATGTCTTATCTAAAGTAGATCTCTTCAAAGCTTTTAAAAGGGAGAATCTTAATATATGTAAAATATATGAAATAACTGAATTAATTTTCAGATTGAAGGTAATCAATAGTTTGTGCTCACTTCAGGGAAATAATGCACTTAACCTTTAATTTTTAAAAGAGACCAATTAAGACTGTGCAATGTGATTAATGCAACCTGAAATGATTTCACACAAGTGAATCCATTTCCATAATTCTTTCTCTGTGCTGGTTTTACATTTTGGACTGAGGTTGGGAATGCCTGGAGCTGGGGTTGGGGCTGGTTTTGGGGTCATGTGTGGGGTGGGGTGTTTGGCTCCCAGATCCGCCCTGAGCCACGGTGGAAACCCACACAGTTCCAGCAGAAACTGGAGCCAGGAGTGAAATCCTCTTATGCCATGAAACCATCCCTGCCTGGGGCTGGAGGTGCCACCTCCCCCAGCCCTGGTGTCCCCCCAGCCCTGGTGTCCCCCCAGCCCCGGTGTCCCCGGCCAGGCGTGAGCGCCAACCGCGGCTCCGCGCTCCCAAAATCCTCTCGGCACTGGGGAGATCCTTTTTGGGCTACCTAAAAACAGAGGCCAGACAAAATTAAGGGAGTAAAAGCAGTTCTATTTCTTGAAGGGCCTTCAGGTACATTTGGGGCAGACTAAGCCCCCCCCCAGGGGCTGCACCCAAAAATGGATGGCGAGTCACGGGTTTTCACATTTTTGTAAGTTTGGGCCATTTGCATATTGGGAGTTGATCTTCCAATTACAGCTTCAGGTAATGAAGTCGTTTACCCCAAGTTTGCTCCCCCCAAGTCACTTTTGTTTGCATTTCATGGAGCTTGAGGCAGTGAGGTGTCCTTGGTTCCCAGGCCTGGAGAAGAATTGTTGTGTCTGCCCAGAATGGGAAAGCAGCAGCTCACACTGTGTGGGGAGTTTAGAGTTCTGCACTAAAGAACTGCAGGATTACAAATAGATGAAAAATATAAAAGCTAAAATCTCAAGGTATCAAGAGGAAGCAGAATTGTGCAGTGTCTATGGGATCAGAGCCCAGCTCCAGCTGCTCTTTGGGTGGGATCCAGCCCTGGTCAGTGCAGAGAACCCCTGGGAGGAGCCTATGGGATGGAACCCTTGGTTATAAATGCCAGCACTTTCTTTATAAATTATAGCTATTACAGCCCTCACAGACGAACTTCTCAAGGTTTGGTTTTTTTTTTTCAAGTTTTATTTTTGCTTTTCCTAATATTTCAATGTTGGGTAGAAAGCCTTGTGGATCCTGGATGCACTGAGTGTTTCCATATGTGCTGAGAGTGATTGAAGCAGCCAGATTTACATTTTAATTTACCAAGTAGTGTTCCAGGAAGAAGAAATTGCAGCAATAGGTGGCACAATGCATTTTAATGGAGAAATTAATAATATCTTACTTTCTCTAGGTTGAGGTTGTCTTTGTTTCATGTAATATTTCTAAAAGTTCAGGAAAATGGCAACTTAGAAAAAGCTAATCATGCAATGATTTCAAGAAAAAATGTTTCATAAAAATGAAAGTCATGAGTTTGACCTTTTTGGACTATCTCAGTCTTGATTTTCCTGCTTTTTTCTCATCACAGCTCTTTTATAGAGGAACCTGTTGTTTGTACACTCACCTTTCCCAGTAACTCATTGTTTGTGTGTTACACTTTGCTTGATCCTGTTAGAGCAAACCACCTGCTCAGTGAGCTTAAGGAGCCAGCTCACCTCTCCTGTCCTTCATGTTCTGTTCTCTGGCTCATATGAAAAATAAACCAGAGGAAAATTTCCTTTTTTGAGGCTTCACTGGGAATGGCTGTGAGGGAAGTGCAAGAGAAGCCATGGGGAATGTCCCCAGAAACATTATTTCATATTGTGCTTCTTTTGCTGACACAGAATTGATTTATCCTGCTCAATGGAGTATTTTTACAGTTATTTCATTTACCCTTTCACCAGCAGCTCTGTTTAGAGGGTTTATGGGCAGCACACACACTGACATGCTGCTATTGGGTATCTCTTACTCCTTGTCTGATGACTTGAGAGAAAAGCTTTAACTGTTTATCTGTGCAGAGCATAAAAATAAGCAGGAATGGTAGTTGGGAACTCTGCAGTTCTTCCAGCCTGGTGCTTCCTTGTCAGAGAGATTAAAATTCAAGCACTAGACCTGCCCTATGTCTCTTTTTTGCATGCTGCCATGTCAAAGATTTAATCATCTTAGGCATTTTAAAAAGTCTTATTTCAAATGTATGAGTGAGTGACATCCTATGGCTTTGAAATGTTTTGTAATCACTTGAATTTTACTCTTTTTTTTTTTTTTTTGTACTGAATTATTGCTTTGCTGGATGGATTTTTCTTATACATTAAGTTGTAATCATATTTTATTCATGGACTTTAGGCTATATAGTTCTTTAGTTATGATAAGATTCTTGCTTGTTTCATATTACTTCACAGAACTATTTAATCTTGGATAAACTATGTCCAGATCAAATAGCAAAACATTTAGAATTCAGAATTAAACCACAAAATAATAGTGATTTAAGATGTAGTAATATCTTTCATCATGTAGTTGAAGCCAGAGACTTAATCTATCTTAATCTGGCACTGCATGCAAAGTGGTAGTGAATAAAAATTCCTAGCTCTCATTTTGTTCAATAACAACCATAATAAATTTGTCTGGTATAGACATGGAACAGAAACATGGAACAAAAATGGGGAAATTTAAGAAAAGGGAAAAGCTTCTTCAGGAGGATTTACAGACTGATGAGTTCTTCTTCTGTGATTCCTTCCCATTTGTCTGCTTTTGTTAGTTTTGTACATTTCCTATTGATAAAAATATGGATTCCTAGTTTGGGAATTGCCTTAATTGACAATTCCTGCCAACGACCTGACTTTTAACTGAGCTCCCCACTGATTGCTAGAGCTAATTCCTCCAAAGTGCTGAAGGAAAGAGCCTCATTTAAGATCATTCAGATTTACTGAGTCAACAGGATGGCATAAACAAGAGCTGCAGTGCTGTGTGTGGCACACTTGGAAAAAAAGGAACAGGAGAGATGTGGGTGAAACCTCAGCCTTTGCTGAGTAGTTGCCAACAGAAGCCATCAGCAAAGCTTCTGAATATCCCTGAGAAAAGATCAAATGCTCCCCTTTTCTTCATTTCTTGCAGCAATCTGATTTTTGGCTTGTCTGTGAAGAACTGTGCGAGGAATTGCCAAGGCCACCTTCTACTTTGGGAATTTGCATCTTGCAGGTGTCTAAACTCTGACTCATGAATTAGGTCATGGACTGGTGGCTGCTGAAGAAATTGGGTTGAGCAGAAATCTGATTTGTTTGGGCTTTTCACTCCAAACGCCTACGCTGGATTTGGCTGTTCTTTTGATATCTGGGATTTTTAGTAAAATGTGACAGTGAAGTCGAAACAAGAATTAATGTATTTTGGCATCTGAAACATCTGTAGCACTTTTTGTTTGATTCTCCTCTGTCAGCTCTTTATCCCCCTCAGCTTTGCAAGCCTTGCACTTGTGGGGGGAGGATGTGACCCGGGATTCTGCCGGTCCCACACGAGTTTGGTTGATTGAGAACATTCTGCAGCTGTAGATGTGGCTCAGAAAATTTTGGTTTTTTCGACACATTCTGGCTGGGAAGTCACTGTTCTGAGGCATCTGTGACACTGTGCCTGAATGGGGTTTGATATGATGATGAACTGAATTTAATGTGCAGCCCTGGTGCAAAGTGATCAGAGATACTTTTAGGGCAGGACTCGTTTCACAGAACTTTAAATGTCTGTCTTGCTATTACATGAATTTTGTCTGACAAGTTACCTCCTCTCTATTGATTAGCCCAGACAGGCTCGTTATCTCACTCTTCAGTAATTTTTTTCTTCACATTTAAGACAGGGACAAATGGGGCATAGCCCTGTAGTACTTGTACAAGAACTTCCTTGGCGTGAGAGTTTTGTTTGATTCTGTGTGATACAAAAGTCTTTTTTTGAAGGTCAATCTGTGATTAAGACTTTCCTGTGCGCAGTACAAGGTGGATAAATCTTCAGAAGCGTGGAGGAAGGAGCTTTCAGTTATATTTATTTGTTCTTGTACTTTTGCTTTTAAGATCAGTGCTTGTAGATGAGACGTGGTTAATGCTGCTCCTTCCTTATTAGACTTGTTAACCTTTCTAAAGTGGAAACTGTCTGAAATAAACTCACCTCAATGTGCCCAGGCTCTAGTGAAGGAAATACTGGTTCCCTAATGTTTTACTCTCTGCCTAAGAATTGTTCCTTTTTCCTGGTGGTTTTGGGATTTTTGTCTGGTTTTGTTACAGTGAGAGGTTTTTCCCCTCTACCATCTTTGGCAGCAAGTTAATGATTCCTGCAAAAACACTCTCTGGGAAGTGGAGAACTGGAAAAGTCTCCCCTGCCCCTGCCCTCCAACCCAGGCAGAGGAGAACACAAGCTCTGGCACTTGGTGCCACAAGGAGGAATGTGAACCCTGAGCACGTCAGTTCTCCACTCCTAGGCAATGCAATCCCTCGTGTACAAGGGGTGGATGTTATTTTTTTGTTATTTCTTCTCAGTGTTCTTACTGATCTCAGAGATGCTTGTTATCACCTGCATTATTCTGACACAGATCTTCTGTGATTGCACAAAGAGATTAAGGAATTTAATTGTGCTGATTCTGTGTTTTGGTTTGAGAATAAATCATGAAGATTCTTCTAGACGGATTCACAAGTCCGTACCGTCTTTTTAGTTAGTTCTAAAAGTTTTGTTAAATTTTGACATGTATTCCAGGATGTCAGAACTTCTGTCAGGACAGGCTCCCATCAAACACTGTCTCAAAAAAATGAAGCTGTGTTTACATAGTTCAGTGCAGGAAATAAAAGCATTTGCCTTGCACTGGGCCAAAGCATTTCTCTTTTAAAATAAATGTAACAAATTCGGGGTCTCATGTCCTCACTCAGTCACTCTGGAATGTGGAATAATTTCATTAATTACACAGGAGGTCTGAACCTGGAGGCTTGTGAGCACTTCCAGGTCATCCTCAGCCATGCTGCTTCAGGAATGACTGGGGGCTGTGGTTATATCTTCATCAAGGATGAAATTAATGAGGCTAAGGAAAGACGTAGATTTTCATTAGCACACGGGGCTAATTAAGATGCTTCTGGGTTTTGTCACTTTTATGGGAAGTTCCTCAGTAACAGCATCAGTGACATATCTGGAGGTTAAATTGTTGGGAAATGTGGCAGCAAGGAGCACACACTTGGACCTGAAAATGTGATCCATTCTCCCTGCATGACACTTCTCCTCCAGAAACCTCTTTGTGGTCAGGTCTAGTTCCAGCAAGCTTCCTGAAAATGCTGTTTATTGCTTCTGTGGTAATCCCACAGCTCCATGACACCTGTCAAGTGTTGAGGACAAAGTTAGAATGGCTTCACTTCCTATTATTCATTCATAGGTAATGAAGGCAGAGCTATATAAAGTCATTTATTTCATATATATGAATGTCAATTTAAGGGTGATGGCATAGCATTAAATCAAATTTTATTAGTTCAGCAGTTTGTTCGTTTGCTATTAATATTGCTTGACACATCCCCTTACAGAACCTTCTCAGCTGCTGTGAACTCTTAAAATATTGATCATTTGAGCCCAGCTTTTGTCTTGATAACACAGTCATCTTGGAAAATTGCTGCTGGAAAGATCTTGGACTTATAGGCACTGAGATTGTGGGAAAGCCCCTTGCTTTAGCGGTACTAAAAATAAAATAATCAAGTTACAGGGATGAAGTAGTATCCCCACTGGTTTTTCTTATGGGTTAGAATTTGAGGGGCTGGTCTGTGTCTCAGACAGGCACTGTGGTGAGGGGACAGTGGTGTTTGTCCTGATTTGGAGGAGGACACTTTAGAGGAGAACAACAAGGGCACTTAGGAACTTGCTGTGGGTTTTTCTGTTCCCTGAGGAGTTTGTCCCTCTGTGAGTGGGATCTGTGAGTGAAGCTCTGACCTGGTCTGGGGAGAAAAGAGGAGCAAGGTTGGAAGTTTCCAGCTTGTTCTCTCCCAAATCTGCTTCCCTGCTGGTTGCAGAGGAGGCAGAACTGACAAGCTCTTATTTTTCACACGTGGAAAATAAAAGAAGAGAGGCAGCATGAAAGGAGAAAAAATGGGATATGGGGAGATGGAAGCTGGCAGTGAATGAAAGGAGTTGAATTTATACAGGGTTTCTTTAGGGGAAGAATCCCCAGAATTTTGTGCTAGGAGGGGGAGAGGGTTCTTGTGGCTGGCACAGTTGAGCCAGGGACAGCTGCAGGATGAGGATGGGGAGGATGAGGAGCAGGAATGAAGGGCCAGAAATGCAGAATTGCTCCAGCTGTTGAGAGCCCAGCTGGATCCTGGAGCTGAGAGTGTCTGCAGAGGGCTTGGACGGGGCAGATCCCGGTGCTCCTGTGGATCCTGGCACTCTCAGGAGAGAGGAAGGGAGCAAGGGAAGCACCTCATGGACTGCCCAGCCTGGAGCAGTGGCCTGACACCAGTGGAAGAGTTTATGCCCAGTGCAGTTCCACCCACGCTGCAGCCTGGAATGGAAGCCAACACTTTTGGTGTCAGTCCTTTCCTGGGAAGCATTAATTCAGAGTGCTCATCCCGCCCCAGTTCCTGTTCATGCAGATGAGGAGCTGTAAATTCAAGCAGCACAAGTCTGCCTGTATTTGCATCTAAAACATCCATCTGTATCCCTGTGAATATCGGAGTGACGCAGAGGAAACTCAGCCGGGAAGCAACATTTAAACACATTCTACGTGCACAGTCAAGCATTCAAAGGTCAGAGAAAGCCACAATTGAGGGGTTCTTTTCTTCAGAACAATTGGAATTTTTTTTTTCCTTTTCTGTGTTGGTGAATTTCTGCTGTATCTTGCGATTTTTAGTGTACTTTTTTGGTGAAATTCTGTGATTTAGCTACTGTATTTCTCTAGGTCAGGTTTGTGGCATGTAGGCTTAAAGATGCAAAATGCTGCTATCCTTAGGTTTCAAATATACTCTGAAGTTTAGGCAAGTTGAGACTTGAAATATTCCAAGCTTGGTGTTTTACAGTGTTTTCAAACACGTTCCATCTGTCTCTTTCTGAATTGTGGTAGTATGAATATCCTTTTCTCTTGATGCTCTAAATAGTTTTGATTTTTCCTCCTGAAGAGCTTAAGAACAAATATCTGGTATTTGAGAGTCAGCTTAGTGTGAACATGGCCCCGAGGATTATGCCTTTTCTTTATTTGGACTGAATAATTCTTAAAAAGCTTTTGAACGTCACTGGCAAAAAATACCCACCTGATGATTTTCCTTGTTACAAATTACGTAAGAATTGGAAAGGCTCCACTGTGCCTGAGCCCAGGGTAATAAATCAAAGGGGTTTTGATCAAGAACACGGTTGAATTGATGTGTGTGTTCAATAAAATTGCATTTAGGAAAAGGCATGAATTCTCTCCAGTCTCTCAGCCAGCCAGCCAGTCAATTCCTTCCAGATCTTTCAAGCTAGCTGCTAAATATTGCTTTATATGGAAAATATCCCTTGTTCTTTTTAAAAAAAAAAACCAAAAACAACTCAACTTTTTTTTTATTTCTGTAAAAATTACACTTGGACTGAGCCTGTGGATGCTGTTAGATGCTGGATGTATTTAAGCAGATCTGCATATATAAACTGAAGCTTGTGACAGGAGCAGAAGTTCATGCTGCCTTCCCCAATTAATCAGAGAATTTCTCACAGTAGTGAGAGATTTTATATTTTCTATAAGGGAAGAGCTGATTTTATGGACTTGAGAGTCCAGAAACAACAGCACAACAACATTAGAAAATTGGTATTTGTCCCTGTTTCACTTTGATATGTTGACTTTTCACAAGTCACCATTCTGCAAGAGCAGAGATAGTGTTGTTTTACAGCTTTTAATAGTCAAATGAGGCACATTAATAGGTTATTAATTTGTCTTGGCAGGCCAAAGTGCAATTCTTCTGAGCAAACAGATAATCCCATTGGCTTTCAGCTTTTGTCCTTTGGGTCCAGGTCCCACAGACATTTCTACCTCAGATTCTTTATTATATTTATTCTATATTATATTCAGATTCTATATTTATTTATAGGCCTTTGTGCAAGTGGGAGTTTAGTGTCATGCTGTGTACTTTTAATTTCTAAATATGGTTTTGATCAGGAAAACCACTGAATACTTTGTCAGACCCTCAATGAGAGAGAAGATCTCACCCCTCTGAAGCCGTGAGTGGTCAATGCATTCCCACCGAGCTGATTTCCTTCTTTTTCACCCTAAAATCCAAAAGCAAGGCTGCATTTTCCTACCAGAGGGGCTGGTTTTGCAGTCCCCTGTGGGAGCTGCTGTGTCTGTGCCAGGCAGAGCTGGCAGGACCTGCCCTGCCCTGCCCCTGACCCCTCTTTTCACAGCCAGGCTTTGCTGCTCCAGCCAGCTGCTGCATTTTCCCCTGGGAATTCCCATGGAGCAGCAACATCATCATTTGGGCAGGAGGTTTTTTAGGAGAGATTAAAAAACCAGCATAGTTTTCAAGTTGCAAAAATCCGTTAAAATATAGCGAAAAGGTGAAGAGAATAAATGCATGTAAGTGATGGAGAGGTCTATGAAAAATTGGAAATTACAGATTTTAAACTTAGGAATTCCTTCTGGGATGGATCACACCTGACAGAGTTATTGCTCCTGCAGTTCTCTGTGAGAGCTGTGCTGGCTGCACCATTCCTGCATAAAAGACAACAACCTGGGCTTTCCCTTCATTCATTTTCTAGTCATTTTTTTCAGTAATGGTAATATTTAATATTTTCAATATCTCTGTCCAATGCAGAGGGGAAGGGAAAGATGTTTACATAACATGGCAACAATGTTTGTGCTTTTAATGGAAACCAAACCTGCCATTTGTTGACACGGATGAGAAGATTCATTTTAATCTCAGTGAAACTTATTGCCCACAATATGTGGCATCTCTTCTGTAATGTTTGTTCTGAGTTACTACCTAAATCAGATTTAGAGATATTGTTAAGGCTTTGCTTTGTTTTTCTGTTTCAATTATTCTTTTTTCCTTAATTATGCATTTCTAAAAATAATCATTTTCAAGCTGACTAGCTCTTCTTTTCCTGCCCTTTCTCCCTAACAATTTTCTATTTTCTACCTCCTTTTTATTCGTGTTTCCTTGACTTTGACTTTAGATGCTCTATTTGCAAAATCACAATTTGCAGTGAACATATCAGAGTTGCTTCCTTTTCCTCTGCTCTTTGAATATGGAGATAAAGTTTTCCATGTAGATTCGATATGATGATTTTTTTAAACTTAAAAACGGAAAGAGAGACTATGGAATCATAGAATTTTTTAGGCTGGAAAAGACCTTTGGGATCATGGCATCCAACCATACAGCAGGAAAATGTCAGAGTTTTCAGGTGGATGTGGTTTATGGGATGTTTTCCCTGATTTCCCTCTTTAAGGCCATTTTCTGAGCACAAGGGTTTATACAGCTTTTAATGCAATGTTCAGCCAGAGCTGCTTCCCAGCTGACTCAGTCAGCACTTGGGCTGATGGATAACTCCTTTTTTCTTGTCCTCTCAAATAACACTGAGAGATTAGTAAATGTCTTCAACCTTCATTGATTTTCTGTTCAAGTGAGTTAACTCCTTGAGCCCATCTGGACTGGGGAAATAAAAATTCTCCAACTCCCAACCGTAATTTTTTCATCATGGGTGTTAAGCCTTGGCTTTAAAGTAAAACATCCATGTTTAAACAATTCTTCTTCAATCAATTTATCAATCTAAAGGAGATGTTGGTTAGTTACAAAATGCACACAAATAAAATAAGAATGTGCAGCAAGAGAACTGCAGATTTCTGAGTTTCTTGCCTGGCACTGATATTGTGTATCTTGGGACCAGTGGGTTAATTTTATTTACCTACATCTAAGCAGAGTTAAAACCCCTTCTTTCTTCAGTTATGAATCTGAACTGCTTTAGTACTTATCTGTAAACAGAAATGATGTTGGGGGAAAAATGCATAAAGAGCACTAATGAGACCTGAGAGGCTTGAGGAAATAAATATTTCATTTGGTTTGGGTGAGTCAACATGAGCTCGTTCTGTACCCTTCTAATTTCATCTGGGATATTTTCATGTAAAAACAATTGGAGCCCTGACAATAAAGAAGATTTTCCTGATGCTGAATTCCTGCTTTGGAATGCTTCACATTTCAGTACCTGGCTCCCAGAGAGACAGAAAAGCAGAGAGCAATGGGCAAATCTCTCTTTTTTGGTGTGTATTTATTAAGTGCTGTCATTCTGTGAGACAGCCTGGCCCTTTAATGATATATTTCTATATTCTCTTGTCAACTGCCACACTGTTTGCACCAGTAAGTAAATGCCTTGTAAAGGTGCCCTGGGGAGCTATTACAGAGCAGCACAAATAATACAAATTTGATATTTTGCTCTGCTGTCATACATTCTCCCTGGCACAAAGGCAAGTTTAATACATCTGACTGCACAGCCTGCACATTCACTTGGGTTTTTCTAAATCTCTCTTAATGCTATAAATGCTTGTTGTGGGCACTGAGTCTAAATTTTTTAATTAATTTGCTTTTGTTGAAAATAATATCTAGTATCAATTTTGTGACTTTTTCTGAGTTTTGGGGCAATGTCCACTAAAAGCAAATCTGGGAGCTGTGGGGTTTGGAATTTTTGCTCTAAAATGGTTTTAAGAATTGTTCTTGAGCAAGTGGGAACAGAAATGTGCAATAACTTGGAGTTGAAAATGTTAACCAATAAACAGAGAATTTGCAGTGACCAGTTCTCAGCCAATTGAACTGAACTATACTTATGTAAAATCATAAATGAGAACATTAAAAATAATGAACAGATGCAAAGCAGTTGTTTCCTATTTGCAGACCATTCTAGAATAGAGAAAAGGTTTAGGTATTAGTTACAGACTGCTGATTTGAGCTTCAAAAAATCTCCCAAACTACCTCATGCTTTTGAATTACACCATAAAATATGACATTTTTATCACTGTACTAGCTTTGTATGGGACATAGGTGTAAGTGAATATAAAGCTGTGCACTTGACTTGGTAAATGAGCTTTTATCTATAACATAACTTAGGACTATCAGTTTACAGAGCACGTAATTGGATTGTGTTGAAAGAAGAGTTAATGAAATGAAACTGCAATGCATCCCCTTGTATTTATGGACTGAGGACAGACACTTTGGTTTGTTCCATTCCATTGTCATCACACTCCTTTTGTCCCAGCTGAGCTGTGTTAATTGGGGTGCAATTAAAGTGGGGACACCCAGCACACCCATACAAGGTGTCAGAACTCTTTTTCTCAGATGCTCTGCAAACGTGATGTCTATTTGATAATGGATGTGTGCAGAAATTACATTTAAAAACTCTGTCATAAATGCCCAAGTTGGTTAATTCTGTGCTTTCTGGATCTCTGTTATTTGATGGATTTTGGATTTACCTGCATCACTGCAGGGAAAATAACTGAGGATCAGTGTTTTCCTTTCCTTGGTAGATGAAGTTATTGAAGGTGCATTTTGTAGGTCTCTAGAAAATAATGTGCACATCAGGTCTCTGTTGAATCTGACAGTCCTTGAGGGTCCTCTGAGAGACCTCATGTAGCTTTCAGCAGTAGATCCCTGTGTTCAAATCATTCTTCTGGCTGGAAACTCGAGGCTTGTGTGGTTCAGAAACAGATTTGGAGGAAAAAAATCTTTAAGCGTCATTAATCAGTTTCTTCTCTGGTCTGAGAAACAAAATAATCTGTTATTCTCACCCTATCAAGTTTCAGGGTGAAATGGAGCAATTCCTTGTGCATGGGTAAAATTGCATTCTTAGTTGGAGGTGTTGCAACAAAACCATTTTTGTGTTGTTTGGATTCAGAAGTCTGGGAAATCTGGGGTGAGAATTGCCAGTGGGTGTAGCAGAGTTACTGTGGGTGGGTACTGAGCCTGAAAAACTCTTCCTGATCAGGGACAGCCAAACTCTATGACCTTGAAGAGTCCTGGAAGAGTTACAGGAAGAATTTGTTCCTAATCATAAGATAAACTTATATTTAGGTCTTTGTGACATCAAGAGAAAAAGGTTTTTTATAATGTAACTCTCTGTGCTGCTTTGTCCTTCCCTTGTCTCCATGAAGGTTTTGAATTACTATTAAAATGTTTAAGAATGTTGAAAATAACATCAGTAATATAAAATTCTCTCTTTAGCAGCCTGTTCTGGGTTATGTAAGTTAAATTATAATTTTCATTGCATGCCTTCCGTAACAGCCCCGAACAAGGAAGCCCACTTGCATTCCCAAGAAATTTCTGTATTTGTGAGCTACAGAACTGTTTCATTGGGTTTTTCTCCTCTCTCTGAATCTGTGCTGTTGGCTTTTCTAACCAGGCCTCGATGATTGCCTCCAACAATACATCAAAAACTTTGAGAGGGAGAAGATCAATGGGGAGCAGCTGCTGCACATCACTCACCAGGAGCTGGAGGAGCTGGGGGTGACTCGCATTGGCCACCAGGAGCTGATCCTGGAAGCAGTTGATCTGCTCTGTGCATTGGTAAGTGATTCCTTGCATCACTCACCTTGATCAGCTGCATTTACAAATTTACAAACCAAACTAAAAATGATGTAAAGATTCCTCCATGGCCACAGGCTCAAGCAGTCTTTGCTTCAATAAAGGACAGACATGTCCTGGCTTCTCTCAGCTGCACAGAAACTATATTTATCCATTTAATGATTATGTCTGATGATCTTTGATTGCTTTTCCTCTGACTTTCTTGGTCCTGCATTCAAATGCTGTTGACTATCACTCCTGGCATCCATATGGTTCTGTAATTATGTGCCATATGCCCTCGTATTTCACTGACATTTGCCACACTGCACTGAACCAAGTAGACCTGAGTGGTTTAACCATGCCAGGTTCAGAGGGATGGTACTACACAGCCAGGAGGTAATGCTAATTAGACTGGAAGATTGTTTAAAATGAGCCTTAAGATGAGACTGGAGTGGTAAAATTGACTTTATCTAAACTACAGACACGTGTGGTGACTAAAAGTTGGGCTTGGGTTTTTTCAGCAACCTGCAAGCATTTCGAAGGACATTATTTGTTCATATTATTAATTAGTTCTGTTAACCTCTTAACAAAGTATTTGATATCAAAAAATTCTTTTTTCCTCTGCTATTTTATTCCTACCAGCTACTAAAATGTGATGTATTAACTTAATTCTAAAGACAACATAACTTCTGTTCGTGTAGGTGGACAGGTGAAATAATATTGAAAATATTAAAGCACAAAAGAGTAAAATTACATTGGTAAGTTACACGTGACAATCAGTCATAATTTTACTACTTTATCAGGAGTTCTGCTTTTGAATAACTGGGTTATCCTGTGGCCATTTGATAAAGAGAAATTGTTTCCAAGAGGGAAAGTGGCACTTAGAAGTAAGAAAAAAGTGAGGTAAAATGCACCTGTCTGTGGAAAAAAAAATCATTTTTAAGTACCTCTTATTATTCCTCTTCTTTCCTGTACCTTGAATGACAAAATACCCTTGGTGTGCCTTGAGATCTGCCCCTCCAGGTGACACAGCTTTGTCAGAGCAGGGAAATGCTGTAGGAGCAGGTGAGTGCTGCAGAGCCCAACAGCCAGGGCCTTTTGGGAACACCTGACCCCAAGCTCAGGAGCTTTTCCCTGGTGTCCCAGGGGCTGTCCCAGCCCCAGGAGCCAGCACAGCCCCTGTGTCACCCTGTGCCACCCCAGCAGTGCCCGCTGTGCCCGGACACCCCTGGGGAGCAGCAGCCCCCTCTGGAAAAACATCTCCCCTCAGTCAGAGTGTCCCCGAGGAGGACCCTGCTGACTCCTTTATTGTCATTTTGTTTTCTTTTCTAAGCACAGAAAATGTACCTCTTGCTGCTGCTCAATGGTGCAGCTCTCTCTGTGCTGTCTCATGACCTTACTTTTCCTTTTGAGGCAGGACAGGGATTTTCCAGCTCCTGGTATCATTTATTTTACCTCCTGCCTTTCTGCCCTTTCTCTTCCTGTCTCACTCTGACTCTAAAATGCCTTTTTCTTGTTTTTTTCCTGCTTCTAAATGCTTCTCTCCCTGCCTGTTCCATGTGCTTTTCTGCTGCCTGCAGCTTTGCTCCTGGGGGTGTTCTCCTGCCTCTGACATTTCTCCTTGGCTCTCTGTACATCATCTTCTTCAATTCTTGCAGGATCACAGAAAAGTTTTACCAGACTCAGTATAAAATCTATTTTAAATCTGTACTCATTTATTAGGATTTGGATCCATGTAATCAGAAAGCATTATTAAGAATCTCACTTTAATTATTTTAAATAATGGCAATAATTGAACTAGAGGAGAGCTGATGCTGCCTTTATGAGCTGAAATACATTTCTAAAATATCACAGTTGTATTCTTATTCTGTGCTAACTCTTGAAAAATTAATAGATTGTTGCACTAATGTCTGACTGCTGGCCAAGTGACCAGAAAAAATTGTGACTTGGAATTGCTCACTGATAAGGATTTTTAGAACAGCTAGTTCAAAAACCTGAGGAAAAATCTTATTTTAAATGTATGTTTTAAAGGGGCTATAGAGTGTCTGTATTTTGTTTATGCCCCTAAACAGGAGCTAACATATAGGAAAATATTGAAATTAGAATGTCTTAAGGAGCACATAATTTTTCCTCTGATTTGCTGAATTGCATTACAAACAAATTTATTACAGTTTATGAGCAGGTAAACCAGAGCCCCAGGCAGTCAGGAATCAGTGCTTTAATGTGTGTTGGAAATATGGACAAGGTGCAGAGCACAAGCTCTGTACATTCATAAATATAAATACTTGAATTTTATTTTCAACATCTTTTACGGAAAAAAGGAGCAGGGAAGCACCAATTCCAATCTGGTCTTAAAATCCCACCTGTGGAGGGGAGGCACCATCAGCACTTTGCTCTGTCCCTCCCTCTGTCCATCCTGGTGTGTTCCCAGTGGATCTGGGTCTCTGCTCCTATCCCTGCCCTGCTCTTGCCCTGCCTGGGCCATGTCAGTGAACATTGATTTTTCTCCCTGCATGGATTTCTGCATTGATTTCTGGTTGGCAGTGGGCAGTGCCCAAGTTCATGACCCATTTCTCCCAGGCAGGATCTGCAGTTCATCCCTGCAGGGTGGGCTGAGCAATGCTGGGAACAGGAGAAATCTTTCCTGGAGAAACCTCCCAGGAAAGCTCAGGGGTGGTCAGGAATTCACCCTGGGCAGGGATTTACCTGCAGAACAGCTCTGCTGCTCCAGGAAACCCAGGGAATTGTGGCTGTCTGAGCTCCAGCCCTTGGGACACACGGGAATGTGCCTTTCCTGAGGGTCTAAGGGCTTTTGTGGGATGGGTTTTGGAGGGGTTTTGCTGGGCTTACACCAACAATGGTGCCTCAGCTGCAGCTCCAGGGATGGAGAACCCCCCCAGAACCAAATGCTGGCCTGTAAAGAAGGTTCTAAGTGCAAGAAGAAACTAAAACTAAAGGAGGAAGCTCCTGGTTTTTATTCCCATTCCCAAACCACCTATTAGCCAGATTCCAAATGCAAATTATGAAAGTCAGGGAGGGTTTGCTATGTTCTGCATCAGCCCTTGACATGATTTTTACATCCACTTTTCTTTGGAAAGCAAGCTGAGTTCAGATAGGAAATTCATATGAGAATCCTGGTTAGAAAAGATTCCACACTGGATGATGACTTGCAGTGGGAAAGAAAAAATGTAAGAAATATGAAAAAGGAATAATAAGAGTATTCAATACTCCCATGCAATATGGTGATATAGAAGTGTGTGTATTTTACCTGAAAGTTAAATAATTTCAAATGTTAAAATAATCTCCTTTATGAAAGGAGATTCTTAAATCAGAGTGCAAAAGGTGAGAGGAACTTTCTCTGCAGGAAAGAAAGTCCAGGCACTGTCTTGGGCTTGCTGGGGGGTGAATTCATGTGCTGTGAAATGCAGAGTCACAGGTGAGCTTTACTTTCAGCTTCAGTTCTTTGACCATTCTGGAAGGACATTTTTGAGTTGTGCTTTAATTATGAAGAAAATTGGGAATGATGGCTGTGGGGAAAAAATCCAATCTGGAACATCAAAGTCCTTTCTTGCTAGAGTGGTCAGAAACTGCTCTGCAATTATTTATTTGAAGTGACCTAAATAACATTTAGGGACTAAAAATTGTGGGCCACTTGGATTTGGACTCTAATTTTATTGAAGTTGAAATATTAATTGGGATATCTCTTGGAGGACTTGTTGCAGAGAGGTTGAATCTGCAGAAGTAGCAGGGTCTGGGGAAAAGAACTTTTTGATAGAGAGTGAAGTATACTGGAAGTAGAAGGAAAAGAAGAAAAAGGAATATTTTTGAGGTCAACATGGGTTGCTGTTCAAATCTGCAAGTAAATTTAATTTAATTAGGACAGTATTGGAGTCAGTGTATTGTTAAAGCCTGCACGAATTAAAATATAAACAGGGAAGAAAGACTGATAATGAAAGGATGAAAAATGAATGGGAAATTAAAAGAATGCTCCAGTAGAGATTGTATCTCAAGTAATTAAAAGTACTGTTAATTCACAGTCATTCAACTTGTGAAGTAAGACCTTGTGCTGTGGAGAAATTTCAAGGAGAAATAAAGATTAGAAACTTTGTCTGCAGTTTCTGCAAAGCCACAATCCAGGCAGGGTGGGTTTCCCACCAGGAGGCACAATAAACTCACCCCTGGTTTACAACTGCAGGAATTTAATTTATTTTTATATTTAGTTGTTTGGGTTTTTTTAAAATAATGTATGGGACACAGCTACCAAACAATTTTTTCCCCTTATCATTTTTCTAAAATATTTCTTTATTAAACATCTCTCTGAGAAAATTCCAACAGCAGTAGGAATTTGTTGGTCAGGTGGAAAGCAGTTTGCAGTGATTTCTTTTGAAGCACACCATGGTTCATGGGTGCCTCTGTATCTATTGATAACATTGTTCTTCTGAATTAAAATTATTCAAGTTTTTCGTAAATTAATACCCTTTTAATGGTCACACCTACAATGATCTCTCTTGTAATCCTTTTCATTTTTCATTCTGCTAATACACTTCTTCTCATGTCAATTTTGCAAGTATTTTAGTATTTTTTCTTATTTTACCTAATTTGTAAACAAGTTTCACTTTTAAAAAGACATGCTATGCATCAAATACTTCTTTTCTACCCATATTTCAGGGGTTACTCAAAGGTAATTATTCTAGACTAAAATCTTCATTTTATATATATATTGATGCTTGAGTAGGTGGAAATACATCTCATTTCTTGGGAGTGGAATGCCATCCCTCTTGGTGAGAGATGAAGAGATTCCATCTCCTCAGTGGAATGAGGAACCTGGCACAAACATTATTTTTTGTCTCCACAAACATGTATGCATCCAGAGAGTTTTATTAATTTCAACTGGAAAACAAGTTCAGCTTTTGGCAGCCCAGTGCTATTTATTATGCTGTGCCAAAACATTGAATTAATACTATTGAATTGAGTGGGTTAATTGTTGCACATATTAGAATATGTGTATCATCTTTTGATTAGTCTAATTAGCAGCTTCATTCTTTCTTGGCCTTTCAAATCATGCAACTTGGATAAATAACTGATTTTAAGGATTGTCTGGGTTTGAGTTTGGGTTTTTGTTTTTGTGGTTTTTTTTTTCTTTTAAAAGTCTGTTGAAAATTTTGGCATTTTAGATTTTTCTTAGGATGAAGAAATTGAAGGAGGATAATTAGGTTTGTACAAAAAAATTCAGAGTAGCCTAAAGTCCTGGGATTTTACAGTTGTGTGCTTGACTCTTCTGTCTTACTGGGGAGAGGTAAGAATGTCATGGTCTTGCTAAGGTGTGAAGAAGTCTGGATGTAATTACACACTGATTGTGTTGAGTAACCACCAAAATGGAATCATTTCCAAAATCACCACGCTAAAGGCAGCTCTGAGAGTTGATCTAAGCAAAGAAGAAAGGAATTTTTCTTGATGTCTTCTCAGTGTTCTCTTCAAGGACCACTGATTCCACACCAGTTGTTCCACAGTAACACACAGCAGGAATATTTTGGGTACTGCAGCAGCACCAGCAGTGCTGGTATAAAAGTGCAGCAAGCAAAATTTTCAGAGGTACCCAAGCACAAGGTTGTTACAAAAGGAATTTAGGACAAAAGTGACTTTTGGATTTATGTTTGTGTGTTAAATACATTAGAAACTTAGGCTTGGACTCTCCAGAGAACTTTATCCTCTCTGAATTTATCATTCCTGTAGAGCAGCCATGGCCACACAACCTCTGATGAAGGCACAGATCCCTCTGGTTATGGGATATTTGTTTATCCTGTTGCCAGACACAGATTGGAAATGGTCCTGTTCAGGTGTTCCAGGGAGAATTTCATCCCTTGCCATAAGACAAGGTGCATAAAGTGGAAATAGGAGAAAGGAAGTTGGCTTTGAAATGTTATTCAAATTTCAGCTCCTGCACACAGTCCAAAGGGGAATGCAGGGCAGCTGAAATCCAGGAGATCACATCTAATTCCTGCCCACAAACAATGATATTGGGTTATCAAGCTTCAAGCTTTTTCTGTATTTTTCCTATTTATGGGTTTGTTTGTGTTTAAAAACCAGGAAAAATACAAATTTGCTGTGTTGACTGCTGCTAGTTCCTTGAATTTATGCACATCATTTGCCTCTGGAGCAAGACAGTGTTAACAGGCAAATGAGAGGAAAGAAACTTCTGTTTTTCCTGTCTTTTGACATAGTTGAGAGATTTCCTCTTGTTGCACAATAATTCTTTTTCACAAATAGGGAGAAACGTTCTATTCAAAGTGTTAAACCTGTTGCAAAGCTTGTCATTTTCTTCTGAAAATGCATCTGCTTAAATAGCAGTGAGAATGAGGATCCTAATCCATGGCAGGCTTGGCTGGTGAATGGGCTCCTACAGGAGCTCCTGCATGCTTTTGAGAAATAAATTTACTTATTTCCATTTAGAAATTTGTAGAAGTATCCGTTTATAATAATCCATTACTGTATTTCATGTTGGTTCTGTGTCTGGTAAGCTCAGTGATATTCTGATCCTGAACCTTTCATTCCTTTCCATTTCATGAGTTCCTGTCACTCACTGGCAGAGAACAGCCCCCCATAATAATTGCAAATAAATTGTATTGCTGCTTATTAGGCCAATGCAGGAGCAGAAATTTATGCAAATGAAGAGGTAGGTAATGAGCTGGGGTTAAAAACCATGGGTGTCCAACACTGAAGGGCAGGGCATTAGGGCTGAAATTCACTTCAGCTAGTGTTGGGATAATATAATAGTATTATAATTTCTGTATGTTCTTCTGTCCCTGGTTTAGGGGATATTAATGGAACACTCATTTCTGGCATAATTTTGATTTCTCTTGAGGTTTGGAGCTGGAAGTCAGGGATTGTCTTGGTAATTTCAGCCCTTCTGGATGTCTGGTTTCTCCAAGGCTGATGATAGTGATCCCAGTGACTACTGAGGATAAAGAAATGGACATTTTCTCTGCACAGGGATAAAAGAAAAACCTTTATAGCAACACCCTGTCCCTGTTCATGGTGTTTCTGTTGACACCAGCTGCCCCAGCATGGCATGGTGCAGTGTTAAGGGACTGGTTATTGCTTCCTTTGCTTTGATTTCTCTGGGTTTCACAGGCATCCTTTCCTGCACAATAATCCAGTCTGCCAACACCTATGGAGAGCAGAAAGCAGGAATGCCAACTTTAATGTTTTAACCTCAATTTTAACCTAAATTGCTCTGTGTAAGCTCTCCTGTGTCCCCAACCTCAGACTAGCCAAGATTTGGATACTTGATTTGTCTGCAGCCACGTGGAGATCCCCTGTGGTCTCCTTAGGATGCTCACCCAGCCTTTGTGGAACAATTAGAATTGACATATCCAATTAATTTATATGAATTATTGCTTTTCTAGAATCTCAATGTGAAGTGTATGGAACAGCCTTGCAGTGACACATGAACAAATTGTGCAGCAGACCATTCACATTTTCTTTTCCATCATTTTCTTTCTACACTAAAGGAATTAGAAAGAAGGATGCTGGTAATATTTTCATCCTGTGTCATCTCTTACTCATGATAAAATGTGCTGCTGGATTTCTACATTTCTTTTAATCAAATACATGCAAATCTTAGCAAAAATTTTCTGAGTAAAGCATAAAAATCCAGATGTTGCAGAGTTTGCTTTGGTTTCATAAAAATGCCTCTAAAACACCAATCTTTCATGGAGGAGTTGAGCTGAATAATTTTAAATTCTAAATTCTGGGGTGCTGAGTGGTAACTCTTCCTCTCTGATATTTTATTGCAAACACAGAAATAAGACTTCAAGTGGGGCATATGAAAGGAAAATATTGGTTTTCTAAAATCACAGCTTGGAGCACTGAGGGCTTTGTGCTTTCTGTCAGAAACGAGCAGAGGCTTTGGGTCTATTGCATCATAGCAGCACTTAATTGTACACTGCTGCATGAAACATTTGAATACATAATTTAAATCCATTAGCCAGCTGAGGTTGATAATCTTGACTTGGCAGCTTTATGAAAGGTGCTTATCAAAGCTGTGTGAATTCCCGTATTTATTTGGGTGGGAGAACCATCCCAATGGAAATCATTCTCAAGGCAGGAGAGGTTTCCTGTGGCTGTGCTGCCCAGTCCATCCCCACAGCACTTCTAAGTTTTGAGAGTTTTGTCTAATCCCAGCCCAACTCAATGGAACTGTGAGTCCACCAGGATTCCAGTGCTGAGAAGGTCCCAGAGTGACATTTTGGGAGCAAATTCTCCTCATCCTTGGGAGAGGCACCAGCCCTGGGCCAGGGACACTCAGAGGGGCTGAGTTTGTGCAGGTGTCCTGGGAGCCACGTGGAGAAAGGGATGTGGGAGGGAAGAGGTTGCAGACCATGGAAAATGAATCCTTTCCAGTGGAACTGCTGCCTTGTTCAGGCTGCCCTAGAACAGAGACTGGACAGAGCTAAAGAATAAAGCAGGGATTTATTAAAAGGCCTCAACGGATCCACCTTGGGCAGCACAAGAGCCCAGCCAGGGCTGCACCCAAGATGAACCAAAATGGTCCCAAAATGCACGAGCAGGCACGGGGTCTGTCCCTTGGATCAGCTCTGCTCCATTTGCACCTTGGAGTTCATTGTCCCATTCCAGCTTTAGCCCATGCACTCCCATCCTGCTTGTTTTTCTCTCTTCAGCCCACGTTGTTTCTGCTCTTGGGCTGAGATTTGGATCATTTGTCCTTGGTCCCCAGCTGGAGAAGGAATTGTTTTGTCTCCCTGCTCTGTGTAGACAGCTCACCATCCCATAATATGAAGCCTAGACCCACACACCAGAACAGCACAGAATCTAAAAAATATAAAAGCTAAAACCTGAGGCATCAGCACTGCTCCCCAAAATGTTTGTTACTCCTTCCAGAGGATGCTGAAGCAGCAAGGATGGAGATCTGTGCCTGAACCCTTGGAATGCTCCAGGCACTGAGGGACAGCCCATTGAGTGCATCCAGCTAATGGAATATTGATTCAGTCCTAGGTAATTATGTTAAATAGGAGGGGAATATTAGATTGTAGAGGATAAAGGAGTCTATTTTTAGAACAAAAAGGAAGAATAATACACACTAGTGCAGGAAGAGATAAGAGTCTCCCCTTTAAATGGAAAAAGTGTTATTACACTAACAAAATTAAAATTTCTTTAAGATAACCCAAGAACTCAGTGATACACAGATATTTTCTTGGTTTATTCAGGCGCTGAAATTCTTAACCATCAAAGAAATTGTTCTTTCTAATGATCCACATGAAATATACTGGTAATTCTTAGTCTTTTAATGAAAAATAATTGCACAATTTCTTAAATGGTATTTCAGATATTTAGGTATAAACAATATTATGAACATTTAAAATCAGCTTTTAATTTTTTTTTAGGACTTTCTCTTTCCACTGGAAAGGACTATGTTGCCTTTATTTATTGTGAGTTTCATTTGCAAAAACTTCTTTCTCTTGCAGAAAGCAACAGTTCCCTCTTTCCCTTTTCAAATCAATCTGATTTGAAATCTGCCCCATGCAATGCATGGTAGCAAGCACTATACCATGGAGAATCTCTGTGCCAAGGAAATGCAGGGAGCAGCTCAGTGAAAGTTCAAAAAAAGGTCATTTTTCCTTACCAAACAATCTCTTTTCTAATTTGCAGGGAGCGTTTTCTTTCATAAATTCCTGGTAAGATATTTTTCATGCCACTGTGTTACATTATCAGTGTCTATGAGCTGCCTGAATTCCTGAGTAATTATCTGTGATCAGTTATTGTCAGGGATAAATTCATCTGCATGCAAATATCTGAGCATGCACATGCATATTCATGTCACTGTTGTTGACTGAGTTGCTTGAGCAGCCTTCAGCAAATTCACAATCCAAATAGATAAATGAACTTTTTTCATACTCTCATTAATGCCCATTCAAACGAATCTTGTTACTAATTTAATTTCTGTGTGCTGCTCTGAATTGTTATGAATATGTGGAACATTTCTCCAGAATTGGTGTGGTTTTTATGTGGAGCTACCACTTCTGCAGGGATCTAAGTTAAATGTCTGACCCAAGTGGAATGGTCAGTGTTGATGTAATATTTTCAAGACTAGCTTATAATTTATCCCCTGAACTTTGAATAATTTACCACTGATTCAAATTCTAATTTTGTGTTATGTACTGAATCTCTTTTTCTTCTGTAATCTTACATTTCTGCCTTATAATTCATTTTAAGAGATACTTTAAAAAATGAGGAAATGAGGCTTTCTAGGATTGGATAGTTGGTTCTTACACAAAGCTGTTATGAAATAAATAGCAAAGTTTAATTGATCACAAGGTTTTAGTGATGAATAATAAAGGTTTGTGGTTATTAAACAGTGCATTACACATGTGCAGCCCCCTCAGGTACTGCAGAGAAAGGTGAATGAAGAGCACTGAAATGTACAGCAAACACTTGAGATGCTTTATCCCTGCCAGTGGAGTTCCCTGGATTGATAACTGGGAATGCAAAGAAGAATTTGGGTGTGATTCAGGTATTTCTGAGACAGAACATATCAACAGTAGCCTGGTGCACACTGGGGAGCAACAACAGCAGGTTGCTAATGACTCATGCAGGCAGGAATTGCAAATCATCTTCAAAAGTTAGCAGATCACGGTCCAACATGGTTTTGGAGGAAATATCTCCTGCCATCCTTTGCTCTTGTTTGTTTATCACAGCATCCCCAGCCAGCAGATTGCTCAGAGCTTGTTTTCCTACACATATGGAAGAGGTCAAGCCACCCTGGCTGTCTGGCTTGCATATGTTTTGTAATGAAAGCCATATGCAGCTCAGTCCATCCTTAACACTGAAATAAAATACTGGGAACAATAATCCTTGGGATGTGGAAAGAAGCCACAAAACACCCAAACCCCCTCCATCCTCCTGAGCCTCACTTTTGTGCCCATCAGAAAGGAAATGCTGCCACAGCTTTATTCCCCCAGTGGTGTTTTCCTGGGAGTTGGCATCGGAGATGTTAAATGTGCCCAGATGTCAGCTTGGCACAGACCAAAGGCTGAGGGGAGGCTGCAATGCACCCACCACTTTGTCAGCAGGGTCATGAGAAGGTTGTGCTGGCCATGAGAAGGTTCTTATGGCCATGAGAAGGTTGTGCTGGCCATGAGAAGGTTGTTATGGCCATGAGAAGGTTGTTATAGCCATGAGAAGGTTGTGCTGGCCATGAGAAGGTTGTTCTGGCCATGAGAAGGTTATTATGGCCATGAGAAGGTTGTTCTGGCCATGAGAAGGTTGTGCTGGCCATGAGAAGGTTGTGCTGGCCATGAGAAGGTTATTATGGCCATGAGAAGGTTGTTATGGCCATGAGAAGGTTGTTATGGCCATGAAAAGGTTGTGCTGGCCTTGAGAAGGTTGTGCTGGCCATGAGAAGGTTTTGTTATTTTGTTCTGCTGTGATGTTAAGGTTTTGCTCAAAGAAAAATATGAGAAAGCATTAAATGTGTTTAGAAACAAAGAAATTTTTTTTAAATGTGGATTTGCTTCCAGGGATTTTAGATCTAAACTCCTGGTGAAGTCAGAGCTGAGCAGAAAATGTGAATTAGAAGCAGAGTGGGAGAGCAGTCAGGAGCAGCTCCAAGGGATGCTGCTGAGGTGTACAGGAAAAGTCTGCTCCCAGGAAAATTAAATCACAGGTTTGGATCAATTCTCCTGTTTCTGAATCTGATGGTTCATCACCTCTGCAAAATAACAATTTGTTCAGATATGTAAATAATAATTTATTACACTTTACAACTGAAATGAGTTATGAGCTCTCCTCTCTTCTCTTGAAATTTTCCTTTCTTAAAGCTTTGGTGAGAATGGACACTAAATATCCAAATAGCTGGGTTGATGTTTGGGTGTTTAGATTATTTATGAACAAAATAAAATTCAAGGACTTGCTGAGTGAGTAATCTAAAACTATGAAAAATATAAGGAGGTTTCAGATGTTAATTAAAATTTCTCCAAGGGGAAGGGAAAAAAGGAAAACAGCCAAAATATACACGGGAAAAAAAATTAAATCATTCCTTGAGCATGGTCAGAAGATTTAGAGTGGCATGAACTTTAAAAATAAATGCACTTTCTTTATAATTCATGCCATTATGGCAGTCAGGATTCTATATGACCAAACAGCAGATCCCACATTTTTGCAGACCTTATCCAAAAATGACGTTGGTGATGTGTCAGGATGTGCTGGATCTCATTGTGTGACCATGTGGGACACTGAGAGAGAACTTTAAAATGCATTTTCAGAACGTGCACACCCATCACACAAATATCTCTGCCAGGCTGCTCAGTGGATTGGATGGGTTTCATTCTGTGGGACATTTTTGAGGTCTATTCTGACACCTTTTTGTGGTTTAGGCACTTGGCTCCTCTCTCTCTCTCTCTCCCCCCATAACCAAACCAGGGAGATGTTCCAGTTTATTCAAGCTCACCCAATTAGGGGAGTGTTTGTTTATCCCACAATTGAAACCATGGTGCTTCATTAGGATTAAGCAGAGCAGGGAGGCTTTGTGCAGTTTGCTCAGAGATCTGTGGAAGAGCTGCCAGGTAAAAGCTCCTTATAAAATGTTTAGGCAGGAGATCAGGGATCCTCTTAATTCCTGCTCATCTTAATCAGTCCAGGGCAGGAACTGGTGCACTGTGCAGCTTTGGGCTGGCCTAGAGTGGGGCAAGCCTTACATAACCTGAGATCCTTGAACAATAAATCTGCATCTCCATCTCTGACCTCATCTGCTGCTTTGCTCTCACCAGGAGCCCAATCACCTGACTCTTAAACACAAAGTTTAAACATAAGTCTTAAACATAAACACCTAAAGTCTTAAACATAAAGTTAACAATTTATTTCAATTATTGTTTTAGGCACTTGGCTCCCATTATTCTGCAAAAACACCTGTTTCAATGGTTTCAACCTGTTTCAATGGTTGACCTTACAATCTTTTTGAGTCCAGTTTTTAAGGAAAGGCTATCAAGTTCTAACTCTTATCTGAAATAAAAATCACTTTTGTTAAAAATGAAAAAAAACTTTCCAGGGCACCTTAAATATTTTTATTTATAAAAATTTGTACATATATATCTATAATGTATTATATATTATAGTTACCATATAAATGATAAAATTTATTTATATATCATTTTATAGATATGGTTGATGACATATCTAGATATATAGGTATCTAGAAATATAGATATCTCAATTGCAGTGCAACTGCTAAAGCTTCTTCTGAAGACAAAAAAAATATAATGCAGATCTTAATTTTTAAAATAAGTTAAAATATTTAATCTTATTTCTAGATCTACTTAATTTATCTATTTACAAGATAATAGGAAGGTGTATGGAGTGCTTAGAAGCTCCGTGACAAGTTCCAAATTACAGACTGAGGAGACAAAGAATTGTGACACAATTTGCTCCAGCAAGGTGGGATAATTACAATGGAAGGGAGAACAAGGGGGAGGAAAGCTGCACATAAAAAAGCATCGAGGTGTTTCAAATAATAGACTCTAATTGGTATTATGATGTTGCATATTTGCATAGTATTAGCATAGTTATTAATGAGCTCCATACTTTTATTTTGATGAAATGTCACGTTCTGTGCACATACACTGTGCTATGATACTGCAGTTTAACTGCAATGAGAGGCAAATGTTGTTAAAGAGAGGCAGAAGGATGGGGTTTATTATATATTTATGATATGTTATTATGCTAATTTACTGATTTACAAGGAGAAAAGCTTTTAAAGAAAAAGCTGAACCAAATTTGGGCCATATTTTACTGGAGTTGCATTCCCCAGCCATGAATGGAAATTATTTTCCTAATACATTTATAGTTTTCAAAACAACGCTGTTGGGATTTTATATATACATATAAAACACATAAATTATTAAATATGTCAGTGTATAAACTGTGTGAACTACATCTAACACATTCTCCTTAACAAACCTTATAGCTTTGATTTTTTTAAAACTTTTTTATCAATTGGTGTCATAACTTGCATCAGATTATAATAATTGTCCCTTTTTCACCAGTCAGGAAATTTTAAGTTTTAGGTTCCAGTCTCTAGACCTGAACTTGTGCACTGGTTCATAGGATCCCTAATTAAAAATCTGTTTTGCCTTTTTCAAGTTGCTATTCAGACAAAGGATGACCAGCCTGTAAATTGGTTTTCAAGAGGAAAACCAGACACACCTGGTGGAAGTGCACTTGGACTTTCTGCTATTTCAGTATCTTCAGTTTGAAGTTGTGTCATAAAAAAGTCACCACAAAATTTTAATGAAATCAAAGAAGTTCTTAAAGAGACAAGTTTTTCAGAATCAGGTTTCCACTGTTTCAAAGCTTTCTTAACCTTTAAAAACATCCCTCCAGAAAGGAAATTTAAAAGAGAAAAATGTGTTTTGAGAGTTTTCATTCTGTGTACGTGTCAGAAGTATTTATGCTAAAATCAGAGTGTATGATTAATTGTGACTTTTGCTTTTATAATCAAAGAGGCTGTGTTTGCCTGGTTTTATTAGGAGCTGACTGGCTCCATGCTATCCCCAAAAAATCTGATTCTCATGGCAAAGCTGGAGCAGCACCAGAGCCCTGACACAGCAGGGAGCTGCAGGATCCCATCTGGCACTCCCTGCTTTCCCAGGGGAGAATCCCAGACCCCAGAGCTCCTCTGGGGATTTCCCCCAGTGCTCTCAGAGCTGTGATTGAGCCCCAGGTGGGACAGGGGTGGCTGTGGCACCTCCAGGCCCTGGGGACCAGGAGCAGCCTGGGAGGGACCAGGGAGGGACCAGAGCATCCCCACGGAGCTGCTGAGGGGCTGCACACCCACAAAAAATCAATTTATGGGTGGCCTCAGAATGGCTGAACTGGGGAAGAAGTCCCTGGAGATGGAGCTTTTAAATTCCCAGTAATTTAGAGCATTCTTAAAGCTTTTGCATGAAATGTAGAAATGGGACTGCAGCTCAGTATTTAGGTTGTGGTGTTTTAAATGCCTTGAAAGTGGTGAATTCCATGTAAGATGCCTGAATTTCTGTCAGTGTTGTTTCCTTTCACCTCCTCAGTCAGATCTCCTGCCCTGCCCTTTTATTTCTATTTAATATTCAGTGAAAATTGTAACAGTCTCAAAGTATCACCTACAGAAAGAGCTGTGTATGCACCCATGTGTTTGTATATTTATACATATATATATTTATATATATTACACTGACTACTCACACGAATGACAACATGAAGAAAAATTACTATAATTAGAAACAAATCTGTTTTTAAGGTAAGTTAAAGTCATTACTTATGCAATATAAACTGTTTAGTTAAAATTACATCCTGTGCCTATTAAATTTCAATGTGCATACATTACTTCTATCTCTGTATGTCACATTACAACAAAACAGTTTCATTATAGCTCTACCTGTGAGAAAAAATGCTGGAGGAAGATTTACACACAAGAAATAAACTCTTCATATGCTGTAGGTATTTTGTGCTTGGCTTTTGATATTTGGGTGCTGGTGTTTACCAAAAACTGATAAGCACTTGGCTATTTTTTCCCCACCATATTAATTATTTTTTATCTTGATATTTGCTACAATAATTTGGTCTATTTTATCTTAGTAGCTAAAATTCTCCCAGACTGCTTTATTAGCATAAAATCCTCCTTTGTGATGTTACTGCTTACCTGCAGTAAGGTGAGAGAACACCTGGAGCCACAGCTATAGATTTTTTTTTCATTCCAATTCTTTGGATATGTAAAAAGTTCAGCTCTTACATTGTCAGATGGATACAGAATTTGCTCAATTATTTAAAATTAAACTTCAAACCAGAATGCACAAAACAGGCAAAACTTTTAGCTAGAATTGTGACACAGGCTCAGGGCAGGAAGGTTCATGGTGAATGTGTGTTTAGCTATTTCTGCATTTTGGGTTTATGACATTAAAAAGAGCAGGAGGCAGATTTCAGTGTTAAGATTTTTTTTTTTTTTTTTATTTTTTTTTTTTTAAGATTATCTTTTTGGAGTCAGATTTCAGTTTCCAAAATTCCTATTTTGACAATAGGGAGTATTCAACAGCATCTCTCTTACACTGTATCTTCTCTGCACTAGGAAAAACAAGAGTCTGCTTCAGGTTGCTCAGGAAAAAAAATGGCATTTTCTCCTGTCAGCTGAATTCTACCATTTCTGACAGCAGCCACCTGCTTTCTGTACTTCAGCAAACCCCACCAAGTGTGAAAGCCCTGGGGGAGCTCTGTTCCCTCACCACCTCCAATAACCCCAGCCTCCACCACAGCAGCTCAGCCCCAAGAGAGGAGAGGGGAACTAGGACAGAGAGCCTGGAAATGGGAGAATTCCAGGGGAAATAGCTGAATTTAGGAGCTGTGCTCTGCAGGCAGCCAGCAGAGTTATCCTCCCCCCAAAGCAGCTGCACTCCTCACTGAGGAGTGTCACTGCCAGCACAGCTTCATCCTGGAGTTGTGCTGATGGTATCCTCCCAGAATGAGCTTGTCTGCCTCTGATCCCACCCTCGTGTTTAATTTCTGCCTCCTGAAATCCTCCTCTGCAGCTCCTGTCATGGAATGGGGCGTCAGGAGCTGCTGAGCTCCAGCCTGAAACACGGGATCAGTCACTGAACACATCAGATAAATCTGTGTAGCTCTTTTGAGGGTGTGCAGCTAATAATGCTGTCAGTGCAGGTACAGAAGTTCTTACTGTTTGATCTGTGCTTTTCTATGAAATAACTCAGATATTTAACAGATTTTCCAGTCATCTCTTTCTGTGTTCAAGAGGTGCTGTTACTCTGGCACTTCCTGCAGTGCTCCTGTCCAGGTCCCTTTTTCTGAAATGGAGCGCTGGTGACTTTAGGCAATTTCTGTTCTCATTAAGCAGCTCCCTGATCCAGATTTCAGGATAATTTGATAAATTATGTGGCTGTGTGGTTCTAGACAGACAACATCTGGGGTCGTTTTGGTAGTCAGGATTCATCCTCTAAACTTGTATATCCATTTCCACTAATTGAGTCATTGATGATGGAACAACCTGAAGCATCATGAAACAACACCAGGGAATGGAGCAACCCTTTCTTGTTTATTTTTCCCTGCTCTTGGGATGAAAAATAATCCTGCCTATGCTAATGGCATTCTCTAGTCCCTTTTAGAGGTTTTCTTTTATTTTTCTGTCTTTGTTTTTAAACCAGAAATTATATCTGGGATTTACAGTGCAAGAAAGAAATCACCTGAATCTCCTGCCAGGAGACAGAATTTTCCAGGCTCAGGAGCATCATTTCCATGGCATGGCCCACAAGAGCAGCACATATTTAACACAGGGGGAGCAGAATGTGTGGCTGGGAGAGCTGAAGTCTGGCCTGGCAGCTGTGATCATGATTTAGTCTGGCAGCTCTGGGACTCTCAGTTACACCATGGAGAGGAGGTGCCTGCAGGAATTAGAGGAGATCTGGATTTTGGCAGTGCCATCCACAGGCTCCTCACCTCCTTAATCATTGCCATAAACCACCATGGTTGCTAAAAATGAAGGGATGGGACTCGTGTTGAGTTAAGAATGATTTATTAGTTTTAGAGGTTGTGAGATTTTAGGGTAAGTAGTTGGTTATAGTTTAAGAGTAGTTACAATTTTTTATTGTTATAAGGTAAATATAATTTTTTAACTTAATAGATAGTTGGTTTAGGGTCTATTTTGTTTTTTAAACTCATTACTTTTACTCATTTTTGTTGTATTGTGGATACTTTTGTCTGATAGGCTTTTGTTTAACATGTACACGTTTCTATTATAACTTTTAAACTTTTAGTTTATTCTATGCAGTTACACTCTTACATTATAAACTCTTTACTATTTTATTAGTACAGTTTTTTACTTAAGGTATATTCTTTCTTATCATTATAGAAATATAAGTTTATTATTTTTTTGTTTAATATCTGTGTATTGTATTTTTACATTAATCTAAGTTTCTTCTTAGGTTGCAGATTAAATTTTTCAGGTTTTGTGGAAGTTTCTGTTTTTTTGATTCCCTCAAACTACAATTCTTTGTTTTCAAACATGTCCACTGAATTAGAACTGATGCAGTTTAAATTTAGGGGGTACCCACTCACTGGCTCTTTTCTCCTCTGGAACAATCTCCTCCCTTCCCCATCACTTTGGCTGCTGACTCTTCTTTTGGAAGCCCAAAAGAAGCCACAGCTTCCTTCAGTCCTCTCCACATATCCTGCCAAAGTGGGGTTTGGTGGCAGCAGAGCATCAGGATGTGGGAATTCTTTCAGGGTTTATTTGCAAGAACATTTTTCCCATTTGGTAGTTGATTACAGTTGTTTGATTTAAAAATTAAAATCTTGGATTTAGACACAAATCTAGAACAACCCAATGTCTCTGTGTTCTACAAAGGCATTGATTTGCTGCCACTTTCATAATAGTTTTATCTTTTCCCCTTTATTGTGCCCCACTCAGTCTCAGGTAAATCACTAAATCACTTCTACCGAGCTGAAAAATTTCCTTTCATCTTCTGATTATCTTTATGGACACATTTTATCTGTGTTTTGCTGTATTTTAAATTTTATATTGACACTAATTGAGGTTGTCATTGGCATGTAAGCAATAAACTCCAAGATAAAGCAAAGCACTTGTTCACTAGGTGGATTTCCTCACACACATTTCCTGCTCAGTCCTCTCTGTTTTCCAGTGACTGCAGATCTCTCTGGCTGATTCCACTTGCTGGGATCCAAAATACCCTCTGGTATTTACAGATTCAGTGATCAAACTGTGTCCTTTGCTTTTAAGAGGAGTTAAGCAGCAAACTGACACGTTTCCAGAGCTTTTATGCAATAACAAATTATTGGGAGAGGTTTTTTTTCTGCTTGTTTCCATGGGAATAAGTAACTAGGAGGATCTAGTTCATCATCCTTGTAATGTGTTGCTGAGTGTGCAGAATGAAACCTGTTCTGAGGGGAAACCAGGCCCTGCCCAGCTGCTGGAGAGCTGGAAAAGGCATCCCAGAGCACCCACTTAGTCATCATCCTGGCATGAGTGGAAGTCAAGAGGAAAATAGAGCAGGGGAGGGAATTCCTTCAGAGCTGTAATGAAAGGAAGATGTGATATTAAACAGATGACACACTATCATCACATACAGCTTGCTCTTTAAACGTTTCCAAAGGAGAATGCCTTTCTTTGGTGACACTATTGCTAACTGTGCTGTATTTCTTCTGATAAAAAAGCTGAAGAGGGTTTTTTTCTCATCTGTAACAATTTAGTCTTGAACTGGATGGTGTGACCCCCACCACGATTTTTAGCTGTGATACAGCCTAACAATGAAATTAATTCCCTCCCTGGTATTTAAATCTAATTCTCTGCAGTCAGCTAAGATAGCAAAGTGTTTCATTTCTCCTAGATTTCCCTCCAAGCTGGAGGCAAGGCCTTGATTTATTTCTCAGAGTGAACTTTGACAGGGAGAATGGCTGGCAGGGAAGGCACTGTTCCCAGTGCCAGCTGTCAGAGGTCCAAACCACTTCACCAAGAGTTTGTTTGTGCTTTCTTTGCTTTCCATACAAGCCCAGTTTATGATCTTGTTATTGGTCAGCCTATTTCCCTTTTCTGGAATTGAAAATTATTATTTCTAGTACAAATATCCATGTTGGCATCTGTCAAGAAGTGTATTCTTTTCAATTCTTTGTTCTCTGCTTTGAGGAAGAAATTTAGGCAAAAATATTAATGCATGATATTCATGATCATCCTCGGTGTTGAAATTAACAGTGGGCAATAAATTCAGGCTCTGAGAGTTGATTTTGTTTCAATGTTCATTAAATTCTTTCATGTTCTACATCCTGTGGGGACTGCAAGAAATCTGGGTTCAATTCAGCGTGTTTGAGACTTTCTGTGTGAATTTGAATTATTTAATGGATTTGAACTGTCTTTGTGCTTGTTATCTGGGTCTAAGTGGGGAATAGGCCTGGTGATGAAAGGACTGAGAAACGGATGAAGGAATGTGGATAAAAGGAAAAGGGACTTGTGTTTGGAAACCTTCAATTAGATTCAACCCTTCTCCCACCATCAGAACGAGAACCATGGACAAAAATCCACTCAGAACTCTTAAATATGGAACCCTGTCCCTGGCTGCAGTCTCTGAGCCACGAGCAGCAGTTCCTAAGTGTTCTCTGCTCAGACTGTTCCTGAGCAGTGGGGAGCAGGAGCAGCCTTTGCCCTGCCCTGGCTGGATGCTCTTTGTTCCAGGTGTGGGACAGTCCAGCAGCAGCAGGGCCAGCAGAGGCTGCTCCTGTGTTCCTCTGGTCAAGGCCATGTTCCACTTCATTCCTGGCTCACAGGGGAATGTTCTGCTCAGGTGAAGGAGCTCCAGGTGCTGGGATCTGCACTGGGACTGCTCCAGGCTGAGGTGACAGACACCCATGGGCCACAGCAGAGAGGGGACAGTGCCCTCCCTCAGCTCCCTCCCTGAGAGTGGGACTGTGGAGTGCTCCTGTTCCAAAGAGGCACCAATTTGATCTCACCCTTCTTGTGTTGCTAATAATTCCTCCCTTGACCCAAACCCCAAACTCTACCCTGCAATACCCTATAAAAACCCCACAACCCTGCCTTTGCAGGGTCTTTTGTCTTCATCCTGCCCCTCATCCCTGGGGGTAAGAAATGAAATTTTGAGATTATGAAACCAAGACCCATGTCATTTGACCCATCTCATTTTGTTCCCATGCCCTGCCCCAGCAGCTGCACTCTTCCTAGACATAATGAACTTTGTTGTGACACAACACAATGTGGGACAGACCTTGGGACTCAGCACGTGGGATCCTTTTTGCCCTTCCCTCAGGGACGTGGCTGAACCCAGTGAGTTGTGTTGGACCATGAGTGCTGCTGGCAGCAGAGGCTGTGTCCCAGACTGGGTGTTGTTAATGTTGTAAAGATTGGTTTTGGAGATCTGTGTGTCCCAACACAAATACTCCTGTTTAATCTCAACCCAGGTACCCACAGCCACCCTCTCAGCCAAGGCAATCCAGGATGTTTCTCCTCACAGTTTGGTTCATGCAGCTGACCACACACTCACACTGGGTGTTGTTAATGTTGAAAAGATTGTTCCTGGAGATCTGTAAGGAGAGATCTGTTTTGGAGATCCCATGTGTCCCAACCCAAATATTCCTGTTTAATCTCAACCCAGCTACCCACAACCACCTTCTCAGCCAATCTCCTGCAATTTCCTGCACTCCAGGATGTTTCTCCTCACAGTCTGGAGTTGAACTCCTCACAGTTTCATGGAGTTGACCACACACTCTATCAATCTTTTTTTTCTTTTCCTCCAGAATTACGGTTTGGAGACTGAAAACCTGAGAACTCTGTCTCACAAGCTGAATGCCTCAGCCAAAAACCTTCAGAACTTTATAACGGGTAGGAGGAGGAGTGGCCATTACGATGGCAGGGCCTCCAGACGGCTGCCAAATGATTTTCTTACCTCTGTAGTTGACCTGATTGGTGCTGCCAAGAACTTACTCGCCTGGCTGGACAGGTAATTAACTGTTCCTCAATCCCTTGTGCATGAGAATAATTCTTTGGGAAGTTTTGTATTTGTTCTTTCTTTGCCTCTTGGACTTTTTTATTCTAATATTTAAAGGGCGGGTCTGGAATTCTAGCTCTGAATTTTTAGAAATTTGTGGAATATTGGTGTCGCCCTGATTTTCTCAAGTTTTACCAAGCCTTCTGATGTTTGCATATTTGTACAGAACTTTCCCACAAACTTTATGTAAATAACTTATTGTTTTTCATTCCTTTATGGGAGACGGGCAACCTGATGGACTGTTGGGTTGCCCAGTGACATTGAGGAGGTGGCACTGTAACCCTCCAATGACACTGGCATTTCAGAAAGAGATATATATGGAGTCAGATGTTTTAATAAAGAGTTTTTTAGTGTGCTTTGAAGAGAACTGCCCGTGTCGTTCTTGTGTCACCCCATGGTGAAATACTGGAAGTGAAATTTAGTACCCTTCTCTGTCAGGAGAGTGTTAAAATTTGCTCTAGATACCTTTTGAGATTTTTTCAATTGGATTTTTGTGTGAATTGAATATTTCTGTGCTATTCTCACTGCCACAACTGGTAACTTCCTCAGAAATTTCAGAATGAAGGGCAAGGAAGGAAAGCTTGTGGAGTTTGAGCTGTCTTTCAGCCATCAAAATAACACAGAAGAGCTGGAGTTGAGCAAATCAAATAAGAATGTTCAAAATAAATTATAGTACTTGCTTATTTTGATAATTAAATGTTCTTATTTATCAGCAGTAGACTGGATGTGTTAGGTACAGCTGTGATGGTTAATGCTTAACAACCAGTGTTGGTGTTTTACATTTAGGAACTGAGAATTTGATTAAAAGTATCAAATGTGACTGTGGCAAGACAGAAATCAAGACACAAACCAGATTTTTTTCTTGTTTGGAAAAAACAAACATTGGCTTGGGTTTTTTTGTAGTTATAGCAGTGAATAGCTTTATCTGGAATTGGAATGCTCTGGAACATATAAATGGCACCTTAGAAATCACAGTGAGAGTGAATCACCCTCCTTTACAGGATTTGTATAATCCTGGTGACATCTTCCTAACCTAATGCCAGCAGTCATATTCTCTCAGGCTATGACCTTGTCAGCTCTTATAAATTCAAACGGGGTCAGATTCAGCCAGAATTTGGAAAGCCTGAAGAGAATCTGAGTGTGCAGGAAGCTGTGACTAAGTAAGCATCACTGTGCTCTCTGAATTAAGGTGCTGATTGCTGCTCAGGAGTGATGTCATACCAGAAATGCCATCTTTTTAATAAGCAGTACAAAGAAAATCTGGGCTGCCTGTGGTTATTTGAAAGCTCCTATTTCTACTCTTCATAAGAACAAGAACTTCTGATGTTCTGGCCAAAATCCAGTTTCCATCCTGCCTGAATTTTTTCTTGTTTCAAAGGTGTATATTACAAAAGTTGTACATTTGCTGCTGGAGATTAAAAAGATTTGGCATTTCTGTGCTGTAGAACTCACCTCTGTATTACATATATTTGCCTATAATGTAAATTGTGGTCCCTAATGCTGCATAAACCTGTCCTTGCCCTGTCCCAGGTCTCCGTTTGTCAGCGTGACAGAATATTCACTGCTGAAAAACAACATTGTTCAACTGTGCCTGGAACTAACAACCATTGTGCAACAGGTAGGAGAGGCTCTCTGCTCTGAATCCTTTCACATCACTGCTTAAAAACTGCAATAGTAAAAAAAACTACAGCTCTAACATCAGCAGAAAAGTTGTTACAGCATCACCTCCCTGTTCTTTCCCTGCTCTCCTTCTTTGGGAGGGACAGGAAGAATTTTGGACTTTGGGGGTCCTCCTGGATAGATTGAAGGATGGTGTGAAGTTAAAAATAATCCACTTTGCTCTTGAGTGGACAATTTCATGTCAGGTGATTTGCCACCATGAAAGTGTTAAACAGAAGAATAAAGCCACAGTGGGAAACAGCTTAACTACTGCTAACAGGTTATTCCAGATTAAAATATGAATGATCCAAAATGCTTTGGGGACAAGTTCTTAAAATATATACAAATACATCCAGAACCTGCTGTGGTTTCTTCACTGATAGGGGAGCCAGCAGCATGGAAGTTTTTTTAGGGATTAACATGAAATATTCATAACATTAACCCAACTAACCACAGACCAGATAATGGCAGCAGTGTTATCATCACTGACACTCATTAGTTAATTGTAATTTACAAATCCACAAGTACATAAAAATAATTTATCTGGTCTTTAGTTCTGTATAAGATCTAGAATTATAAAATATCCTGAGTTGGAAGGGACCCAACAGAATCATCAAGTCTAACTCCTAGCCCTGCACAGACACCCCAAAAATCCCACCCTGTGTCTGAGGGCATTGTCCAAACACTCCTTGAAGTCAGGCTTGGAGCTCTGACCCCTATAACAAAGAATAGAATAGAATAGAATAGAATAGAATAGAATAGAATAGAATAGAATAGAAAACAGAAACAGTCACAGTCTCTGGCAGTGTCTGCCCCTGAAGTGAGACAGGAGGTGACACACAGGTACTGAAAGACTGAGGGTAAATTAGTTTTACAAATATTTACAATAAGCTGCTCCCCTTGTGAGTGGATAAAATATTGATGAGACAGGAGAGTGTTACTGGAGTGTGTGGAGAGGTCAGAGAACAGGCAGGGCTGTCTTGGAATGAAGAAAAGGAGAAAGATGAGAGGGTTGAAGGAGGGAAAGCAAGAAGAAAGCTTAGCTTAAGCTCCAGTTTAGTAGGGGCTTTAGGCTGGGCCTGTCTCCAATGCACAGGACTCCCCTGCCTGCCTCTGTCCTCTGCTGCCACAGATTTCCATGCACCCTCCCAGCAGACCAGTCACACAATTCAATTTCAAATGCTTTTTGGAGCAGTGATGGAGTAGTAGTTCTGAAAACTTTTTTTTCCCCTCCACCTCAATTTTATTTCAGTTCTTGGAGCTAAAGAACTAAGGCTGATAAATATGTCATTGTATTTTACACTATTATCCTTAATTTATAATAGTCAGCTTTATTCCTCCTGAAAATCTTGTCCTTTATGCATTTTTGCAGCAGAAAACAAAGATCCTTTTTCTCTTTTCTTAGTTTAGAAATTCCTGTGTCGGCATTTAATTATTTATGTATCTTTATTAAGCTTTCTCTTACAAGGTGCTTATAGCACTGGGCTATTTTTGATTTACAGACTAAGCAAAACAAACTTCTCTACAGTATAAAAAGTCCAGATTCTGATTCTGTCCTTCAGCTGATATTGCACTTTGTTTGTGTGAGTTTGATTTTTCCCTGTGGTCCAGGTGAAAATCGAGTAATTTTGAATTGCTGCCTCTACTTCTGTTGTTCATGTCCCAGCTTTTGGCAGCTGAAATTCTGTTCTCCTCTGCCAGCAATAGTTTGGTTCTCTATTTTTTTTCCAGTGCTTCAACTCCAGTCCCACAGCTGTCCTCCTTTTGACAACTTCAAAATAATCTTTTAGCATAAACTCCAAGTCATTCCAAGATGAAAAATGCTTAGTTAGTTCTTCAGGTTACAAATCAAGTCTTGTCTTTTCTTTATCTTATTGTCAGATCTGCCTTGTTTGATGGTTGTCTATTAAGTTCTTTTTATGTTATATTAAACTTAGCACCAGAAAGAGCAGATAAAACCAAATCAGTCATAGTGAGACAGCTTTGCTGTCACTAAATCTGAGAAAAATTGACCTTAATGTGTGAAAGCAGAAATGTCTCACCTAAACCAGAACTGCAGGCTCAGCTGTAGGCTGGAATATGAATTGAAAGGCATAACTAATAGAAACCTGGGTCTCAGATCCCTTCAGATGCTCCTTGTTTTATGAATTATATACATTTTAAATACCTTGTTCAGCCACTGTGAAAGTAGCAGTCAAGGGTACAGATTTGGCACATTAAGTGAGGAATGTCTTTGACATTTTGTGCAAATTGAACATGGTTTGTGTGCACAACTTGCAGCTGCCACTCCAGGTGAATTTTCTAACAGGGACATTACCCTGTAACCTTAGTTTAATATAGAAAGTGCTTATGAATCTTCATGCTCAGGTGTCCTGTGTGCTCTGAGTGACATAACCTTAGATCAAAATAATTTAATGTATTATTATTATTTACATACCATGCAAATGCTATGATGAATAGTCACTTATTTAACTTTAAACAGCATCTGCTCATGCTGGTTGAAAGAAAACCTCATTCTCTAATTTTAGAGGAGTTTTACAGTTGTCCATTTCTATTTGGAAATGTGCTTTATTCTGCTCAGTTTTCTTAACCCTTTTACCACCTCCACTAAGCTACAATAAAAGAAATACATCATGCACAGAGCTGCAGAAACATCCTGATTTTGAGGTGCAATGTCCCATCAAAATGTGTGTATAACAATATGCAAAAAGCACATTAGAGCAGGGTATTGAGGTGTTTGAGCTCTCTGCTGCCTTCACCCTGAGTTACAGCTCAGTTTCAAGGTGCACTCACTCTGCTGCCTGCTCTGATATGGGATCCACCAGAATCACTGAATTAATTTGGGGCTGCTCATGCCTTAGCACCAAGGCTGCCCTGAGGGAAAGGCAGAGGAACTGGGGAAGAACATATTTGGAGTTTTGTCCATAAAATGCAGCCTTTGGTTAATTTTTCATTGAGGAGGAAGAGCTCCCCAGTCCTAGAGGCAGCTGGGATTCTAATTTTCCCTCATTATGTCCAAGATGTTTAAATCTGAGGTAGATGCTTTGATACACCTGCAAAAACAACTTTCAACAAAAATAGTCTGTGTCTTACCAAAGGATGTCAGCACAACTCAGCCTTTTTCCAACAAAAAACAAACAAAATTTTGCTTCTTCTCACATTTATTACTGTCTAATTAACCTCACTGAGATAAATTCAGACACCTTATAATGGATTTTTACCCTATTTTTTGCCAAATGCTGTGTTTAGGATGAAGCATGGCTCTCTTGGCTTTTTAAAGCCATCTAGTTTGCACTGCAACTGATAGGAATTGTTTTCTTAGTAATTTTCTGGTGTAAATTTTAAATTAGCCTCCCCTGAGAAGGTGGTTGGACCAGATAACCTCCAGAGGCCCCTCCACCTGAATTATCCTGTGATTCAGCAGCTGCCATGCAAAACCTGGGTGTTATTTTCACTTTGAACTTTGCAGACTTCAGCTTCCAGCCCCTCCATCTTATTTTGCTTGCATTTGCTAAAGAACATTTCATCAAACATCTGTTCACTCTTTTCTAAAAATACACTCTGATCAAGTCTCTACCTTTGAACCAAGTAAAATGAGTCAGTTCTGTGCCTTTGCCATTGTATATTTGCCTAATTCCAGAGTGATCCCTTTCCTTTGAATGTCTGAATTTCAGAAGTATTTCATTTTATGCATGCCAGCAATGTATTTTGAAATATGACTTTGTCATATCCACCACTCCAAGGCTGCTGTAGAACTTTCCTGTGGTGTTGTGGTGGGAAATGCTCCTTTATGGGGTCTCAGTTTCTTTTCACTAGTTGACTTAACTCACACTCTTTTATAGAACTAAGTTAATGAACTCAATATTTCACATTTTTTTATCTTTTAGTTAACTGTCCTCAAGAACTTGCCATAAAACACTCTTTATAGTATCTGCAAATTTTTGTAGTACTTGCATTTTTTCCTTCTTTCAGAATTAGAAATTGAAATTTTGACTAGAGTGTGGGTGAGCACAGGTCCCTCTGACCTTTTCTCTTTATGAATATGCAGAGGAGCAGTTTCACTTTATCAGAGACAAAGGTGTGCTGCACCTTTCAATTTTGAATATTCAGAACTCTGCAGTCCTTGCCTGGTTTGCCACACTGCTCCTGTGACTGGTTTTGTAATTCCTGGGTTTTATCCTCCTACAGAGTGGAAATAGAGCACAGCTACTAATTTACAGGTTATTTTAAACTTTAAGAACAAATATTTTTATTGTGTCATCTTGCTACTGGAGAACATAGAAAGAATGTGGCTATAACTATTATTTATTTTCTAAGAAAAATAGATCAACATCCTAAAAATGGTAGTCCTGGAAGATTATTTTTTTAATGAGATCCCTAGTGCATTGCTATGTATCAGAGAAAAATAAATCAGAAGGATATTGTGACCTACATATCTTAATATTTTAGTGTAACACTGCAAGTGCTTTTAACCTCTCAGTTAAACTAGTCTGATGTATTTTAAAAAGAAGTCAATATGCATCTATTTTGGAAGGAATCCCAAAGCCATTAACATTTTTCATGCTAATGTAATCTTGAATGTGCAACATAAGTACAGCTAACATTAATTCTGCTCTACAAAACAGTAAAATTTCAGTTTTACTATACATAAGTCTTCTATTCTTTGACCTGAAGTAATTAAGTTTGTTCAGAGGGAGGTTCATATTGCATTTCTAGCACAGAAATTAAAGGAATAATTTAGACAGGAACATTAGCTTTGGAGCCAAGCTGGAAACCCTGCTGTGATCATTTTGTTCTCTTGGTACGTGGAGGGTTAAAAGGAGATGGTGCATGAGCTGTTTGAAGTGTGCAAAACTTGTAGGGAAAACTGCCTTGGGCATTGCCAGCCAAATTGACTAATTGAATTTTTTTTTGTGCTCTAGAAAATAACAGTATGAATACAGAGGAAACATCAAAGGGATACTTGACCATGAAATGCTAATATAAATTCTTCTGTGTTGCTCGGTGCTCCCAATCTTCTGATTTTGCCTTTCTTATTCTGTACCAATATTCTTTAAACTGAAGTCACTTCGACATTAATTTCTCCACAGGAACAGCAATCCTCCAAAATAAATATTGACCTTCAGAGCTGAGGGAGGGGCAGTTCCTTGGGCTGAGGGTTTGGAGCAGCTGCCTCAGATGGGCTCAGGGGAAAAATCCTCCAAGGGACACCCAAGGGACAAGGTTTGGGAGCTGGATGGGAACAGCCAAGGGTTTGGGCTGCTGGAAAAGGGGAGCAGAACCTCCAGAGGGTCCCTGAGTGTTCAGGGTAGAGGAAATGAGGGGGCTGGAATTGTTCCATGTGAGATCTGAAGCAATTAACTCTTATTGCTGATCTGTTAAGATCCAGTAAAAAGAGGAAATCTTGAGAACTATAGAGAATCTTAAGCTGCTTTAAGGGATATCACAGAATATTCTGAGCTGGAAGGGATCCACATATAAAGCCCAAGTCTTAGGATAAAACCCTCAGCCTTGGTGTTGCCATCACCAGGCTCTGACCAACTGAGGGAATCTTAAATTACTTGAAGGGACCTTTCAGGTATTATCAGTAAGTTAAAATTTTACTTGGGAGCTTATTTAAGGGAAAAAAATTGAACAGAAAAGGCAAGTTTTTTAAATTATCCCATTTCTTGCTCTGTAGAAAGCCTTTTCCAATGTGGAAGAGCACTTGCAGAAGGATTTAACAATTTCCCAACAGGAGAAGGGGAGAGGGAGCTTGGCCAGGGCTGCCCCCAGAGGGAACCAAGGCTTGGGGAGACCCTGTTCAAACCTCACTCTGCTTGGAACAGATATTTTCCTATATTTTCCTTTTTATTTTCTATTTTGGCAGAATATAAACTGAAATTTGGTGTGGCAGGAGGAGGTGGGGCAGAGCTGCAGGGGATGGGTCAAAGCCCTTTGCTGTGTCCCAGTTTCCAGAGGGTCTCACTGAGGGATCTTCCAAACATTAATAAGTAATAGAGATGGTTTAGCAATTCTTAAGGTTTTTTTTTCATGAAAGAAAAACAATATTTTAACCCCTGTAATAGCACTGAAGCAAAAAGCAAAGTAAGGGTGACACTGGAATTATGGAGGGTAAGATGGATTATTCTTAAAATGATAGCTAAAATAGGAAAATGACTACTCCAAAAGTTACAAGTCTTAAGGTTCATCAGGAATATGTAAGAGATTGTTAACAGCATAAAACCTTCTTTGGTTTCTCAATAGGAAATATAATGTGACATTCATTTAATGGGTTTTGTTCTGTTTTACCACAGGATTGTACGGTGTATGAAACAGAAAATAAAATTCTTCATGTGGTAAGTAATTCTGCTTTGGTATTCTCTATTTTTACCCCACACACAGAAATGATTTTTTTCAAAAAATAGGGCTTCTATAGGAAAATAAAGTTCCTTACTCTTTTGCATAATTTCTGATGAATTACATCAGTTGCTAAAAATTAAAGTTCCCTGCAGTAATGCTTTCTGTTATAGCTCCAGTTAATTACAAATACAGAATTAGGGGTTTAGGTTTAGAAGCTGCACAATATTCTGTATATTCAGTATTCCTTCCAGCATGGCTGGTCAGATCCATGGACCTGGTGCATCACTGATTGTCACACTGAGCATTTTGTGCCTTCAGAACTCAAAAAAAAAATCTGATGACAAAGGGGAGTGGAAGAATCTTATTCAAGATTATTGATTAGATATTGGCCTCTGAGTTCAAATACTTTATGTTTTCCTGGTACCAGCACAGAAACCTGTCCTGACACTGAGATAAAGCCTGTGGTGAAAGGGAACTCTCAAAGGATTTACAAGTTCAGATAAGCTTTTGACAAGCTCTGCCCAAGTGCCTCTTTTTTCCTTCTTTTTTTTTTAAAGCCTTTTGCACATACTCTGCTTCCAGCAGGGATTAAAATCTGTCATAAAACATTGATGTGCTGTTAAATTTAGAAAGCATGCAGTGACTTCTAGAGGGGAAAAAAAGCTTACTATTGCAAACCTGGGTATGAATAGAACTTTTAAAAGCACCTGATACCTTCTGGGATTTGAGGTGTGGATACACACACACATACATATACATATATATATGTTTATATTTTTATATTTGCACCTTTTAGCCCACAGTTCTAACTGTGGCAGGGGCACCTTCCATAGACCAGGATGATTTGATTGAAAACTTCTTTGTTGCTTATTTTACTAAAACAAGTATTTTCACGAGACAACTCTAAGGTTAAAGCATTACAGTAGAAAGTGTAGAGTGTTGTTCTCTCTGGGGTTTAGTCTGCATCTAATCTGGGCAAATGCTCTCCACTGTTGAGGCATAGAGAGGTTTTCATTTGGAAATTTTGGTAATATCTTGATATGCCAGTGGTTCAAAAGCTGGATGAAGAATGTACTCACACAGAGGGGAACCCACTACACTGGAGATTTTTGAGATTTTTGAATTTCTCCATCCCTGCCAGGAGAAGATGAGACCCAAATTCTGCTGAGGGTTCTGGCCCTGAGCTGAAACTGCTTGAAATATTTGTGGAAATGGTGATCTTTAGCTGTAGCCACCTCAGTGAGATGCTTTGCATCTTGCAGCTGATACAAAATCCAGATGCCACAGCCAGGGCTCCAGAGCTGTCCTTGGGTTTCCAGATGAGTAACTGCACAGTGAATGGAAATCCAGACTACAAATTTAGGCAGTTAACTTATTCATTGTGACAACTTTATTTGTTTAACTTCTGTGGATAGTGTCAAATGAGATATTAGAAAGCCTCATGCTTTTGCAAATGCCTGAAACAAAACTTCCCTGAAGGGATTTCACTGGAATTTGCTATAATTAGGAAAAATGAGAGTACAATCCCCAAAGCAAAATAGATGCACACAGCACAGCCTTGACCAGAAACCCATCCTGAAATTCTGTTAAATGAATTCTTTCACATCAGGTTCAAGCATTTTTAGGCACAGGCTTTTTGAAAGAGCGTGCTTTAAGCAACACACAGAAATTTGGGAATAAATCTTTCCACATTTATGTTGTCTGAGAGTTCAGCTCAGCTCCTCTCTGACCTACAAACTTGGCTTTGACAGATGGGTTTAATTTGTCAGACCCACTGCTACTGTCCATGCAATGGGGCCCCTGCTTTGAAAGTGTTTCTGTGGATTTGCATTAAGATTTTGAGATCTTTAGCTGGAAGGAAGGATAACAAAATCATTGCATAGCTGTGGTGATGTAGAATATCAGCTAAAGGATGTGTTCAAAGATGCATAAGAATTTTACTGCAGGAAATGGGTTAACTAAGGCACTTCTCTGCCAGGGTAATTTTTAACAAAGGAAATTTTCCAAGTTGAAGAGCAGAATTCACCTAATTATCACAGTTGGTAGGGATGATGTCATCATTTGGTAGCCAAAATAGGTTAGTCAGTTGCATAAGACATTTATTTTGACATATTTCACTCAACTCCCATTGTTTTTATAATCATAAGGATAAAGTCCATTGGGTTTGTTCTTTTGTTTTTAAAGTGCACACGGTTGGAGTGGAAAAGATAGTTTAGAGATACAGATATTCTTCTACAGCAGAACTGTACAGCCATGCACCTTTTCCTAGCATTTATGGATACTTTTTATTCCCTTAACCACCTGCCCTTGACTTTCATACACCTGTAATTTTTACAGCACTAAGAATTAAAATTATCTGTTTATTCTTGGTTAGTCTTAGAATAAGAACTTCCTCACTTGTAGTTCCAGCTGGATATGAGGAATTCTATTGACTTGTTTTTCTTTGCAGTGTAAAACCCTGTCTGGGATTTGCGACCACATCATTTCCCTCTCTTCTGACTCTCTGGTGTCCCAGTCTGCACACCTCGAGGTCGTTCATCTCACCAGCATCATGCCCAGTGAGGGGTTGGTAAGTAGCAAAGCAGTTTCAAGTTTAACTCAAAGAATTCCCAGCACAAGCCTCAGCTCTTCAGGGTGATTTGGTTTTTGAATTTATCAGGAAATCTAAATGTATTTTCTTGCACTGTACTGATTTTTTTGGTAAGCTGAATCAGATTTCTGAAGGTGGTTTAATTGACATTTATCTAAACAAAGGGATTGTTTGAGATTTTTTAAAATTAAACCTGTTGTACCTAGGGCTTCCTGTGTAACTCTATGAGTGTTAAATCTATGATCCTTTGATAGCCAGATTCCAGTTCTTAGAATGTACTGAAATAACCCCCAAACACAAACACATACAAATAAAATTAACTAATATCATTAATATGCTTTCAAAACCAGTAGTGGAAGTCTGTGCCTTGGACTCGCATAAATGGAGTTGTATGGCTCCCAAATGATCGGTTCAAATAAAACTTTCAGAAGTATCATCTCAGGAACAAAATAAATCTCTTGTATTTGTAAATTGTTGCTCACTGAGCAGCCTGCTGGGATGGCTCTGGACATCCCAGCTGCTCTGTATTAGAGGTGTGTCACCGTGCCTGTGCGAGTGACCCTCGGGGCGCCCCGGCTGGCTGTGGCACAGGGACAGCGGGGGACACTCTCCCCAGCTCCAGGGCAGGCAGGAGGGCAGTGAAGGCTCTCGCCTTGGCAGGGGAGGCAATGGCACGGCGGCGGCGGGAGGAGGAGTGGGCTTTGGACAGAGGTGAAATCTGGATTTACTGCAGAGGGGGAATAGAGAGATCCAGAGCCCAGGGGAGCCTCTACCCAAACACCCTGAGCTCACTGCAACAACTGAGAAAGGGAGGCGGGAACAGGGGAGGGGCTTGACAGGGAGCCAATGGGGAAACAGGGGGGTGTGGAAATTGGGAAGATGGGCACTTGGGGGAACCAATAGGGGCATTCTGAGGGAGGAACCCCAGTGCCTGAACCAATCACTCAATGCCCTTGATGGAAGTTTCTAGAGGGAAGGGAGGGGCTGTGAGTGACGGACAGGACAGTGGGGAGGGGCTGAGGGAATGACTCAGCGATTATTAATGAGTCAGGGGGCGGAGCCAAGGGATTGACAGGAAGGAGGAGGGAGGAGCCAACATGGGCTGAACCATTATAGTAGGGGAGAACTGGGATAAACCAAGGTACAGAACGATTACAGTGAAAACATATAAAAACACAACACAACAGTGGTGGGTCACAACAGTGAAATGTTCTGCAGGAACAGTTTCAGAATTATTTGGCTACAGCTTTCAAATATTAATGTACTGATACATTTTTTTGGGACAATGGATTTTTGGGACATTTTAGTGGTTGGTGGGTAAATATTTCTGCCTCCCCTCTGTAGTCCCTCACTTTTTGCTATTGGTGGGCTGTAGGAACATAAGGATTGTGCTTGGGAACCTCAGACCCCCATAAAAGCTGGAGTGGAGGGTGGCACTGCAGGCACTGGGGTGCTCTCTCTTGCTCTCCTTGAGAGCCAGGCTGCTTTTCCCAGCACAATCTCCTAGACTGCCTCCAGCTGTCTTCTCAGGATCCTTTTTATTTTTATTTTCTCCCTACAAGAAGAGTAATTCAGGAATGTTGCCTCTGGGTTGAAGGAAGCAGTTGTAGGAGGAAAATAAGGGGGAAGTGGGGAGTGAAATTGGCAGCCACGAGGCTTATCCACAGAAAATCCCTAAACTGGCAAATCAAAACCCACTTGAGTGCCACTCTACACCTTGTGACATGTTTCCTGTTTGTAATTCAGCGTGATTTACAGATTTTAAATTTCTGTTAGTTGAGACACTTTGTATTATTTCAACATCTTCCTCTTTGTTCTGACATTGAATAGCGACAAACGTCATATGCAAATACTGTCACAGTTACAAGGGCATAATTAGTCTGAGGTATGCATATTAATCTGAGAATGACATATTTTAATAACATGAGGGGGTGTTGTGTGACTGCACAAGTTTACTTTATTCTTAGGCTGATTTAGTCAACAAAGAACATTACCACAGCATAAAGCACATTCAATTTCAATTCCATGGCATCGCAGATGCTCAGCCCAGTGTGTAATCCTGAGCACAGAAACAATTCCCTTGCAGTGCTGCTGCATCCTTATGGCCAAACGTGTTCCCTTTATGGCCCAGTTTCCCCTCTAGGTATGATTTCTGGGTTAGTGCAGGGTACCCAGGAAATACAGGTCAGTACATTTGCAGGAGATGTGCTCTGAATGTCCCAGTGCTTTTGACTTGCATTAGGATTACTGCACCCTGCAGGCCAGCACTCTGCATGCCTTTCCTTTCTATGCAGAAATGGGATGTATTTCTGCAGGTCTAATTAGAGGAAAGTTCATTATCAGTGCTGCAGAGAAGGTGAACACAGAGAGGTGTTCATTTTCCTCAGGGATGATGGAGCACCACGAGCAGGGATTGGTGTTGTTGATGTTTCCCACGCAGTGATGGCTCTGGATCTAGGGCAGGGGTAGACTGGTGGGGGACAGGAGAGGAATCTATCCCAAAATCAGGATTTCCTGTGGGGAGCTGAGATTTCCTGGTGTGCAGGCTGAGTCAGGTGTCTGTCAGGAGCTCTTGGCAGGAACTGCCCATGAAGAGTTGGAGTGTGATTTGAGCCATGGAGTGACCAAGGAGAGTTGTTGGGGCCTTTCCTGTGGTTCACATTCCCTTTTTTTCTGGTAGAACTTGAGGATCTGTACTGGAATGGTCCTGGCTGGATGAAGTGGGGCTGGAAGAACCCCTGTGTGGTTCTCCATCCACAACGTGCCCATGAGTTAAGAGCCAACAGAAGAGCAGGGAGTGGGCACTGCTGACAGGGGACATGAGACAAATATTGCAATCAACATTGCCTGGCAATTTCTCCTTTTTTTCCCCCCTTTTTTCCCTTAGATGAAGTGAAATCACAGTGAATGAGTGAGTTTTCTGTGCCTAATTGTGAAGGCACTGTAACGTGTTAGGTTGGAAAGTTCCTTGTAATCAATTTTGCTGACACTGTGTTCTGTTTAGAAGAAAATATGAAAAAGGACTATAAATGGGAATAAAAGAAAAATCATGTGAAAAGGAAAAGAAAACATTAATCAGAATCAAATATAGAACAGAGTAATGAATTACAAATGGCTTTCTCATGATTGTATAGAGGATTTTTTTCCACAGGATATCTGCTCCATTCAAGAGAGAAATGAGCACTATTCAGTGAATGGAAAGTATTCAGAGTTCCATTTTTATCCTTATCATTCAGTGTAGGGGTTGAGGCCTGATTTACCACACTCCAGCTAAGCTCTGCAGTCCCTGGAGTTACTAATTTCATCGTGAGTTGTTTTATTTATTTTTATATGGCCTTACTGAGTGCTTCACAGACATTAATTAATTCATCCTCACAACACACTTGTGAAAAGGATACTGTAATTTTAGTTTGAGAGGTAGGAAGCTAATGCACAGCAGTTGGTGTCAAAATCACCAAAAATGTGTTTTTCAAGAGCGGCTTACGGTACAATTTTTCAGAACATTTGTTACATTTATAGCATAAATTTAAAATACAGGCTCTCTTGGGTTTAAGTGTAGATCTGATTTTCAGAGCTACTGAGAACAGGGTTCATCCAGGGTTGGCACCTAGAAAACAAATACAATTATTTGCCATTGGAGATAAGTGTGTTGTATTCTAAATCACTCAGATTTATGAAAGAATTACATTATCTGGAATGATATTCAGCTGACTAAATTATGAGCATTCCCAAGTTTTTTCAAAACTCCATTTGCAAAATTTTTATTACATGCCTTCTAATTTCTTCCCCAAACGAGCCAGGAATCCTATTGACATTGCATAAGCTCCCACATAAATGGAATTAATTCCCAGGTCCAAGTCCACGCAGTTGCTGCTCGGAGTCAGAACTCCTGCAGGGCACTGTCTGTGTGTTTAATTGTGTAAATAAATTCTGGAACATAAAGCATTTTCACAAAGGGACTCTGAGTCTTTGGAATGTGCATCTTCAGTTCTTGCATTTCCAAACTTTCCGTCTGTGCTTTTATGAGCTTTATGTCACCCTTTTTTTCTTCTTCTCTAAAATACCTTCTTTGCATTCAGCTTTATTAAAGCCTGGCCTTATCTGCAGCCTTCCCAGGACGCTCAGTGTGCTGTGCTTTCCTGGCAGTTTGCTGGACAAAGGGATTTGCATTGGGAACACTCAGTTTGGGGTCTGTTCCAGGTCCTGGGGACTCTGTTTGCATCCTGATCTCTGCAGGCATTTGTTGGCCTCCAGAAATATACTGGTTTTTTCCTCTCTTTTCCCATTCCTTCCCCAGCTTCACAGGTCAAATTGGTTCCTCCTTTTCCCTATTTTGCCACTGATTTTTTAGTGGCAAATACTGAAACACCCTCCATGTATTTTCTATTTCATTTTGAAGTAACTTCATGGATTGTAAAGCACTTTTTCTCCTGAATTGTAGCACTGGGTATGGTAATACCATTAATATCTGAAGTGCACAGTGTAATCAGAATGAACAAGATGTCTGGAAGGCAAGGCTTTGTTTCAAACAATCAATTTGACAAACTTCAAATAAATTCCTGCATTAAAAAAGTATTAAATTGTGAGAGTCGCGGTTAACTCTGGCAGAACATGCACACATAAATTTTTAGGAAATCGAATAGAATAAAATAACTTTGTGATTTAAGAAAATTGCCTCCACACTTCAAATTTTTTGGCTTGATGGATCCACGATAGGCCCTTGATAGCCAGGAGTTTGGGTTGCTGTTGGCAGCTCCTGAGTTTGCTGCTAAATCCTTGGGGATGAAGGTTGATGAAAGGCTAGAGAACCTTGCTATGATTTACCTCCTTCTGTGCCCAGAGCCAGTTTTGGAGCAATTTTGCTGTCACATGAACAGGCAGCATTTTATTGGAGATTTTATAGAGATACAGAATGGGATCATAGAATGGTTTTTGATGTTTGAGGCTTTTTTCCTCCCTCCTGCTCTTGGATGATTGGGGATTGTCCATAGTGAGAGATTATTACAGCCAGTATTATTTCAGATGAAACTTCTTTTTTAATCTTCTGAACTTGATGTCCAGCTCATATACCCAGAGAGCCTTCTGTGTAAGATGCAGCTTTAATCTTATTTGATGAGATTAATGATTCCTCTTAAGCAAGAGATTCTAAACGGGGAGGCAGTTGGGGTTTTGTTGTTTGGGTTTGTATCTTCTGATGTCTGTGGAATGTTTTCTTGTTTCCTTCTGGAATAAAGGAGGACTTTTATCCCTCTTCTTTTCACTTTTTTATTCTTTTTCTCTCTGCTGTCTGAGCTTCCCCCTGCTGATAGAAGCAGTCTAATCTGACACCCTGTAATTAAGATGTACACTGCTAATATCCAGAGCCTTCTTAATTTTTCTGCAGAGGGAACTTTTCCTGTTTCATTCTAAGAATTTAAGGAAAGCAAAGATTTTTATTTATAAAAATAAAATTTTTTATGAAACCAGCTGTGTAATGTTGTAAAAACAAAAAAGCTGAACAAACAGCCAAGCTGCCAGATGCACAGAACCTTCTTTATGAAGGATTATTCATCTGTCCAGTGTCCAGCTACCCTTTCAAATAGTGCTTCTCTTTCTGTGGCATTTGTAATTTAAGGTGATGGAAGCCAATCTTTCCCATTTTCACAAGAAAGGAACTGCAAGGTAAGCAAGAAGAAAAAGCAGAATATGAAGGCAGCTTTTTAATGGGAATGTGCCTGGCCTAAAACTGTCAGGGTGTTCATCTAATTATTTAGCATTATTTTTAAAGGCTTACAGAAACTTGACAAATTTCCATCATGCTTGACATATAAAGGTTCTCATAACCTAAAAGCCAAAAGAAAACCAAATTTTCTTGTACAAAAGAATAAAATAAGTTACTATCTTAAGTATTTTGAGAAGTGGAAGTTGTCTTGCAGGAAGGAAAGTAGAGATGTTTAAATTTGGGCAAAGGACTGCAATATATAAGGCAGAAAAAAATTTTTTGAGAGGGACTTTTTAATGATGTGAAACTTAAACAAAAATCTCTGTCACCTTCTCAAAGCACTATCATGGCATCCATTTAAATGCATTTGTGTTACTTTGATACTTGAAATAAGATTAAAGAACCATTTTTATGGGGCAAAAGAGTGTAAGAGTTCCCTGGTCATCTGTGGCATTACAAATCTGCATCTTTGCTGTCACTGCTTCCCTGTGCTGGAATAATTGTTGACACTTAAAAACACACTGCTGTCATTATATCCTGTTAATTAACCAGATGATTCTGCAAGAAAATTTTCAAGGAAATTCCCCTGACAACTAGAGATGCTGTTTTCTGGAGAAAAGTCTCTTCAAAATGGGGTTTAAATGGTTGATGCCTTCCCATATGTTTTCAAAGGTCAGATTTTAATTAAAAACCTTTAATTCACTTTGTCACTAGGGGACAGTGGCAGAGTTACTCAGAAACAGCCAGGCTTCTTGATTTGATGCCTGAGAAACATTTCCTTGCTCTCTAACATGGGTCAGTGTCATTCTTCAGAGTTTATGCCTGACACATCAGTTATTAAAGAGCAGCTATTTATTTCTAAATGTTCACCAGTCTGAGGTGAACATTCACAGAGGAGAACTCTTGACTTTTGCCTTCTCTTGAGATAAGGGGTACAGCTTGTTTTTCTTTTCTCTGAGATCATTGTTGACATTCAAGAATAAACCAGAGAGACTAAAACCCCATTTTTGGAGGGAAAAAAAATTGAAAAAAAAAAAAAATAAGAAAAAAAGAGATGAATCATTTTGAAAAAGGACTCCAGTGATATTTTGCTTCTAAGGGCAGGAAACAGACTGGTAAAGGGACAGAGGGAAAGTTGGGAACTGAGGGGATGGAGAGGGCAGAGCAGGTTGTGACAGGGAAAGGCAGGGTAGGAAAGCCTGGTGGGACAGGAATGGACATTGCTGAGTTTGTAGAGCAGGGGGAAGGCAGACAGAGCAGGGTGGAGAGGGCAGCAGTGGAAAGTGGAAGGAAAGAGGCAGGAGAACCCTCCATGCCAGGTGAGGGTGCCACCCCAGAAGGGTCTCTGCCACATTGGCCAAACCTGTGCATGAACCTGGTCACTCCAAGGTGACCAAACAATTCTCTGGATATCACTGCCTAAGCTGAACCACATGAAGTAAAAAAATAATATAAGAATTTTTATTTTTTTTAATGTAGAATAATCTTTCCAGCTTTTCAGGTAGAGATATGTCAAGGGGATGCTCTGCTCCTGTAATGGTCAACAAGAAACAAGCTCATTATTTTTCTTTTGGGAAAACAAGGATGAAAGCTCTGTGTAGGATAATTTGAAGGCTATGAGTCATTCACTAAGATTGTTTATTTTTTTATATATTCTTAAATTTTAATAACCAGGATGAAAGAGCAGCTAACAAAATGTAGGGTAATTCTGTGTGATTAGTCAGGTTTTATGACTCTCCGATGGCATCTGTTAAGAGATAAAATTATAATTTGATTTTTTCCAAAAATACACAGAGATTAACTAGAGTCTAAGAAGTTTAGGAAGAAATAAGTGGCAAAATTTAGTGAAAAGTTTAGCACTCTGTCCTCTTGTGGCCTTAAAGATTTTATTTTGTAGGGTTTTTTGAGCAGGGAATGAATCTTATCAAAGCAAGTGGAATGTTAGAACTGTGATATTAAATTTGATATAAAAATGTGGCTGGAAATGTGTTCCTGAAGTTGACCAAGTGCTAAAAGAGCAGAAATGTTGTGTAATGTTCTCATAAAAAGTTCACCGTGGAAATTCAGCATAACCCACACTAGATGGGCAAAATTTCTGCTCCAGGTTTTTAATGGAGATTCCACATCCCATTGTCCATGGGAGCCTTCAGTTTTTCAGGATCCTGGTTGTGTCCTTGAGTTGGCAAAGAGAACTTTGTCCTTTGCTGCTGAAGGGACCACAGAGACAGCAGAACAGCAAACACAGATAAAATCAAACAGCTCTGAAGAAGGAAACTCTGAGAGGTTCACCAGCAGCTTCTTTCTTCCAACTTATCCCATTTTATGAAGCTGATTTCAAGACTGGCAAGGTTTAATTTGGATCTTTGGTTTTTACAAATGAAGTCATTTATAAAGTCTACTTTAGCAACCAGCCAGCAATAAGGTTTGGACAATCTTTATTTTTAAGATTTCAATACATTTAAAACTTGCTGAAATTGAATTAGTTTACATTAAGGTAGAAGTTACATTTTCCCATGAAAAATCCAAACAGACCCAGCTAGAGGAGGTTTCTCAGGGGCTTGTCCAGTCACAATTTGATCATCTCCAAACCAGAGATTCCACAGCTTTGCCAGCCTGTTCCAGTGTTTTATTTTCCTGATGGTAAAACTGAAAAAAAAAAAAAAAAATTCCTTACCAGAGGTCCAACCTGTCTCTTCCTTCTCATCCTCCCACTGTCAGGAAGAGTTTGGCTCCATCCCATCTTCCAGTTTAGATATTTGTGGAGAACAACATCACCTTAACTTTGTTGGGCTTTTAAGTTTTGTGTTTTTCTCGAGGGGTTGGGAGGTGGTGTTTGTGTGCCCCACCCTGCCTCAAGATCTCCATTAGCATTCAGGAATCTGGAAATTGCTTTCTCTGAACAAAACGTTCTTGATTATTGCTGGGGACTCTAAACTTTGGGGCTGACAGCACAGGGTGATGCAGAACTATTGGAAGAATAATAAATCAGCAGCACAATGTACCAATTAGATTAATTAGATTTCCAAATGTGATGGGTAACTGTGCTGTGTGAAGAGCTGGGAAGCTCTGACCTGGCTCCTGAGAGGGAAGCACAGGAGCCACTGAGCCTCCCTGACATTTGGGGCTCGGGGTGTGTTCAGCTCCACAGATCCCTGCTCTGTTTCTCTCTCCCCATCTTGTCAGTCTCCTCCTTGAAGCAGAGTTTTGATGGACTAATTACAAAACTCCTGTTAGTTCACTGAGCTCATTTTCCCCCATAAATTAATTATTTTTTCCCCATAAATTAGCAATATGAGCACTGGCTCCTGTCTTTTCTGAGTCAGGCTCTGGCTTCGTTTTTACTGAATCAGGAACTCTTTGAAAATGGGGCATTTGAATTTAAAAATGACTCCTGCTCATGCTTTCGATTTCAATACCTCTTTTATGTCACTTGTAATAAAAAGAGATCATGTTAAATATTTCAAATACTGAATTCAAATTCAATTTTTATGCTGATGCTCGGTGTTGAACTCTGCTCACAAACTTTAGAATAAAAAAAAACATTAAGTGAGAAAATTCTGCTATTTATAGTGGTCTTGGTATAGATTTGTTAAACTTAGATTTGCAAATGTGAATTGACCACAGCTCCTTCCAGTCTGTTCTAGTGTTATGGTCCTTAGAGCAAATCTATTATTTTAATTATTATGCCAATGTCCTGTATTTGTTTCCTACAAATATAATTGCCCTTTTTCCTCTTTTTTTTTTTTTTTCCAGGGAATGTATATCAAATCAACATATGATGGACTACATGTAATCACAGGAACAACAGAAAATGTGAGATTCTCTATTTTAAAATATTTACATCATGCTTATAATTATTTTCTGTGTTTCTGCAGTGCATTTTGTAATATGTAAGCTTGCTTTAAACCAAGCCACTTTTTAATATTTTTTTTCCTTTTTTTTGTATATTAATCATATTATCTTTGTAAAGACTTAGAACCCTTGAAAATAGACATAGAAAAGCAGCTGTGTTGAACTTATTAATAATTAACACTATATTAAAGGAAATTCTCAAACTTCTGCCTCAGTGATTCCTCAAATACTCCTTTCTAACAACATTCACACACTTTATCTCTGGCACAAGTGGTTTCCTCTATATTAAGTACATTATATTTCATGTTTTCTACCATTTGTAGTAAATATACAGAAGAGATCAGTTATAATTTTCATTGTAGCCCCAGAGGTATTAAAAAACCTGAACCAAAATCACAATTCTGCAGCTCAAAGATCTGTGTGAGGTCTTTGAGGGGACTCTAAAGAGTGTGACAGGAACAGCTCAGCTTCTGAACACCCTCCTTGTTCCTTAAGGTGCAGTTCATAATTATAAATTTGAAATAATTAAATTGACTTCAACTGCTGCCATCTAATTACTGTGACAGACTTCATAACACAACTCTTCTGGTTCCCATCTTGTCTTTCAGTCACTGCTCCCACTCAGGTTTGGGTCTGTTCAGAGCTCAGAGCTGGGCAAGTGACAAGTTTAGATTTTATACAGCTGATATTGAAATTATGGATTGCTGATGCCCAAGGAACATCAAATGAGCTCTGTGAGATGTAAATCCTGGCTGGCAAGTGCCAGTGCTCTGCTGGCCCATATGGGTGAGCTCCATGTGGGATATTTTAATTGATTTATATACATTGGGTAGTATTTATATGGCTTTTGTCAGTGCAAACCCATGGAAAGCCAGATGATTTGTATGTCACAATTTGGGAAGACAATTCTAATGCAAATTAAACTTGAAATTTGTTTGTTTATATTGTCACCATTGGCAGCATTTAGAAGTCTAAAAATAACTATATGTGTATCTTGGGTGCTGAAAATTATGACTGATCCATCTTGATTATGTTGGAGAGATTATGTTCATAGATTGAATTACTCATGCTGTAATTAATCCACTTTTTTACTGTAATTCTAATTCATTTCAGAAATATAATGCAGTTTGTAGGGGAAATATTGATATGTTTACAATCGAAATTCACAGGAAGAGTTACTAAACTGCCAGCCACTAGAATTTTAATTTTTTTATTTGAACTATCAAAACTTTTTGCTACGACACCACCAGAAGAAATTGCTTTCCTGGTTTTGCTGGGAGTGTAATCACATGTGCAGATAAACCAGCTTCAAAGACCTTTAACTTCTGGTGTTTCAGCAAATTGATTTTTCATTCCTTTTGAAGGGATAATTGACCTCAGAGCCAGTGTTTAATTAGCTCAGCCTCATCTGAGTCAGGAAAGCAGCTAAAAGGAGAAGGAGCCAGGCCTTTGCTGTTCAGCTGAAGTTAAGCATTATGGATGGAGGTGTTTGCTGCAGCTTCCTGCTTACCTCTCATACCCCACTTAAAGCCAAGGAGTTTGTTAAAGCCACGTTGAATTCCAGGAATATTTCTGTTCCGTGTTTGCTCCTGGGCTGCCAAAATTGCGCAGGTTTCCACAAAAAGGAGAAAGTGGCTCTGGAGCCGGGTGGGTCTTCACATCATCCCCCTGAAGTGTGGGGTAAAATCCTCTTTGTTATAGAGCAGAAGGGCTCAGAGCAGGAGGTGGGGTCTGACTGCTCTGCCAGGGTTGAGCTCAGAGCTGGAGCCCCCAGCCCAGAGTGACCAAAGCCCTGTCCAAGGGCAGGTGAGGGGCTGGAACTGGGCAGAGAAAGGCTGGGAATGCAAATCCAGCAGTGGGCAGAAGGTGAAAGCTGTGCTTGGAACAGCCCAGTCAGGATGGAATCACCATGTCCAGGGCTGGCTGGTTGCTCTATTGGCTGGGTATTGGGTAATCAATGCCATCTCCTGCTCCCAGAGCCCTGCACTGGCGGCAGGGTTGGCCCTTGGGGGTGCTGAGTCTCTCTGGCATTTGATTCAGAAATAATTGCAGTCATTTCCCTGTCAGTGGCAATTTGGTTTTTTCTTGTATTGCCTCATCTTCTCTTTGTTCCTTTTAGTTGTTTACCTTATGTTTTTAATCTCCACAAAAGGAATGAGTGGGATTTTGGGTTGAAGAGAGTGTAGCTGAGGAGCTCTTGCCTGCAGTGAGGTCATGACCATGAACTTCTCCACATCACTTTCAGCTCAGATAAATCCTTTCTTCCTTTGTGTTTGACACGTGGCTCGTGTTTATTGTGTTTAACAATTTATGTTTTAGGCTGGCTCCAGGAGGTATCCAGGAGCTCAGCTACATTTTGGTCACAGCTTTTTCTCTGTGCAGTTCTTCAGCAGGATTAGAGCCCAGCCACCCCCTCTGGCTGCAAGTGGCTCCTTTTCTGCCTTTCTTAGGAGTCTGTTGGCTTGGCAGAGAGCTCAAACTGTTTCTGGAGGATTATTTTTCTTTAAAAGTTTCAGCACTGTTTGACAAAGGACAGTCAGTGCTCTCCTCTCTCTGACCCTGTTTCTAACATGCAAACTTCCCACCTTGTCTAAGTTTCCTGCCTCAACACCCAGCTTCCACTGGGGTTTATTTTCCAAGGTGATGTCTCAGCTCTTGAATTCTTTGTGTTTTTTTTTCTCCTAAATGCCAGGTTGGTGTGCTCTGTGTCAGTAGAACCCTTGTAAGCCAGTGCACACAATTTGCCTTGAATTCTCAGCTCTCTGCTCCTGAGCCTGCTGCTCTCCTGAATGTCCCTGGTTTCTCTCACAGATTTAAGATTTCATCAAAGCATCTAAAAATTATTTGTACAATAGTAGCTGGCCATGTTTGAGTGACTCCTCAATGGGTTTTAATCCATTTTCATATGCTCAGAACAAGCTATATTTAGGATAAGGGAGTTTTTCTGCTCCAGGATCATGAAATTATGTGAATAGTTTGTGTACATAAAATCTCCTGAAGAGCAAGTCCCTTACACCCGTTTGTAAATTACCACATTCTGTGTTCAAATGGTTCATTTAGCACTGTCTTGGAAGTGCTGGAGCTGGATTTGAAGGTATAAATACCCTGTATGTGCAGGGTGTCTTCAGTTCCCCTCAGCAGTGACATTGCTCTGTGGAGGACTGAGCCCTGATTTCTGTCCCACACCTGGCTGCTCCAGCCCTGCCCAGGCTGTGTTGTAACAGATTTAATTCCAGATTTAATTCTGTGTTGTAACAGATTTAATTCCACAAGATGTGATTTCACCCAGGGTATTCCCAGCAAGGCTGTGACTGCTCAGCTAAACACAATGGAATCGCTCAACTGGCCACAAATGGCAGCTGGAATTCCAGAATTCAAATGGAATTCTAGATTACTTCATCAAATGTTATCAGAAAAAAAATTGTTCCTTATGAATATGACCAGTTATCATTATTTGACAGCAATAAGACTTCTTTAGGCACAGCTTTCTTGCCTCCTTCAGCATTCATTGTTTTAATTCCTGCTCTTTCCTTCCACCTCCACACCCTCTCTCTAAAGTTAATTTTTTTCTCTTGTCCTCAGTCTCCTGCTGACCAGTGTAAGAAAATCCATGCTGGTGATGAGGTGATCCAGGTCAACCACCAAACTGTGGTAAGTAATTTGGAAATTCTGTGCTGCAAGCTTTGACTGTTCCCAGTGGTAAAAAGGACTAATTCTTCTTTGCCCAACTATATTATTATTATTTATGTCTTTTTAAACATCATATTCACTGCTTATTCTGAATAACAAAAGGCCCAAACTGAGTCCATAACCATCCCAGAAGGATTAAACCAAATTTACATTTTGCACAGCTGCTGTTCAACATCATACTCTTCTTATATAAGGAGATCCAAGAATATTTCCTTGAAGTTCTTAGACTTCTCATTATGCACTTGCCAGCTGGTTTAACTTCTCTTGAACAGAATTTTGCATTCTGTTTAATGCAGGATCCAGATTAATAATGCAGAAGTGCTGTAACATGTATTCTGAATCTGTTGGGGGGAAGATGTAAAAATGATAAAAGTGTTAGAAATCTGCCAGGTTTGGGCATTCTTGGATGGAGATTTCTTTTTAAGATACCCATAAGCAGGTGGATGCTGAACCTCAGTATTGCAATATGTAATTTAAATATAATTTAAATAGCTCCAGTGTTGCTGGAGCTACAGGTGAAAGGAGCACTGGTATTTATTATTATACACTATTATTTATTATTTCTTAGGCATGAGTAGTGACAAGGACAATGAAAACTTTCTCAGAAACTCCTAATTTAGCCCTTTCACTTTGTCCTGGTGAACCCCATCTCCAGACACAGCAACTGCAAAATTAAGAAATCTCTTTCTGTCTGTCACTTGTGTGAAGTGGAAATATGAAAGTCTGGCTATTAAAATCTTATGATTAGAGAGCAAATATTTTCTCTTGAAAAGAAGTATAACTTATTCATTTACACTTAAAATGTTAATGCAACACACAGCTCTTATCTGTATTAGAGAGTTGTCATAGTTACAAGCTGAAATATGCATTAGGCTGGCTTTCTCCATCAAATACACTCTTCAAGTGACAGATCTGATTTAATCTTTACTCCCATAGGTGAAATCCCCCATTCAGCTTCTCAAGAATTGGCTTTTTTAGCAACTCTTTCCAGGTCTGTTATTACAGCAGGCTCAGGGTGGTTGATACTTGTAATCCCTTTCCACCTGAGGGCACAGGACCAACAGCTGAGTCAAGTGCCATAAAAGACTTTTTTTCAAAAAAATCCCCCCCATAATATATTAATTATTAATTCTGAAGTTTCTAACAAGCCAAGGGAAGAGATAAATGGCACTGGTTCTTTTGGAAATGTATTCTTGCTCTGAAATGTCTGGAAAAGTCTCATTATGTCTTCAGTTTGGAAATTCAGACAGTAATGGTATGTGTTTGCAGGGTTCAGAGCTGTGTGTCCAACTCTCACCCCTCATGGATTAGAAGTTTTTATATTTTAATATCCCCTGGATCTTAAGTGTGTCCTTTAAGTCACTTCTGGCACTCCTTGCTGCAAACCACCCTCAGCTGTGCTCATTTCCCCCCCAAGTTATCAGGTTCTGATGATCCATATTTTGCTTATAATTGGCATTATTTCCATTAGTGGACTGGAATTATTCAAAGGCAACAGCTCATTAAATTTCCACATAATCAAAATTCAAATATTAGCACGACCAGCTCATAAAAAGGGGTGTAACCATTTGAAAATAATGACTGGGGGGTCAGAGCACTTGCAGAGCTCTGATGTTCCTACAGGTTTTCCAGAGAAGATTTTATTTTGGTTATCCTAACCAAGACATTTGTTTAAGATTGATGCTTCTGTAGCATTTTGGTGCCAATATTTTATTGGCAAT